>KE598563.1:734526-745236 GCA_000444155.1 Cladonia macilenta KoLRI003786
TCGCATCCATCGCATCCATCGCATCCATCGCATCCATCGCATCCATCGCATCCATCGCATCCATCGCATCCATCCATCATGGCATCCATCATGGCCATCCATCCATCCATGGCATAGGGCATGGCATCCATCCATGGCATGGGGCATGGCCATTATTAGATTGATTATTAGATTATAAAATCTTGGCAGGTTGGTCAGGTTTAAACCCGACCCGCGCCAAGAAAAACCCGACCCGACCTGAACCCGTTGCGTCAGGTTCAGGTCGGGTCGGGTTTCAGGTCAGGTTGAAAAAAGTCCAACTTAACCCGACCCGTTGCGCGGCGTAGCTTAGATATATAAAAACATAGACTTATTAAATATATTTATAAAAGGAGGAAGATTTAATTAATTCTTAAACCTTATTATTAAAGCTTAAGAAGGGATARGGGACTTAGATAATCTTTTTTAAAAGTTTAAAATTTATTATATAGGAGATAAGTTTAGTAGTAATAAACTTAAAAACTTAAATAATAACTTTAGTAATAATAGTACTATAGAATAAAGTAATAAAGACTATATATATATATTATTAAGTAGCTTAGTTATTATCTTATTAYCCTATATTATCTAGATTTATATCCTCTATAAAGTATTCTTTATTAGAAGTAGAGTCTATATAAATAGGTTCTCTATTATTATATTTAATAGATAGTAGAATATTATCTTTATAATACTCTTTTTTACCTAGTCTTGTATCTATATATAGGGAGACCCTAAACCGTCCTTATTCTAACGGTTTAGGGAAGTCTTAGTCGTAAGGTTAAGATATAGCTTTTTTATAGCCTTATTTACTTATATTACTAGCTATTTATAGTTCTATTTTAGGCTTTATCCCTAGCTTTTTCTATTTCTCCTCTATCTTCTATAGTTAGATAATATTAGTAGTATAACTCTAGTCTAAAAGAATTTTATATACCTATTTAAAATCTATTATAAATATATGATTTTTCTTCTTTATCTATTTAATATACTTATTAAGGTTTATTTTAATAGGACTACTTCTTTACTTAGGTTAAAGGATATATAATATTATTAATATACTTCTTCTTATTATAGATAAAGACTATAATTAAAATTACTTTTCTAAGCTATTAATATTATAGTTTATAAGYTCTATCTATAAGGTAGATATCTAAATTAAAGATAAATAAGCTATTAATAAAGAGATAATAAATAAAGTAAAGGATAAGAACTAAGCTAATATAATAACTAATATAATAAGTATATAAGAGGGCTAGTATTAGTAGCCTAAGTAAGAGAAGATATACTATTAAATAAGAATCCTTTTAAAGCTTCCTTTTTCTTATTTCTTTAATTATTACTATATATCTTCTATAATTATTAGCGGATTTAATTAAGTAGTTTATTAATTAATAATCTTTTACTTAGATTATTATTAATAAGGTAATTCTAGTACTTTATAATTAAGGTATTAAGCTTTAAATACTTTCTATTAACTTTAGTAATAAAGTAGTAGAATTCTCTATTTAGATAAATATATAAGTTATAGACTTATTTTATTAATAATATTTTATATTCTATCTTATTAGATTTAGTTATATAAGTAGCTTCTTACTAAAGTAGTTAATTAATTATTAATATATAAGATAATAGTAGTATTAAAGACTTAATAATAATTAGTTTTAATAAAGGCTAACTTATTTTACTTATAGATAGAAGCTTACTAGTAATAATCCTTATAAAATAATAAAAAAAGTCTATTTTTAAGTTTTTAAATCCCTCCTTATATTATTATTATAGAGTTAAAAGAATACTACCCTATTATATATTATTCTAAGTTAAAATAATATATTATTTACTCTTTACCAGCTTTTTATATAATAGTATTATTAATATTAAGACTTAGTAGCTAGGCTATATTTATTAAATAGTATATATATCCACCTTTTTARTAATCTCCTAGTAATACTTAATAATATTAAGATTATTATTATTTAAGAATAAGTATATCTTATTACTTATATAGATTAGGTAAGTATTAATATTTTTCTCTTAAAAAGCCTTAGTATAAATGTTAAAATTAAAGATTTTAAAAGAAGACTTAATCTTTAACTTATTATTAATATTTTAATTAAGACCTAGCTTAAAAAGACTATCTATAACTTTTTTAGTAAAACTAGAATTAAGAGTTATTATCTTACTATAATTCTTACCTCTAGATTTTAATATATTTAATACCTTCTTTTTCTAACTATTATTTTAATTAATTATTATAAATATATACTTATCTTACTTAATTTTTTTTTTTTTTTTTACTCCTTATCTTTTTCCTCCTTCTCTTCTTTTTCTATCTACTAAAAATCTATCTTAAAGTCCTTTTAGGACTCTTCTAGATCCAATCCCTTACTAATACCTTAAAAACCCCTATTATATTATTAATAAGAGTAAGGGAAGGAGTTTAATAATAATCTAAGAGCTTCTTTAACTTATTAAGTAAAATAAAGTAGGATAATAAAAGTAATAAGTTTAATAAAATATTCTTTTAAGCTCAACTCTTTATTAAGTTCTATTTAAGATATAAAGAGGCTATATAAGAAACTAAGGGGTAATAAGAACTAACTTATTATTACTAAGATTATATCTCTACTAAAATAAGTTAAGTATTTCTTAATATATTAACCTTTCTTACTCTAATACTTTTTCTTTAGAGGAGTTACCTACTTTAGAGTTTTCTATTATAAAATAGTTAGTAGTAGAGTAGTTAGAGGCTTTARCTTTAATTAAAATATATTTATTAATATAATAAGTAGTAAATAACTAGGAAGATTTAAATATAGTTAATTTAATATTTATAATATTTATATCTATTCTTTATTAAAGGTACTAGACCTCTATTTATAAGCCTATCTAAGTAGATTCTTCTTAAGAAATAGTATTATGGATTCCCTTTAATAGGCCTAACCTATAACTTTTAATAGGCCTAAATATACCTACCTATAAGTAACTATACCTTCTGCCTATAAATAGGCCCTATTATAAGTAGGTACTTTAGTATATTAAAAATATATTATCTTTCTATTACTTAATTCTATATAATAAATAGTAGTATATAGCTAGTTAATCTAAAATTATTTAATTATTAAACTATAATAAATCTATAGATATATTTTATTCTTTTTATCTTTTATTATCTTTTTATTTTATAGAAAGCTTACTTTTATTTCTTATCTTATATTATTAAAGCTATATAGCTAGAATTTTATCTTCCTCCTACTTTAAGTAGTAGTATTAATATTATTATATTATCTTTTAATATTCTTTTTAAGCTTTTAGAAGCTTCTTATTTTACTTCTACTAACTAGAAATCTACTTACCACTTTTTATAACCTTAATATTATTATACCCTTCTAATATATTAATTTATAATATTAAGACTATATACCTAATTATAAATTATAACTACCTTTACTACTAATTATACTTTAGGGGGCTATAACTAAGGTTATAAATAATATATTATATAATATAGTTAAGTTTTATTAAAAGATATACTACTAATACTTTTTTAAATTATAAAATTATTTAAGAAGTTAACTATTATCTATTTTTTAAAAGATTTTACTCTTTTAATAATTTTCTTATTTTCTTAGAAAATAACTTATTTTAATTATTATAACTAGGTACCTTACTTTGATTTTAGTCTTTATAGATTAAGTTATTATAATTATATTACTTTAAAGCTTAATTTTAATACTTATACTCTTATTTTAAGCTGGCTTTATTAGATCTGAATATTATTCTTTTTATATAATAAATTTATAATTTTTTTATTAAAAACGCTAGTATAAAAGTACTAAGTAAAGCCTTAATAGAATATATTATTACTATTAAAAGTATTATTATAGTAAACCCTTATTCTATTAATATAGAAAGGACTATCCTTACTATTAAATAAACTATATAATAAGTAGATTTTATAGAACTACCTAAATACCTATAAAAATAGGTTATTAATAAATTAATATTATTATAAGACCTTAAAAAATTTATTAAGCTTATTATTAAATACTAGTTTATAAATTCCTATTAGTATTTCCTCTAAAAAGAATTATTTAAATAGAGACTTATTTCCTTAAATTTAGCTATATCTAAAAATATTAATATCTTTAACTATTATTAATATAGTACGTCTACTAATAAGGTTATATTTAATTTAATAATTAGTTTAAGTAATTAAGTATAGTAATATTAATAAGACCTACCTTTAAAGGGTATTCTAATAAATATTAAAGGTATCTCCCCTTTATTATCTACTAATAATACTCTAACTAGAACTTGAAAAATAAGTTAATTTATAGAAGTATAAAGAGTAGAGCTAATAAAAATATTTATTAAGATAAATAAAAGAAGAAATAATTTTAATACCTTTAATAATAATACTATAAATAATACTAATTATTAATATAATAATTATTAGAATCTAGCTAATATTAGTTTCTTTAATAAATTCTATAATAATAAATATTATCCTAGGCCAATCATTTATTATAAATCTAAGATAATCTTTTATAATATATACCTATTTATTATTAGGATTAAAGATATTATTACTATTAAAGGAAAGGATTTAGTTTAATAAAATTTATAAACCTATCTTAGAGGGACTACTATAGATTAGTAGTTAGTAATTCTAATTAATACTAAATAATATCTATTAAAACTCTTAATTAATGAATAGTATAATTTCTTAATAAAACGTTTTATATAGTTTACTAGTATAGCTCTAGTAACTATTATATCTAAACGCTATATATTAAAAGATACTTTATACTATTATAAATCTAAAGATTATATATTAATTATCCTATATAGTGCTTATTTAGTTGAGATAAATAATATTTATAATTAATTATTTCTCCTATATAATAGGTTAGATCTAGAATTCTAATATAATATTAATTAGCTTATAAAAGATATAACCCTTAATAAATTCCTTTATTAGCTTAATAAGAATAAAGAAATCTAGTTTAACTTTATTATTTAGAATTAAAGCCATTAAAACTTTACTAGGCCCCCGCCTAGGTATAAATAAAGATACCCTTATAAAAGTAATAACTTTTATTAAGAATTTAATTAGTATAATTAGTTTTTCTTTTAACTATATAATAATCCTAGGTATTTATTTTAAGTACCTTATTTATTATATTAGAATCTTACTACATACCTTAACATATACTAGAATCTTATAGTAAATTAATATTATTCCCTTTATTAAAATTAAGCTTATATACTTAATTAATAAATATTAAATTAATAATTAATACTACTAGCTCTTTAATAGGTATTAAATATATTTATACCTATTTTATCTCTTCTTTATTAATTATTACTTCTAGCTAGCCCTTTAGCTGGCAATTATTAGCTAGAGAATAAAAAAGAGTATAATTTAAATTATTAATATAATAATAATTATTTAGATTAATCTAAGGCCTTTTAATTTAAAACTTAAAAGGTATATTAGGCATCTATATAAGATAAGAATAAGAAGGAAAAATTAATAATTAATACTTCTAAGATACCTAATAATAGCTTTTATAAAAGCCCTTTACTAAGTAAATTTAATAAGATATATTATTATAGCTAATTAGATACATATATAGGCAGAGTATTTAATAATATAAATAATTATTATAAAGATATTATTAACATAGGCTTTATAGCTATTATTAGGAAAAGTAAAAATCCTTATTAATATAATTAATATAAAGTAAGTTTTATTTTAAAAAATAACTTATACTAATATCTACTATCTTATATAATATCTTTAGGAGATATAATTCTAATTTTATACTAGAATATATCTAAGGTCTTATCTAAAGAAAATAAGATAATAGACTATATCCTAAAGAATATAAATTTAATAGTAAACTATTCTAATATAATAAATATTACTTTAATAGATTTAACTCTATCTATAAAGATTCTAAATTTATATAATTTAAACCTTAAAATTATTTAATCTAATACGAAGCCCGTTTAAGGTACCAGATATATATTTTATAGTTAATAATATATAATAGTATAAGCTAGCTATTATATTACTAGTTTAAGTAAATAAATATATCTAGATAATAGCTATATAATATTACTAGATAATTAAAAATTTCTTACCTACCTTATCCCTAATTTTAAATTAAAAGTTAAGATAATAGCGTCGCCTATTCTAGTATATAATATTAGTTCTAAGATATATTATACTAATTAATTTATTATTATTAGAATCTATATTTAAGGTATACTTTTAAATAATACTACCACTATAGTAGAAATTTAATAAGAAATTTATATTATTAAAGATTTAAAAGTTAATATCTTAATAAATATTAATATTCTAATACTAAAACATATACTAATTAATCTTAATATAAGAATARTAATAATTTAAATATATAATAACCTTATAGCCCTTATTACTATTATAACTTATAATAATTTAAATATTTAAAGACTTATTAGAGTTAAAATATATATAGTTATTTTATTTTTCTTCTATCTTAAAGTACTAGTTAAGGTTAAGGATTTTCTTAAAAATTAAGACTTTATTTTTAAATTAAGCTATAATAATAATCTTAGAGAAAGAGGTAGCTTATATATATATATTATTAATATTATCTTATTATTTATATATCTCTATAATAATATAGAAAAACCTATTATAATTTAAAGATATATAAGACTAGGATTAATTATTAAGTTTAATAAAGATAGATATTTTTTAGTAAACCTAATAAATTACTTACTAACCTTATTAAAACTAAATTAGAAGTCTAAGTTATTTATAGGTACTATTATACTAGTATTAGTCTTTACTAGCATAATATATTTAGGTAATCCCTTAAATTAATTTAAAATAATATTACTAAATAATATAACTATCTTTAGTACCCCTATAGTAGTAGAGTAACTTATTATATTAATAAAATTATTTTTAATCTAAACTAATTAAGGTATTACTATTAATATTTTAAAAGATTTTTAAATATTTATTAATTTAAAGCTAGATACTTTATTAATTAAACTATTTAAAATATACCCTCTAAATAGTAAAGATAAAGTAATTATAAATAAAATATTTAATAAACTATATACCTAGAATAAGTTTTATTAGATAATATAACCTACCCTATTTAAATACCTAGTTTTTATTATTTAGAGGGAAGTTAATAGTGAAAGAAAAGGCTATATAATAGTTAATATTAAAGGTTTTAATAAAATTACTTTACTAAATAACTATTTAATACCTCTTTAATCTAATATTATTAATGCTGTTACTAGGTGTAAATTTATTTTAGTTATTAATATATAGGGATATTTTTACTAATAGCTAGTAAAAGCTTCTAACTAAAATAAGCTTACTATTATTAGCTATAAAAGTTAAGAATAATTCTTAATTACTATAATAAGATTCAAAAATTTCCTCCCTTATATTTAGAGATAAACTAATAAGTTATTATATCTCTATTATTAATATATTAAAGTTTATATAGATAATATTATTATTTTTTTCTAAATATTAAGAGATTATTTATAGTACCTTTAATTAATCTTTTAACTATTTTATAATTAAAATATTTATTTATCTCCTAAAAAATTATATTTAAAATACCCTTTAGTTTCTTTACTAGGGTAGAAGGTTAGTAGCTTTAGAATATTTATTTTAATAAAATAAATTAAAGCTATTCTAACCCTTTACTTCCTTTAAAATTTTAATAAATTTAATATCTACCTAGGTATAACTAGGTACCTCTATAACTATATTAAGTTTTATATATAGATTATTAAGCTCTTATAAAAATATAAAACTAAGTTTATTAAGGCTATGCCTAAGGGGCTTAAGAAATTTTAAAAATAATATATTATTTATTTTAATCTATTACCTACTAAAGCTGAGCTCTAGGTATTTAAATATCTTTAAAATTAGTTTTAAAAGCCTAGCTTTTTAATATACTTTAATTCTAATCTTTAACTTTATATTAACCTTAATATTTTAAAAGTCTTTAGTATTAGTACTATAATATATTATTTAATAAATAGAAAAGCTGCCTTAATTATATTCCTAAGTTATAGGCTTAATTTTATAGAAATAAATTATTAGCCTATAGAACTAGAGGTTATTAGTTTAGTATAAATAATAAAATAGATATACTATCTAATTAAATTAATAATATAGAAGATAATAATTATTTTTACTAATTATTTAGTATTAGTATTAATTTCTAAGTAAACTACCCTATTTATATTAAATATAGATAAGCTAAATCTTTAGCTTATTTATATATTTTAGTACCTTTTAATATTTAAGCTTAATATCTATTATAAGTTAAGTAAATAAAATATTATATTAAATACCTTTTTATATCTATTTTAAGATTAATATAAAGTATCTACCCTAAAAGAGGGTATCTTAGATACCTTAACTATATACGTTTATAATATATTCTTAGTTAAAATATTACTAGAGTTTTATACCTAACTTAAAAATATTATTAATATTAATAAATATTAGAAAGATATATTAGTTATTATCTAAAATACTAATAAATCTTCTAGACTACGGAAGTTAGGTTATTTTAAAATAATAAATAACTTATTATATTATATTAACCCTAATACTAAAATAAGACTCGTTATTTTTTAAGTTATAGAAGGGGAAATATTTAAACTTACTTATTATTTATATTACTCTAGGTTTTACTAAACCTATTAATATATAATAAAAAGTTTCTATATCTATAATCTATCTAAGCGCCTTTAGAAGTTTATTAAATATTATCTTATATATCTATTATATTAAATAAGGCGTTATAAACCTTATAGGGAATTATAACTAATTAGCTCTATAAATATACCTTTTTATATTATAACTATAGACTTTATACTAGCTCTTCCTTTTATAAAGGAAGGCTTTAACTACCTACTTATAATTATATATAAATTTAGTAAATAAATAAATCTAATTACTAAAAAATCTACCTATAGTATAAAAGATTAAGTATTATAAGTTATTAACTATCTCTAAATCTCTAACTAAGAGATCCTTTTTACTATTATTTCTAATAAAGATCCTAAGTTCTTATTAGAATTCTAGTAGATAATATTTAAGAAATTAAATATATTATTATTAATATCTATAATATATCACCCTTAAATAAATAAATAGAATAAGAGAACTAATTAATCTATAAAGATTATACTCTAATTTTTATTATCTAGTATTAATAAAGCTTTATAACTTACTCTACTTCCTATTTTATAAATTACTTTTAATAATAATAGTTCTACCACTACTAATAAATCTCTAAATAAAATCATTTATAGATTTAAGATATTAAAGGTATTAAATTTAATATTCTTTACCTTAAATAACTCTAACTTAAATATTATTATAAAGTAGTTAATTTATTAATCTAAGGCTATTAATACTATTAATTTCGCTTTAGCGAAAGTAAAGATATAGTATAATAAATATTATAAGCCTTTAGTATTTTTTAAAGGAAGTTATATATTTTTTTATCTTTACTATAAATATTATTTTTTTAGATATCCTTCTTAAAAGCTATCTTAATAATATTATAAACCTTTCCTAATTAAAAAATATATTAGGAGACTTATATATAAAATTAAGATCCTCTTTTATTAATAAATCTACCTTATAGTATCTATTACTTAATTAAAACTAGCCCTAAATAAGATAGACTTATATTAATAACTTATTCCTAATTATCCTAATTTAATCTTTATTAATAGAGATACTAATAAGTAGAAGTCCTTAGAAATTAAGAAGCTTATTAATTATAGGACCTATTAGTATAAGAAAAGGCCTATAATATAAAAGTACTTAGTATATTAGAAAGGCTATAGACCTAAATAAAATAAATAGTATAAAGAAGACTTATTAGATAATACTATAAAGCTAGTCTATACCTATAAAAGAAAGAATAGGACGGATATAATTAAAAAAGAATATAGGCGCCTAAAAAAGGCTATCTAAATATTTAATATTTATATTCTTTCAATATATACTAATAAGGGCGTTGAGTATTATTAGAGGGAGGTAAGTTATTATAGATTCCCTTTAGTAGGCCTAATCTATAATCTTTAGTAAGCCTAACTATACCTACCTATAAATAACTATGCCTTCTGCCTATAGGTAGGCCCTACTATAAGTAGGTACTTTAGTATATTAGAAATATATTATCTTTCTACCACTTAATTCCATGCAACAAATAGTATTATATTAGTAATATTAAACTTTATAAGGATAGAGGGACTCCTATAATTATATAGAATACTAAGTAATAGTTAAATAAGTATTATCTACACTTCTTATATAATGCTAGCGTATAGTAGGCATTTTTTAATATATAGTTAGGATTTTTTTTATGAGGTACTTACTAGTACCTACATCTACAAAAGTTTTTTAGATAAGTTTTTTCATGTTACTATAGAATAGTAGGTAGCCCTAAAGCTACTAGAGTAGCTATAGAATAAACTTAATAAGTTTTAATAAAAHTAGAATAGCCYTATAAACTTATYTAAACTTATTTAAACTTATCTACGCTAAAAAAGCTTAAAAAATTTATATGCTAAAATAGTCTAATATTATTATATATAGAAATATTTTTAAGGTTTATTAAAGTTTAGCTCCTA
>KE598563.1:770078-804610 GCA_000444155.1 Cladonia macilenta KoLRI003786
TTAGGAACTTTATAATAACCTTAATAATACTTAATATTTTAATAAGTTAGTAAGAATACTAAATAGTTCCTTTTTAAATAAGTTTTAATATTTTTTAAGATCTTTAATTATAAAAGTATTCTCTAATAGCTTTCCTTTTTTATTAAATAAAAAATAAATTAAGCTAAGAAAGTTAATAAGGATTAATAATTATAAAAAAAGTAATATCTTCTTTTTAATATTAAGTAATAATAATAGTTCTTTTTTTTATTTAATTAATAATTTATATTAATTAGTCTTCTTCTAATTCTTATATATTTTATAATATTATTTATATTTATTCTTACTAACTAGCTTTCTATAATTATTAATCTCTTTAATTAAAGTAAAGGGTATTTTAAAGTTAACCTACTTTATTATAATTTTAGATAATATAATTACTTTATATTTATATATAATACTATTACTTATTTATCTTATTATAAGGAGTTAGATAATATCTCTAATCTTTTTAATTATTTATAAGGTTTTTAAAGTAGTCTTATCTATCTTATTATCTTTTAAAGCCTTATTAATAAAGATAATATATTTTTTTTATAAGCTCTATAATTAATTTATAATATAAAGTATAATAGTAACTTATTATTTCCTTTTAAACTAATTCCTTTAAAATTAATAATACTTATTAAAAGTTCTTAAGTAAATATTTTTAAAATATATTTATAATAAACTATTTTATTAGAATATATATTATATAAATAGATAAAACTAATCTTATCCTATACTTTAAATAGTTTAAAATATAAAATTAAGTATTTATCTTATATAATAATTATATAATAGGGTTTATTATACTTTTAAGATAATATATCTTATTAATATAAATATTATTAAAGTAGATTAAAGTATATAAAAGGTTTTACTCTTATTAATTAAATATAATATAAGACTAATCTTTTATAAATTTAATTTTTAAGAATATTACTATATACTAATTAATAATTAGAAATTATTAAGAATATTTTTATTTTATATATTATATTTTATTTATTATAAAAGCCTCTTAGTCTTTATTAATAAGTTTATAATTTTTTAATYTCCTTAACTTTTTTATTTTATATTATATAATCCTAAGCTTTATATTAAATAGAGACTTAGGTATAGATTTTTTTAATATAAATATCTTATTAAACTTCTTTACCTAGATATATATTAATATTATAAAAAAAATAATAAGGTTTATATTAAATTTAAATATAAATATAGCTATTATCCCCTATTCTTAATAAAGATATTATATAAGATAATATTTTTATAATAAGTATTATATATTATATACTTATAAGGTTTTATTAGTATTAGCTATTAAATAAGGTAAACTATTTTAGAATTTACCTTTATAAAAGCTTATTATATTATATAAAACTTATATAAAGTAATAGTTAAGATAAGATTAAAAAATATAAATTATAATTTAAAAATATTAATTAGTACTTAATAACTTATTAAATAAAGATAATATATTTTATTATATTTTATTTTATTATTTTCTATTTCTTCTTTATATTTACTTACCTTTATAAGGAGTATCTAATATATAGTAATAACTTAATACTTTTATATTATTATAAAAAGTCCTTATATTATAATATTATTTTATAGGCCCTTTTAATTTTTATTAGCTTTAATAAGTTTATATAAATAATCCTAATTAATATTATTTTTATTTATTTAGGTATAAGCTTCTAATTTAATAATATTTAATATTTTATATAAATGTCATAGGATGCCTTAGTGGCCTTATAGGGGCAGGAATTAATAGTTAAGGTAATATTAATTCTTAGTAAACTAGCTATAATAGAAGAAGCGTTAAGTATATAGACTTTATAAAGGCCTTAGTAGGAGTACCTACCTTAGTAAAAGCTAGCTATTATAATCTCCCCTTTTATAACTTATAGTCTTTATAAGTATAAATCTACTCCTAACTTATATACTACCTTTATATTATATTAGCGGTGATAGCCTCAGAGGCTTATTAGCCTTAATTAATAATTATAAAGAATAGCATATTAAGGTTTATATTATATTTAAAGATTTTCTCCCATTTTTATATTTAATAGTAAGGTTAGTTTAGAGAGTATTCCTTATTATAATATTCTTATTAAACATATCTTTTAAAGTAGTATAAGTATTTATAATTAATATTTATTCTTTACTTAATAAATACTTTAAAGTTATAAGGCTTCTTAATATTTTAATTATCCCTCTAAGGGTAGTGGCTTAGTTTATAATTAATATATTAAGATATTCAGCTACTAGTACTACTTATATATATAAGTTAATAGTATTATTTAATACTAGTTTTATATCTATTAGTTTTATTTTTATATTTTTTAATATAAGCTTCCCCTTTATCTTATTACATTAAGGTAGTAGGGAGGGTAATAATTTATTAATAAGAATACTTAGGGTATAAGAGGTTATAATTAAGCTATTAAAATTTATCTTATAAATATTAATTAAAAGGGGGCTAAGAATTTAGGAATTTATATAGGAAGCTTTAATTAATAGGTTAATTAAAAGTAAGTTAACTAAGACTTTTAATAATATAAATTAAATTAAAATTTTATATTATTACCCTAAAAGGGTTCTACTCTTTAACGGGGTCTTATTATTTAAATTTCAATAAAAGGTAGTGTTTATTATTATATAAGTTTATATAGTTATAATTATTACTTAATAAGTCTTTAAGTTTATTATTATCCTTATCTAATATAAAATTATATAGAGGTATAGTTATTTTATAGAGGCTAATATAATAGGTAGCTATTATATTAGAAGTATATTAGGATTTATAAAAGCTAGAAGTAGTTCTATTAGTATAATAGCCTTAAAGATTATTAATAATACTACTATAAGGATTAGAAGGCCCTTTATAGGTTAAGCCTTAAGGATTAYTAGYAACACTATTATAAGGGTTAAAAAACCCTTTATAAGTTAAGCTTTAAGGATTATTAATAATACTATTATAATCTTAGAGATTAAAGTCTTTATAAGTATAGTAGCCTTAGAAGTTAAAACTTTTATAAATAAAATAATCTTAAAGCTTATAGATAGTAGCTTTATATTTATATTTTTTATAAATATTAACTAAATATCTTTATCTTTCTTATACTATTTAGGCTTTAATATAAGTTTATTAAAGCCTTTATAGACTGATAGGGTAAGTTATTATAAAGTATTTATAAGAGCCTTCTTAAAGGTCTTTAAGACTTTTAATAAATTAAGTATTAATATAAAGGATAAAATATTTAATAATAAAGAAGAGTTAAAAGCTATCTTATATTTAACTAGTTTAAAAAGAGTTTTATTAAAAAGTTTTAAGATTATAAAAGATTCAGCTAGTAAGTTAATAATTAAAAGAAAATTTATTTTATTTTTAGAAGATATAAGACCTCTATTATATTTAAATAATAATTTATAGATAATAATATCTTTTTAATCTTTTTTTAATCTCTCCTTACTTATTAGTATATAAGCGGAATTTTTATTATATCTAAATACTTTATAGGCGTTACTAATTTTAAATAGATATTTTATATAGGTGAGTAATAAGCTAGTAATAATATATTTAATAATATTAAAATTTAATAGCTAGTAATCTCTAGACTTAGTAATTATAATACTAATTATAATAATAACTCTTATAATAGAGTTAGATAGGCGTACTCTTTTAAGGAATATATTTAATATTTTTCTATTATTAATAAGTTTTAGTATAATATTTTTAAGTAACTTAATAACTATCCTTAAAAATAAATTAAAAAGTTTATATTCTAAGAAGTTAAAGCCTTTTATACTATTATTATTTTTTAGGACCTATAATTATTTATTACTTTTATTTAATTATAAGTTATRGCTTATCTTCTTAAATTATATAGGTTTCTTTTATAATATATCTARAGTTATAGTATATAATTAAGAGAATAATTAAACTAAGATTAAAAGTATATATAGTTATTAATTATAAAATAAATTAAGATTAGAAGTAAAGTTAAAAATAAGATTAAATATAAAAATAAATATAAAGATTATTAACTTATCTATAGGCTTTAAGTATTTATTATAAATATCTCTTAAATATTTACTATAAATATAATCTTTATATTTTATAATTTATATAATTATAATTTAGCTTTATATTATTAGTATTATCTTAAAATTAGGCTTTATACCTATAGACTTTTATATCTAGTTATAATGCCTATAACCTTTATAATCCTAAAACTTAGTAATATTTATAACCTTTATAATAATATCTTACTAGACTTTTATAGTACTAATTAATTATTCTTAACCTTTATAGTAATAATCTTATTAGACCTCTATAATTTTCTAACTATATATATTATGTCTTTAAAGGCCTCTATATATTTTTATATTTATATATTTAAGCTTTTAGTCCTAGCTTAAAAGGGTAATTATAATAAAATTACTATATTATAACTTTATAATTTTTTATATACTTAGGTAGCTCCTAAGAATTATTTTTTTAAAAATATTCTTTTTATGCTACTAGGTATTATAATTTTTAGTAATATAAATAAGAGTTTAGGATCTTCTCTACCTCTTATTTATATTTATTAATATTATTTATAATCTAGCTTATTAGTAGAGGTAGTAAAGATATTTAATCTTTTATTATATTCTTCTAATAATATTYTAGGAGATTAAAATAAAAGATAAGATATATCTTTATTATTTTTAGTAGTTTTAAGTAATATATTACTAGGCTTATAACTTTAAAGACTTTAAAAGGTTTAAGATATTTATAGTTTAACTTTTTTAAAAGCCTTTATAATTTAATATTTATAATTAAAAGCTATACTTATTAACCCTTTTTAAACTATCAACGCTTATGATTTTAGTTATAATATAAGGCTTATTAATTCTAAGCCTATATAAGGTTTTTTTAAAGTTTTTTATATAAGGACTTTAACTTCTTTATTATTTCTTTTATCCTTATATATATCTCCCTTATTATAGTAAAGAACTAGAAAGGTTTTAGTTCTTAACTATAATAGATATAAAATAATATTTTATAAATAATTATATATTCTAAACTATTATATATATACTTTATAAGAGGGAGAAGGGAGACCTAATTATCCTATTAATAATTAATATAGATATATAGATATTATTTTAATACCTAGTTATTTCTTTCTATAAGATTATCCATCTATTAATAATATAATATTATTAGTTTATAATTACTATCTAATACTTTTAAGAGGTAATATTAGAAGTAAAAGATAAATAATTTATCTTAGTTATTAATAATAAAATTAAGTATACTATAGAGTTAGAAAATATTATATATAAATAATACTATAAATTATTTAGAATTTAGTATTATAATATTTAGAATATAATAATATATCTTACTAAAATAATCTACTACTATTATAATAGAGTTATAGGTTATTCTATTAATAGAGTCTTAACTTAGAGGTAAGTCTATAATAAAGTTAATTATAATAGCTATCTATAGCCTATCTAGGACTAGCAYTATTAATAATTTTTTATATAAAGGGTAATAAGCTTACTTYGCCCTCTAATAAGTATTATAAGTTTTAATGTACTTATTAATATCTGTCTTTATAGTTAGCTAGTAAAATTAATAATAGATTAAGATATCTATATAATCTTTATTAAAGTATCCTATTATTAGGGAGTTATAGAAATTTCTTAATATCTATAGTTATAACTTTTTATTATTTAGTATATATATTCTTAAACCTTAGAAGTAGAGTAGGTTATTAATTTATTTATAATTTATATCTTAGGCTAATAAGATTATTAGGTTTTATTATAAACTTTTTCTAATAATATCTAGRATAGTTTTTAAGAGTTAATATATCTTTTTATTATTCTATTCTAAGTCTTTTATATTTTTTAGTACTTTTTTAGAGGTTTACCTTTCCTTAATAACTTAAGTAATAATAAGTTTAAAGAATAATACTATTATATAAAACTTATCTAAGTTTTTATAATTTTTTCTTTAAGAGGGGCTATTAGCTAGATTATATTTACTAGATATATAATAAATCTTAAAGTTAAATATTAATAAAAACTTAATCTAATAGGCTTATCTTCTACTTAATATTTTCGCCGTAAGGAATAATTTAAGGTTATAATAATTAATAAGTATTATAATTTTATATTAAGTCTCTTTAAAGTATTTCTTTTAAATTTAGAATAAGATTATTATAGCTAAAAACTCTTAGTCTAGTATTTTATAATTTATTTTAGTAATAATTAGCTTTTTATTATAAAAAGTAATAAAATAACTATAAGTATCTTCTTATTTTTAARAAAGTATATTAAAAAGAGTATAATTATTTATATCTATTTAAATTATAATAGGTAGTATAGGGTTATAATAATATAATAAAGTAGCCTTAGTAAAGGTATATTTTAGTATATTAAAGGATAGCTTTATTTTATTTATTTATATAAAAAGTTTTAACTCCTTTATTAGCTTTATAAGGCTTTTAGTAATTTTATTATAYTAGTAAATAAACCTATAATAGAAATTATAGAATCTTAAGAATAATTATATATCTTTTATAAATCCTAGCTTTAGCTATTTTATTATAATTATTATCTAATTTTAGTCTATTATAATCCTAATTAGGTTAATAATAAATCTTAAGAATTCTATTATATCTATTAAGAATTTATATTTCTTTAATTTAATAAATAACTTATTATCTTATAAAGCCTCTAATACCTCTTTTATATATCTGTTATTGTTATGAATATAAGGTATAGAGGTGTTAGATTAGGATTCTAAAGTMCTATCTATAAGTAATATCTAATATATAAGATAAAGATAAAGAAAGAAAAAGAGGAAGGATAATTACTAGTACTTAAATATATAATAWAAAATATTAAAAAAGGGTATTATAGTGTTCAGCACGCCTAAGTGTCGTGTTAAAAAGAAATATTATAAGGAAGTATTATAAGGAAGTATTATTAAAAAGTATTAATAATAAGTATTAAAAAACTATAATAGTACCCCCTCTCTAAAGTCTATACTCCTAAATAAACGCCTAATATTAACCTATAAATAAGTCCTTACTATTATTATTAGAATTAGGTTTAAAGTTATTTATATCTAATTCTAAGTTACTTAATTTCTAAAAATCTTCTAGTCTTACCTTAAAAGCGGCCTAAGTCTTATAGTTAGAATAGTTTAGGTATTAAAAAAAATAGGCTTTTAAAATAATAATAAAGTTATATATATTTATAAATAATTCTTAAGAAGGCCTATTAAAACTTTCTTAATATATATTAAATTCTAGTTAGGAATGTTTAATCTTAGAGTTAATAATAGCTATTATAGGATAGTATTTATAGCTTTAGATATTAATTATAAGATATAATACTAAGAGAATTTAACCTAGAAATAGGTTATTAATAGTAGGTCTAAAAAAGTTAATATAAAAAATATTATAATAAAACTAGTCTAAAAGGAGCTCTAAATAGTAAGTATAAAAATTAATAACCTAAATAATAAAAAAAAAATCTTTAAATTTATTTAAAAGCTTCTTTATAGCCTATTAAATTTAAAGATTTTAAGTATTAAGCTAGATAAGGTCTTTAATAATATACTTTAATATAAGTTAGTAATATTTATTAATAAATTTTTTTTAGTTAACTTAAGTTAGCTTTATTTATTTCTATAAAACCTTATTTATCTAATCTATTTTTTCAGCGAATTAGTTAGCCTAGAGTTAATTATAAATATTTTTTTTATTTATAAGATTTACTTAATAAGATTTTAGTTTTATTCTTATATAAAGGTACTAGCCTAAGTCTATAAAGAAAAGGATATATTAAGTTATTTTTAAGAAGTAATTATTAGTTATAAACTTAACTAAAAATAACTATTTAGCCTAATTATTTTAAAGGAAATTAATAAATATTTAAAGATATTATTTTATTATTATATTTATATTTTCTATTTACCTATTAATTTTAGGATAAAAGGTAGTAGAAAGGTTAGCTTTTATATTTACTTAAAAATAAAGTTTATATTAAAAATAGCTTTTAAATTAAGTATTTTAATTTATAATAATAAAGGATAATAAGTTATAATCTTTTTATATAAAAATATAAAATACTAGGATAGTATCTTTAATAATAATAAAATTTATAAAGATATATATTTTCCTCTTAGTTAACTAATTAACTATAATAAAAATATTAAAATATTATTAGCTAAAGAAATCTTTACTTAATAAAAGGGCTATAATAAAATCTATAAAGATATAGGACTAGTAGCGGTTAAAGACTTCTAAAAATTTTAAGATATTATAATAATACTCCTTAAAAACTTTAGTATAGGAATAAGAGTAATAATTTTAAATAAATCTTTTTATATTTATAAAAAGTCTTAGCTAGTAATAATAATAATTTAAAATTTTATAAGTTTTTACTTAGCCTAAATAGCTAGTTATAAAAATATTATAACTTTCTTAAATTAACTATAGTCTAAGCTTATTATTATTAGGAATAAAAAAATAGTTTTTATAATAAATATATCCCTCCTAGGCTTTATATTTTAATAAGGGAAACCCTTTTAACTTTTATTTTTTAGAAGTAAGTATTATAAGGATCTTTTAAACTTATTTACTTTTTAAATAAATAGCTTAAATTAAGTTATTTAAACTAAATATTTTAGATTTATTTTCTAAGTCTAGGCTTAATTTCTAAGAGTTAGATATAATTTCTAGAAAAGTTTTAATATTAATAAAAATAAATAAGGCCTAAAGTAGAGAGGTTTTAATATTTTTAGATTTTAGAATAGTTTATTATTAATATTTATAATATTTATTATTTTCCTTCTTAAAAAGGTCTCTTATTTAATAGGTAAGAATATTAACCTATTTATTTAAGCCTTTAAGATAATAAATAATCTTAAAATTAAACTAAAAAAAGAATTTTAATTAATAAACTTATTAATAACTTAATAGCTTAGTAGTTATAAAATATTTTAAATTTTTATAATTAAAAATTATTATAATTAGTTTCTTAATCCCTTTAAGTTCTAGATACTAAACTTTAAATATTTAAATAATAACTAAGAGCTCCTTATTATAGATTTTATAATTATATTTAGTTAAGAATATTTTAAAAGAGAAATAAGCTATTAACTAAAGTTATTTCTTATTATTATATTAAGATAGGACTTTAGTAATAATATARTTTAAGATATTAATTTCTACTATAATTTCTTTTTCTAAGTTAAAGTAAAGAAGGATAGGAATAAAGATAAAAACTTTTTTTAAATTATTAAAAATAGCCTAATAATCTAGGGTCTAGTTAAAAATATAATTTTTTTTAATAAATTTTATTAAGAGGCTAGCTATAATAGAAAATCCTTAAATAAATTATTAATAAAAGTTAATAAAGCTAAAGAAGCTTTAAATATCTTTTATATTCTTTAGGGATAGCTAATCTATTATAATAAAAACTTTTTCTAAGTCTATTTAAATTCTTTAAATAGTAATTATTAAACTAAGATATTTAACTTTTATAATAAAGAAGATATATT
Organism: Cladonia macilenta KoLRI003786; assembly: GCA_000444155.1. NCBI lineage: Eukaryota > Fungi > Ascomycota > Lecanoromycetes > Lecanorales > Cladoniaceae > Cladonia > Cladonia macilenta. The sequence goes on from KE598563.1 coordinate 779,683, forward strand.
TATTAATATTTATTTATAAGTCTACCTTATATAGTTATTCTAAAACTTTTTATATATATTCTTTATATTCTATTTTTAAGTTATTATAGATTAGAATATTATTAATATAAACTATATAAAAATTATTAAGGTATTTATAGAGGATGTTATTAATATATTTTTAAAAGGTTAATAAGGTATTTACTAATCTAAAGGGTATAACTAGGGACTTATATAAGCTATAATAGGTTTAGAAAATAGTTTTTTATTCCTCCTCTATTACTATTTAGATCTTATTAAAGGCGGTAATAATATTAAGCTTAATAAAGTACTTTATATAATAAATTTARGTAARGATYTTTTARATWAAAAGGARTARATATTAATTTTTTATTATAATAATATTTAAGGCCCTATAATCTATATAGAGACAGAGGCCTCTATTAGGCTTATAGGTAAAAAGTATAAAAAAGATAATAAATAAAATACTAAGCTAAATAAAGCCCTTAGTTAAGTTTTTATTTAAAATTTTTTTAAAGACCTTAAGCTTATCTTAAAATATATTATAAAAAAAACTATAACTTAATTCTTTACTAAATTATAGCTTAATTTTATAATTATAGGATTTATAAGATAGTAACTTATTTACTTTATTTTAAAAAAATATACTTAAATAGTTATAATATTCTATAAAAAGGATTATAGCTAGGTTAATATAAATCTTTAAAGCTAATATCTTCTTAATATCTTATATAATAGCTAAAAAAAGTTTAATTCTAAATTATTTAATAATATAAGTAAAAGAGGTAGCGCTAATAAATTAAATTTTTAAAAAATCTTAGGGCTCCTAGGATATAGAAGTATTAGGTATTATAAAGACTTCTTTAAGCTTAATATTATTAAGGGGAGATAATAATTCTAAAAAAATTAAGTTCTCTTTAAAATATAAATAAATTATAGCTTAGTATTATTCTAACTAAGATAGCCTAAAAATAATAAGTTTATTAAATAAAAGAGTTAAGAAAAAAATTATTAGGCTAATAAAATACCTTAAAATATTTATTTAAATTTAAGTATATTAAATTATAAGGCTTATAGTAGCTAGCTAACTATTAAAGCCTTTTAATTATTAAAATATTTTAAGATTAAAATAAGAAAAAGAGTTAATTTTTATATAAATTATATTAAGAAAATTAGTAATAATATTAATATTAAAAAGCTAAATTATAAAGATTTTATTATTTTTATATCTAAGAGTATATCTAGATATAAGATAACTTTTAGAAATCTTTTTAAATAATAACTTCTTACTAGGTACTAAAGAATATACTAAAATTTAAATATAATTAAGAGGTCTTAGTATATAATTATATATAGGGATTAAGCTTTTCCTTATTTAGAGGGAGTAGCTAGCATAGGAATAAAGTTAATAAAGTTAACTTAAGTATTATAAATAGCCTAGGCTTATTTTTTCTTCTTATAATTTTAAACTAAATAGCCTAGATTACTATAATAGAGATATAAGAAATTATTAATATAATACTAATATTCTTTAGTAATTAAAGGGCCCTAAGGGCTAGTATAGAGGTAAGGGTTTATTATAAAAAAGTTTATTATAATATTAAAGTTATAAACTAATATATAGATAGTAAGTAAATTCCTAATAATAATAAAAATTATAATAGTTATAGTAATATATATAAAGAAAGAAGCTAGCTTAATTAAATAATAATAATTATCTAAGAATTAATACTTAATAATAAGTTAATTAAAAGTAAAGGCCTTAATATCTATAATAATTAAATAGGTTTAAAGTTCTCTACTAAAATTATTCTAAAAATAGAAATATTAGTTAGTCTTATTATACCTTATATCCTTAATTTAATATTAGAAGTTAGTAAGGTACTTAAAAAAGAAGTAATTTATTTATTTTAATAAAATAATTTTCTTCTAAGCTATACTCCTACAGTTAAGATCCCTAAAGCTTAATTTTAAAATAGTATAGAATTAATCTATATTAAGAATTATAATAAGACTCCCTAGCTTACTAACTTAAGATAAGAATTAAGTTATAGCTTTATTTATTAGTTAAAAGAAGGTATAAGTTAATTTATTACTTTCTAAAGAAAATTAATCCTTATTTATATAAAGCTTTTATTAGAGCTTAAATTTAAATTTTTTTAAGTTATTTTATTTTCTACTAAACTTTAGTAGGTCTAGATATTTAGCTAAGTATATATAAAATATAAATATTATTAAAGCTAGAGAGGTAGCTTATTAAGTTTATTAAAGGCTTTATTAGAGTTAATTTATATAATATTAGAGCTACTTTATATAGAGTTAAAGGTCCTAAGTTTTAGCCTTTAAAGCCTCTAAAGTTTAATTAATATTTTAGGATTCTTTAAGTACTTAGTCCCTCTTAGTTTAAATAATAATAATATAATCCTAATATTAAATTAAGATAGTTAAAAGAGTCTAGATATTAATTTTATCCTAAGAAACCTTAGTTCCTTTTTTAAAGATCTTAATAATATTATTAATTATATCTATTAAAATAGGGTTTTATAGGCCTAAAATAAAGGTAGAGAAACCTTTACTAGTTAAAATAAATCTTATAAACTCACTTATATTTAAAAGGTATTAAGAAAAAGTTTTATATTTTTTAAAAAATTTAGTAATAATAAGGTAGAGTTAATAATATTAAATTATADTTATAATCTTTATAATATTATAAATATAAGGTATAGAGGTATTAGATTAAGATTTTAAAGTCCTATCTATAAGTAATATCTAATATATAAGATAAAGATAAAGAAAGAAAAGAAAAAAGAGTAATTACTAGTACTTAAATATATAATATAAAGTATTAAAAAAGGGTATTATAATATTCAGCACGCCTAAGTATTATATTAGAAAGAAATATCATAAGGAAGTATTATAAGGAAGTATCACTAGAAAGTATTAATAATAAGTGTTAGAAAACCGTGATAGTTATAGTCTTTAATAATATTAGAATAGACTAAGATATTATCTAAATAAACAATTATAATAATATCTAAGAAGTAGTATAATATCTTATTAATATAAGATTAAAAAGTTAATAGCGCGTTATTAAAACTAAAAAATATTATATAATATTTAAATAAGTTATAATAGGTCTAGAAAATAGTCTTCTATTTATCCCTTTATTTAATTTAAATTAAATTATAAGCGCTTTAAAGATTAATCTTAGTAAACCTTCTTACCCTTTAAAAATAATTTAGGATTTCTAAAATTAATAATATTAGGTACTAGTCTTAGACTATTATTATATTTAATCCCTAATAGTTTATATAGAGCCTTAGACTTCTATCTTTTTTTTAATAAATAGGATAGATAATTTAATAAATAACTTAAAACACTTTATAAATCCTAATTTAAAATTTTATTTAATATACTCTTTAAGCACCTTAAGCTTTAATTTTAATAAATAATATAATAGGCTAAAAGGAGGTATAGTCCTAAGTATTAAATTAATAATATAATTAAATATTTTATAATAAAGTAGGAGTATAATACTAGCTTACTTAAAGAATATATTAATATAACTAAAATAAGTTAATAATAATATTATTAAAGTTTTTTAATTTATATAATAAGTATATATTAATAAATTATCTAGTTTATTATTAAAATCTCTTTAATATAGAACTTAAATATTCTTAGATATTTATATAGAGCCTATCCTYTAATCTATTAATAAGTTTACCTCTTATAGTTATAGAAAGCCTAATATAACTTAATATCTTAGTATTAGAATCGCCTAGAATATATATATAATAAGTAAGATATCTAAAATACTTATAAAAATTTTAAATAATACTTATTTTATAGGGTTAATAATTTTTTTATTAATATYTATTACCTTAGCAGCCTTAATATCTAATAATATTATATTAAATAAAAGTATAAACTATTTATTAATAAAATTCGCTGTAATACTATAGTTAATTAATATATTAAAAAATAATTTAATATTTTAATTAAATTAAAGCTAAAGCTTCTATAAGGTTATAAAGATATTAATATAATTTTTTATATCCCTAGTATTAATTATAAAAACTTATAATATCTTTAATTTTTTAATATCTTAATACCTTTAGCTTTTAGTTTATTATTACTTTATTATATATTTAGCCTACTTTAGAGGGGGGTTAAGAAGTATTATAAAATACTCTTTTTCYTTTAAGGCTAATTTTACCTATAATAATACCTTATTTATTATAGGCGTATATTTTTTAGTTTATTTAGGTATATTTTCCTCTAGTATCTTAATTAAGTATAATATATATAGAGTTTATTATCTTATTATTATTTATACTCTTCTAGGGTAATATCAGCCATTTTCTAGTTATTAGGACTAATTATAAAAAAAAAATTTCCTTAAGAAGGCCCTATCTAAGTAAAGTTTAGCTTTTAAGTTATTATTTATAAAGCCTACTAACCTTACTAATCTATAAATTAGACTTATTTTTAGTAACTTTATTTTTTATAATCCTTTATTATTCTTTTACTAATTTTGATATAACTTTTTATTTATTAGGCGGCTCTTTTAAAGCTTATAAAGATATTAGAAAGTTTTATATTAACTTAATAAACTTAATCTAAAATCTCTAAAGTTAATTTCTTTCTAAATATATAATAAATAGCTATATTATTCTATAATAGATTAATAATAAGAGTCTTAAAATAATTAATAAAATTTTATATATTTTTATTTTATCTTGTTCTAATTTAATCTATTTTTGTCATGATTGYAAGGCATAGGGGTGTTAGATTAGGATTCTAAAGTCCTATCTATAAGTGATGTCTAATGTACAAGACGAAGACGAAGAAAGAAAAGGAGGAAGGAAGGTCGCTAGTACTTAAATATATAATATAAAGTATTAAAAAAAGGTATTACGGTATTTAGAACGCTTAAATATTATGTTAGAAGAGAATATCATAAGAAAGTATTATAAGGAAGTATTATAAGGAAGTATTAATAATAAGTATTAAAGAACTATAATAATATCCCCCCTCTAAGATCTATACTTTTAGATAAATACTTAATATTATTAATTTATAAATAAGTCCTTATTATTATTATTAAAGTTAGGTTTAAAGTTATYTATATTTAATTCTAAGTTATTTAATTTTTAAAAGTCTTTTAATCTTATTTTAAAAATAGCCTAAGTTTTATAACTAGGGCGGTCTAAGTACATCTATAAATGTTTTTTACAGATAAGTTTTAAATGAGATTAGATAAGATTAGATAAGATTAGATAGAGTAACTATATTTACTTATCTAATCTTATCTAATCTTATCTAATCTTATCTAATCTTAGCTATTTAGTATTAGAATCAACTGATACTTAGATAAAGCCACTATAGAATAGCCCTATAAACTTAGCTATAGGGTTTAAACCTATCTACGCTAGTAAAAAAAAAGGAATATAATTAATAGTTATTAAAAATATTAGTAGTACTAGTAGTACTAGTAATATANTACTCTAGCAGCTTTAGGGCTACCTACTATTCTACAGTAACATGAAAAAACTCATCCAAAAAACTTTTGTAGATGTACTAAGAAAAATAGGTCTCTAAAATAATAATAAAGTTATATATATTTATAAATAATTTTTAAAAAGGTCTATTAAAAYYTTCTTAATATATATTAAATTTTAGTTAGGAATACTTAATTCTAAAATTAATAATAATTATTATAAGGTAATATTTATAGCCTTAGGTATTAATTATAAGATATAATACTAAAGGAATTTAACTTAGGAATAGATTATTAATAATAAGCCTAAAAAAGCTAATATAAAAAATATTATAATAAGACTAATCTAAAGGGAGCTTTAGATAGTAAGTATAAGAATTAATAACTTAAATAATAAAAAAAGGGCTTTTAAATTTATTTAAAAGCTTCTTTATAACCTATTAAATTTAAAGGTTTTATATATTAAGCTAGATAAGATCTCTAATAATATACTTTAATATAAGTTAATAATATTTATTAATAAATTCTTTTTAGTTAACTTAAGCTAGCTTTATTTATTCTTATAAGATCTTATTTATCTAGTCTATTTTTTTAGTAAATTAGTTAGCTTAGAATTAATTATAAATATCTTTTTTATTAATAAAGTTTATTTAATAAAATTTTAGTTCTATTCCTATATAAGGATATTAGCCTAAGTTTATAAAGAAGAAGATATATTAAGTTATCTTTAAAAAGTAATTATTAATTATAAATTTAATTAAAAGTAATTATTTAACCTAATTATTTTAAAAGAAATTAATAAATATTTAAAGATATTACTTTATTATTATATTTATATTTTCYATTTATTTATTAGTTTTAGGGTATAAGATAGTAGATAAATTAATTTTTATATTTATTTAAAAATAAAGTTTATACTAAAAGTAGCTTTTAAATTAAGTGTCTTAATTTATAATAATAAAAGATAGTAAGTTATAGTCTTTTTATATAAAAATATAAAATATTAGGGTAATATCTTTAATAATAATAGAGTTTATAAAAATATATATCTTTTTTTTAGTTAGCTAATTAACTATAATAAAAATATTAGAATATTATTAACTAAAGAAATCCTTATTTAATAAAAGGGCTATAATAAAATYTATAAAGATATAGGACTAGCGGCGGTTAAAGACTTTTAAGAATTTTAAGATACTATAATAATACTTCTTAAAAACTTTAATATAAAAATAAGAATAATAATTCTAAATAAACCTTTTTATATCTATAAAAAGTTTTAGTTAGTAATAATAATAACTTAAAATTTTATAAATTTTTATCTAACTTAGATAGCTAGCTATAAAAGTATTATAATCTTTTTAAATTAATTATAGTTTAAGCTTATTATTATTAGGAATAAAAAAATAGTTTTTATAATAAATATATCTCTTTTAGGCTTTATACTTTAATAAGGAAAACCCTTTTAACTTTTATTTTTTAAAGGTAAGTATAATAAGGATTTTTTAAGCTTATTTACTTCTTAAATAAGTAGTCTAAATTAAGTTATTTAAGCTAAGTATTTTAGATTTATTTTTAAATTTAGGGCTTAATTTTTAAGAGTTAAGCGTAGTTTCTAAGGAGATTTTAGTATTAATAAAAATAAGTAAAGCCTAGAGTAAAAAGATCTTAATATTTTTAGGCTTTAAAATAGTTTATTATTAATATTTATAATATCTATTATCTTTCTTTTTAGAGAGGTCTCTTATTTAATAAGTAAAGATATTAACCTATTTATTTAAGCTTCTAAGGTAATAAATAATTTTAAAATTAAATTAAAAAAATTTTTAACTAATAAGCTTATTAATAACTTAATACTCTAAATTTTTATAATCTAAAATTATTATAATTAGTTTTTTAATCTCTTTAAGTTTTAGATATTAAACTTTAAATATTTAAATAATAATTAGGAGCTCCTTATTATAGATCTTATAATTATATTTAATTAAAAATATTTTTAAGAAGAAATAAGCTACTAGTTAAAGTTATCTCTTATTATTATATTAAAATAAGTCTTTAGTAGTAATATAATCTAAGGTATTAATTTTTATTATAATTTCTTTTTCTAAGTTAAAGTAAAGAAGGATAAGAATAAAAATAAAAATCTTTTTTAAATTATTAAAAATAGCCTAATATTCTAAGGTTTAATTAAAGATATAATTCTTTTTAATAAGCTTTATTAAAAGGCTAGTTATAATAAAAAATCTTTAAATAAATTATTAATAAAAGTTAATAAAGCTAAGRAAGCTTTAAATATCTTTTATATTCTTTAAGAATAATTAATTTATTATAATAAAAACTTTTTCTAAGTTTATTTAAATTTCTTAAATAATAATTATTAAACTAAGATATTTAACTTCTATAATAAAGAAAGTATATTTATTAATATTTATTTATAAGCCTATCTTATATAATTACTTTAAAACTTTTTATATATATTTTTTATATTCTGTTTTTAAGTTACTATAGATTAGAATATTATTAATATAAGTTATATAGAAATTATTAAGATATTTATAAAAGATATTATTAATATATTCTTAGAAAGTTAATAGGGTATTTACTAATTTAAAGAATATAACTAAGGACTTATATAAGTTATAGTAGGTTTAGAAAATAATTTTTTATTCCTTCTTTATTACTATCTAGATTTTATTAAAAGCGGTAATAATATTAAGCTTAATAAAGTATTTTATATAATAAATTTAAATAAGGATTTCTTAGATTAAAAGGAATAAGTATTAATTTTTTATTATAATAATATTTAAAGCCTTATAATTTATATAGAGATAGAGGCCTTTACTTAGCTTATAAGTAAAAAATATAAAAAAATTAATAAATAAAATATTTAACTAAATAAAGCCTTTAACTAAATTTTTATTTAAGAATTTCTTAAGGACCTTAAGCTTATCTTAAGATATATTATAAAAAGGGCTATAACTTAATTCTTTATTAAATTATAGCTTAATTTTATAATTATAAGGTTTATAAAGTAATAACTTATTTATCTTATTCTAAGAGAATATACTTAGGTAGTTATAATATTTTATAAGAAGAATTATAACTAAATTAATATAAATCTTTAAAGCTAATATCTTCTTAATATTTTATATAGTAACTAAAAAAAGCTTAATTCTAAGTTATTTTATAATATAAATAAAAAGGGTAATATTAATAAATTAGATTTTTAAGGGATCTTAGGGCTCTTAAGGTATAAAAGTATTAAGTATTATAAAGACTTCTTTAAGCTTAGTATTATTAGAGGGAGGTAATAATTCTAAAAAGATTAAATTTCTTTTAAGGTAAAAAAAACTATAGCTTAATATTATTYTAACTAARATAGCYTAAGAATAATARGTTTATTAAATAAAAAGATTAAAAAGAAAATTATTAAATTAATAGAATACCCTAAAATAGTTACCTAAATTTAAATATATTAAGTTATAAAGCCTATAATAGCTAGCTAGTTATTAAAACCTTTTAATTATTAAGATATTTTAAGGTTAAAATAAGAAAAAGAGTTAATTTTTATATAAATTATATTAAAAAAATTAGTAATAATATTAGTATTAGAAARTTAAGTTATAAAGATTTTATTATTTTTATATCTAAGAATATATCTAGATATAAGATAACTTTTAAAAATCTTTTTAAATAATAACTTTTTATTAGATATTAAGGAGTATACTAAAATTTAAATATAATTAAGGAGTCTTAGTATATAATTATATATAAGAACTAGGCTTTTCTCTACTTAGAAGGAGTAGCTAGTATAAAAGTAAGATTAATAAAGTTAACTTAAATATTATAAATAGCTTAGGCCTATTTTTTCTTTTTATAATCTTAAGCTAAGTAGCCTAGATTATTATAATAAAAATATAAGATATTATTAATATAATATTAATATTCTTAGGTAGTTAAAGGGTTCTAAAAGCTAATATAAAAGTAAGGGTTTATTATAAAAAGGTCTATTATAATATTAAAGTTATAAATTAATATATAGATAGTAAGTAAATTCCTAGTAATAATAAAGATTATAATAATTATAGTAATATATATAAAAAGAGGAGCTAGCTTAATAAGGTAGTAATAATTATTTAAAAGTTAATATTTAATAATAAGTTAATTAAAAGTAAGGGCCTTAGTATTTATAATAATTAAATAGATTTAAAATTCTCTATTAAAACTATTTTAAAAGTAGAAATATTAATTAGTTTTATTATACTTTATATTCCTAATTTAATATTAGAAGTTAGTGAGGTACTTAAAAAAAAAAATTTATTTATTTTAATATAGTAATCTTCTTTTAGGCTATATTTCTATAATTAAAATTTCTAAAGCTTAATTTTAAGGTAGTATAAAACTAATCTATATTAAGAATTATAATAAAATTCTTTAGTTTACTAACTTAAAATAGAAATTAAGTTATAGCTTTATCTACTAATTAAAAAAAGGTATATATTAATTTATTATTTTTTAAAGAAAATTAATTCTTATTTATTTAGAGCTTTTATTAGAGCTTAAATTTAAATCCCTTTAAATTATCTTATTTTCTATTAAATTTTAGTAGGTTTAGATATTTAGTTAAATATATATAAAATATAAATATTATTAAAGCTAAGGAGGTAGCTTATTAAGCTTATTAAAAGCTTTATTAAAGCTAGTTTATATAGTATTAAAGCTACTTTATATAGAGTTAAAGATCTTAAGTTTTAGCTTTTAAAATCTCTAAAGTTTAATTAATATCTTAGAATTCTTTAAGTACTTAATCCCTCTTAATTTAAATAATAATAATATAATCTTAATATTAAGCTAAGGTAATTAAAAGAGTTTAAATATTAATTATATTTTAAAAAGTTTTAATTCCTTTCTTAAAAATCTTTATAATATTATTAATTATATTTATTAGAATAGGGTTTTATAGATTTAAAGTAAAGATAAAAAAACCTTTATTAATTAAAATAAATCTTATAAACTTACCTATATTTAAAGAGGTATTAAGAAAAGGTTTTATATTTTTTTAAAAAATTTAATAATAATAAGGTAAAGTTAATAATATTAAATTATAATTATAATCTTTATAATATTATAATTATAAGGTATAGAGGTATTAGATTAGAATTCTAAAATCCTATCTATAAATAATATCTAATATATAAGATAAAGATAAAGAAAGAAAAGAAAAAAAAAAAGTTACTAATACTTAAATATATAATATAAAATATTAAAAAAAGGTATTACAGTATTTAGAACACTTAAGTATCATATTAGAAAGGAATATCATAAGGAAGTATTATAAGGAAGTATTATAAGTGTTGAAATCCAGCTGTAGGGCTGAGCTTAGTCAGCGATGGCTTAGTAGCTAGATGTTAAACAGTAGCTCTTACAACTCTAACTCTTCTACTATAACTAATAAATTAATGATAATTCAACCTTATTTCAATAATAAGGAAGTATTAATAATAAGTGTTAAAGAACTATAATAATTTTTAGTTCTATATCTAATTTTATATTTTTTATAGAATAATTTTTTAGTAATTAATTTTATAAGGTTTCCTAGTTTTTAAAGATCTCTTAATATCTTAATAATTATATTAGTTATATTCTAGTTTTAATCTTTTATCCTAGATAAATATAGGTTATAAAGGCCTAAATATTAATTCCTTTAATAGCTTATAAATTAAAAAAGTTATTTATATTAATAATCTATAGTCTAATATTTATTAGTAAACTTATAAAGGTTAAAAATAAAATATATTTTATCTTCCTTCTCTTTATATTAATAATTATAATAGGGGTATCTTAGAGGGGGGTATATTATCTTATATTTAATTAAATAGCTAGTATATCTACTTTACTCCTAAGAACTAAACTTTAAAGGTTTATTAAAGTATACCTCTAGGTTATTAATAAGTTATTATATAATATATTATTATATTAGTTTTCTTTTAGAGTAGCTATATAGGCTAGTAATATTATTATATTAAGGTTATTAGAGAACTAGGTCCTTTTTATTAAAATCTAGCTATAAGGCTAAGCTTAGTCAGCGATAGCTTAGTAGCTAGATATTAAATAGTAGCTCTTATAACTCTAACTCTTCTATTTATAATTAATTAATTAAGGATAATTCAACCTTATTTCAATAAGTTATAAGCCTAGGTTTATAGGTATTATAAATAAATAATTAAATAGATATCTTAGCTATCTTACCTATCTATTCTATCTTCTTTTAGGTATTAATATAGCTTATAAAGCTACTAATTTCCTAATTCTAAGTATACTTACTAACTAAATAATTAATTTAATAGATARYTATAATTAYTAAMTACYTACTATARTATATARCTATAGTAATAAGAGGTACTTAATTATTTAAGTATTAAAGGTTATCTAGTATTTAGATTAATATTATTTACTATACTACTACCTTTAATATAAAGTAAGTATCTAAATTTTYTATTAYTAARTATCCTTATCTATATAATATTACTTCCTAATATAAGTAAATAGAGATTTTTTATATTTAGATAGGCTATATTACTTATTTAAATACTTACTTAGACTACTTAAATTACTTTTTATTAAGATTAAGACTACTAAGAYTACTCCTATTTAGATAAGTACTAAAAACTTTATAAAATCTCTATAAAAATCTTTATAACTTATTAAATATTATCTATATTTATTAAACTTTTAGTTAGCTATTATTAAGTGAAATAATTAAAGGGGCTAAGAATTAATTATTATCTTTTTCTATTTACTAATTAATAGTAATACCTTATTAAATAGAGTTAAGGTAATTTAGGCTAATTATTTTTAAATATATTAAATTTCTTTTTAATAGCTAACTACTATATTTTATTCCTATTACTAAATAAAGGTAATATAAGCTCTAAGTATAAAGAGGTTATTAAGCTTTTAAGTAAGAACTTATTTAAATAATTATTTATTTATTACTAAGATCTATAATTATTATTAGGTATTAATACCCTTCCTTAGTAAGATCTAAACCCTTTTATTATTAAATATTATTATATTAAATAATAGTGCTTTCCTTACCTTATTAAAGAAGTTAAATATTAAAAAGATAAAAAAAAAATTATAAGTCTCCTTAAAAAAGATATTAAAGGTAATAATTATTAATCCTTATCTTATTTATCTTTATCTTATAATATAGGCTTTAAAGYTAGTAAGTTTACTCTTTTAAAAATAAATAGTATTAATATCTTTAGTTTTACTACTAAATAATAGCCCCTAAATTTACTTATTATCTTAGGTTAGAAATATTATTAAATTAATTTATCTTTTTCTTTACTTTTACTTATAAATATTTTTATTTTAATATTATTATTTAGTCTAGYTATTACTTAAGAGGATTAAAATAATTAATAATATAAATAATTCTTAAAGAAGATTATTCTCTCTCTATATAATAAAAGAGCTTAAAGGAAAATATAATTATATTAAATAGGCCTAAAAAATTAAGGATTAGCTTATAATAAATAATCTTAAACTATTTACTATAGTAAATTAACTTAAGGTAATAATTATAATAAAGAATTATTTAGGCTTAGAGGCCTATTACTTAATAAAAAGTAAAACTAATAACTAAAAGATTTTAGATATTATTATAAAAAAGTTTAAGTTTAAAGGAATAGATATTTTTATTATTTTAATTTACTAACTATATAATATAATACTAGAAAGTTTTAAAAATATTATTAAATATATTTAAAAGTTCTAAAAGGTTATTAATAACTTAATTAATTTATATAATAATTATAATTTATTAAAATCTTACCTTTACTATTTATTTCTTAARGGTTTAAGTAAGGYTTATTATACCTTTATTAATATYTATTTTTAATTATATAATTTATTTAACTATAAAGCTATCTTACTCTCTAATATTTTAAGTATTATAAGTAATAAAGAAGTAAAGTTATAAAGTAATAAGCTTTCTAAAATTACTATAATAATAAAAAGAAGTAATATAGATTAGAGCTCTAACTAAGATTATAATAATAATTAAGTTAATAAATCTAATTAAGAAGAAAAAAAAGGCTTTTACTCTTATTATAAAGATAAAAACTTATTTTTAAAATATAATAATATTATCTACTAGTAGCTATACCCCTAGCTAAAACCTATAAAATTTAAATTAAAGGAGGAATATAAGAAGTATCTAATAATTAATCCCTTAATAATAATATCTAAACTAAATAATAAGCTAGTCTTTACTAACTTAGTAATTAATAACTTATTTTATAATTATAATAATATATTTATCTACTTTCTTATTTCTTTTATTTATAAAGACTTAATTAACCTAATTATTATTAACTYAGCCTATAACTAATATATATTTAATAATTATAATACTTTTATTAATTTTTAATTAATATTTATAACGTATAACCCTATTATTAGAATTAATAATAAATTAATTTAGCTTATAAATATAGGAACTATTTAAATTTTATTCCTAAATAGAAAAATATAGCTTAAAGAAGTTATATTTATACCTAAAATAAATATAAACCTTTTATTAATATCTTAATTAATAGATACTAAGGTTAAGGTAGATTTTATAGTTAATAAATATCTTCTAATTTATAATTCTCTTAGTATAATTAAAGCTAAATAGTACTATAAAATCTTTATTCTTAAGTTAAAAATAACTATTCTAAAATTAAATATATATAATATATTAAATAACTTTATCTAATAATTTTAGTATGCTTAAATAGGGTATTTAAATTAATAGAATATTATTTAGCTATCCTAAATAGCTACTAGAGTTAATTTCTCTAAAAAGATTAAGGATAAGCTTACTTATAAGTACTATATATAAGGCCGTTAAAAATTAGCTTTATATAAAGATATAATTATACTTAGCTAGCACCTTATAAAGCTTATTTATAATAATATTTATAACCCTATTAAGTTAATAGGCTTTAATAAAAGTTATTATTTTATTACTTTTAAGTATAACTATACTAATTTTTCTAAAGTCTTTTATATTAAGAATAAAAGTATAGTTTTTTTTTTCTTTTAATACTTTAAAGGTTATTATAAGTAGGAAGGCTACTATATTTAATATCTCTAAACTAATAATAATAGTAAATATATAAGATATAATTTTAAGCTATTTTTTATAAATAAAGGTATTATCTATAAGCTAATAATACTTAGAAACCTTAAATAAAATAATAAATTAAAATATTTAGGTTTAACTTTAATATTAAGAATATATTTTATATTACTAAGCTTAAGGCTTAATAAGGATTTATAATTTAAAGTTTTAAGAATAATTAACTATATTATAATCTATAGCTTTATAACTAAGATAGGTAATAAGTTACTTTATAAAGTTTAAGAAAATTATCCTCCTTTTCTTAATTATCTATAAATATTAGATTTTTTTATATAAGTTAGAAATTACCTCTAAAAGAAACTAGTTAATAAAAGTAAATAATATCTCCTTATTAATTATAAAGGTAATAGTTTTATCTACTACTTATATTATCCTTAAATAGATATAATTATTTAGGTATCTAATATCTATATTAAGAAATAAAAACCTAACTTTATTAATAGTATTATCCTACTAAATATTACCTCCCTATAGCCTTTATTTATTAAATAGCTACAGACCTCCGCTCTAGAGGAGGAGAATATATAGAAGTAGAGAGTCCTTAACTTTAATATTAACCTAATTTATACTAAGCCAACGCCTAAATAATAGGTAGATAAATTGCCTAAACTCTCTTTATTTAATAATATTTATTATACTTAACTTAAGCGTATCTTAGATAATTATCTATACCTTATAACTTCTAATTCTAATAATAAGGACTTATTAAGTCTTAATTACTTCCTAATTATTATACTTTCTTATATAAATTTAGCTAAACTATTTAAGCTAAAGACTTATAATAAGGCTATATTAAAGAATATATAATAGATATAATAAGAGTTAATAATAAATAATAAATATAAGTTATTAATAAATAATAAAATATAGTCCCTAATAATATTACCTAAGAAGAGAATTGCCCTTAGAGGTAAATAGATTTATATATTAAAATAAGGCCCTAATAAAGAGGTTATCTGCTATAAAGCGTACTAAATAATTTAAGGATTTAAATAGTATAAAGGCCTTAATTATAATAAAACTTTTACCTTAATAATTAAACTTATAAACTATAAGGCTATTCTTATTATTATAGCTACTATAAATTAGGATATTAAATAAATAGATATTAAAATAACTTTTTTTTATAAATAAGTAAAGGAAAAAATCTATATTAAGTAACCTAAAGACTATAATAAAAATAATAAAAATAAGGTCTATTATCTTAATAAAGCTTTATATAGGCTTAAGTAGTTATTTAGGATTTAGTATAATACCTTTATTAACTTTATTAAGACTTTAAGCTTTAATACCTTAAATATTAACTTAAGTATATTTATTATACCCTTAAATATAATAATTACCCTATATATTAATAACCTACTAATTATTAGTCCTAATAAATAGGATATATTTAGGATTAAGAAAGCCCTTAATTCTTATTTTTATATAATTAACCTTAAGCTATATTCTTACTAGCTAGATATATTAATTATATAAAATTATTAATAATAAATYTTTTATCTTAAGTAAAGAGTATACCTTAAGAAAGTTATTAAAGATTTTAAATAATAAAAGTATAAGATAACTACTACCTTAATAAAGACTAGCTCTAAGTTAGAAAAGGTTCTAAAAAGTTATTAAGCTAATATTAAAAATAAGTAATAATATTAATAAATTATTAAATTCTTTATATATACTATATTAGGTACTCGCCCTAATATTATATTCCCTATATTAATAATTAGTTATTATACTTTAAATCTTACTTAAACTTATTAAGGTATTATTAAATAAATCCTATAATATCTATAAAGTACTCTTAACTATTAATTTATATTTTAAGGTATTATTAAAGTTTTTATAAGCTATACTAACTCTAACTAGGCTAGTGACTATAATATACGCTAGTTAATCTCTAGTTTTATTTTTTATATTAATAATAATACTATTAACTAATAATTTAAATAATAACTAATTATTACCCTCTCTATATATAAGGCTGAATATATTAGGTAAATATAAATAGCTAAGGAAACTATATAACTAAGAAACCTTTTATATAAGCTTAGGCTTTAAGATAAGAAATTAGCTACTAAGGTTATTATTATTTTTAGTAATAATTAAAGTACTATTACCTTTATAAAGAACCTAGAGTTCTATACTTATAATAAGTATATTATTATACGCTACTACTTTATTCACGAAAAGGTCTTAGAAGGTATAGTAGATTTATAATATACCCTAACTAAGTACTAGGTAGTTAATAAACTAACTAAGCCCCTACTAAAAGATAAATTTATTAAGTTTTAAAATACTTTAAGCCTTAAATACATGCTACTAAAGGGCTAATATCCTTATAGTCCGGAACATATAGGAGCAGGGCCCCTATAGGAGCTATTTAGGCATCCTTATTTTACTTAGGCCTCACTATTCAGACCCTATTATTCGGACCCTATCATCACCTTTCAAGCCTCTTCAGGCAGCACTATTTAGACCTTATATAATAATTATGCCTTACGCGTACGATAGCACTATCTTATAAACTGCCCTAATATCTTTTGGAGCGAAAATAGTATATATAGGTTAGATGTCCAATTTATTTTTTAAATAATAGTAAAATATCAAAAAATAGAATTTTTATATAGACGGTTTAATATAATTATTTTAGGCGGTCATCTATTATATATCTTAGAGCCTTTTATAGGCCGACTGTTACATGCCTTAGAGCCTTATATAAGCTATATCTTATATATAAGATAGATAGATAGAGCTTATAGAGCTAGTAATTCAAGTAGGAGTATTAAAATCTAGTTATAAGACTAAGCTTAGTTAGTAATAGCTTAGCAGCTAGATATTAAATAGTAGCTCTTATAGCTCTAACTCTTCTATCTATAATTAATTAATTAAGGATGATTCAACCTTATTTCAACACTTTTAAGGTTATTAGAAGTCTAAGCCCTTTTAAGAATATTATTAGGCCCTTAAATAAGTAAGGATAATAAGAGACTAAGATCCCTATCTAAGAATAATATAATTAAGTTAGTTTAATAAGGTTTAAGATAATAAGGGTTATTAAAGTTAAGTCTTACTARGTTACTAAAGGCTATTATTAATCCTAAGCCTATTATAAGCTATATTATAAGAAGAATTAATATTATAGGATACCTTAGTAGTCTTATAAGAGTAGGAATTAATAGCTAAGGTAATATTAATTCTTAGTAAACTAGCTATAATAGAAGAAGCGTTAAGTATATAGGCCCTATAAGGGCCTTAGTAGGAGCGCCTGCCTTAGTAAGAGCTAGCTATCACAATAAATTATTAATCTTTAAGCTTAATAAGAGTATTATTAAAAAACTTATATTATTTAATAATTTATCTTATTATATATTAGGCCCTTTAAGACCTTAGTAGTAAAATTATCTTAAATTTTAAAACTAAGCTTTATATTTATTAGCCTTATTAATAAGGATACCTAATAAATTAAAGAGTCTTTATTAGTTTTTATAATTAAAGAATTTTTATTAATCTCTTTATTATTTATACTCTCTAAGACTTAAGCTAGGCTRTCTAATATATATAGCTTAATTTTAAAGCTTATAATAATATCTTTATAATAATTATTAATAATTTAAATAGCTAAATTTAAGCTCTTTAAGTAATTAAAACTAGTTTAAATAATTAAATCTTTTTAACTTTAATAAATAAATCCTTAGTAGCTATATTATTATTAAATATTATAAAAGAACTATTAGTAAGCTAATATTATAAACTCTTATAAAGAAATATTTATTAATATTATTAGATCTTTTTAATAAGACTAATAGCTATACTTTAATTATATTATATATAATAACTTAGCTGCTTARATTTAATAACTATAGAAYTAGGAATARTAAGTATAAATAATAAATATTAAATATTTAATAATATATACTAAAYTAGCTTATTATTAGAGYYTTAAATAATAATTTTATAAGTTATAACTATTATTTATAAGATCTATATAGTATATACTATATTTTATAAGTCTAAGTTATTTATTAGTAGAAATAGATTATTAATAAAGTTAATCTAGTAAATAGTCTCCTAATTATTTTATATTAATAAGGATTTAAAGGTTTATAAAATACTAAGCTTCTAAGCTAATAGTTTTAGTAATTATTTAGGTATAAATATTATTAATAAAAATACTATAAAATTATTCTAAAATATTATTTAAGATCTAATAAAACTATTTAAATTAGTATATTATAATAAGATAGTTATTTARCTTAATATTAATAATATTATTAAAATAAATTATAAACTTTATTTTTAATACTTTTTTTAATTTTTACTCTTATTTAAGCTCTTAGATCTTTAAAGAGTATAAAAAGAATAACCTTAAAAAAGTTAAGTAGAATATTATTATTAATTTTATTTTATATTAATTTTATAAATCTTTATATTTTTATTAATAGCTTATTTCTACTTCTAGCCTTATCCTTTATTAGATTAATAGATATTATATTAATATTCTTAATAAAATTTATAAAGATTAGCTTCTAGTTTTTATTTTATAACTTTTTATTTTTAAAATTAATCACTTTTTATATACCTAAAATATTAGATTTTAGATATAGGTTATTARTAAACCTATTATTATAATTATAAATAATATTAAAATATTTAAAAGTAATAAGAGATATAATAATATAAAGTAATAA
Source organism: Cladonia macilenta KoLRI003786 (assembly GCA_000444155.1). Taxonomy (NCBI): domain Eukaryota; kingdom Fungi; phylum Ascomycota; class Lecanoromycetes; order Lecanorales; family Cladoniaceae; genus Cladonia; species Cladonia macilenta. The sequence goes on from KE598563.1 coordinate 799,067, forward strand.
AAATATAATATAGAATAAGTAAAATATAAATAAAAAAGGTAAGTAATTAAAATAAGTAAATAAAATAAGTAAATAAATTATATAAATAAAAGATAATATATATTAAAGTAAATATTATTAATAATAAATAAGTATCTTATCTAGTTTCTAGTATAGATAACTAGATTATATTAATATATATAATTAAACAAGATAATTATATAATTAGTAATAGGCTAGGTAATAAACTAGATTATATATTATTTTACTTATAAACTAAGTTATAGGCTAATATATATATATAATAAAGTTAACTTATTTATAAATTAAGTTATAAACTAGCTTACTTATAAGTTAAGATATATACTAAATTATATAGACTTATACTTAGAATTATATATAGCTAGATAATAAGCTAGGTAATAATAAGCTAGTTAATAAACTAAGTTATAGGCTAGCTYATATATATAATAGAGCTAATATATTTATAGGCTAGATTATAGGCTAGCTTATATATATAGTAGAGCTAGCTTATTTATAGGCTAGGTTATAGATTAAGTTATAAGCTAGTATATATATAAGCTAGGTTATAGACTAAGTTATAGGCTAGTATATATATAAGCTAAGTTATAAATTAGTATATATATAAATTAAATTATAAATTAGTTTATATATAAACTAAAGCTTAGTTACTTATATATTAAAGTTAAATTATTTATAAATTAGATCTTAGTTACTTATAAGTTAAAATTAAATTATTTATAAATTAAAGTTAAATTATTTATAAATTAGATCTTAGTTACTTATAAGTTAAAATTAAATTATTTATAAATTAAAATTAAATTATTTATAAATTAGATCTTAGTTACTTATATACTAAAATTAAATTATTTATAGGCTTAAGTTAGATTATTTATAAATTAAAATTAAATTATTTATAAACTAAAGTTAAATTATTTATATATTAAAATTAAGTTACTTATAGGTTAAAGTTATAATAATTATTTATATTTTGAAATTTAGTTACTTATTGTTGAAATCTAGCTATAAGGCTAAGCTTAGTCAGCGATGGCTTGGCAGCTAGATATTAAATAGTAGTTCTTATAACTCTAACTCTTCTACTTATAACTAATTAATCAAGGATGATTCAACCTTATTTCAATAAGTTATAAGCCCAGATTTATAAGCATTATAAATAGATAATTAAATAGATATCTTAGCTATTCTACCTATCTATTCTATCTTCTTTTAAGTATTAATATAGCTTATAAAGCTATTAATTTTCTAATTCTAAGTATACTTACTAACTAAATAATTAATTTAATAGATAGCTATAATTACTAACTATCTACTATAATATATAGCTATAATAATAAGAGGTACTTAATTATTTAAGTATTAAAGGTTATTTAATATTTAAATTAATATTATTTATTATACTACTACCTTTAATATAAAGTAGGTATCTAAATTTTCTATTACTAAATATTTTTATCTATATAATATTACTTTCTAATATAAATAAATAGAGATTTTTTATATCTAGATAGGCTATATTACTCGCTTAGATACTTATTTAGACTATTTAAATTATTCTTTATTAAGATTAAGACTATTAAGACTACTCCTATTTAAATAAATATTAAAAACTCTATAAAATCTCTATAAAAATCTCTATAACTTATTAAATATTATCTATATTTATTAAACTCTTAGTTAGCTATTATTAAGTAAAATAATTAAAAGGACTAAAAATTAGCTACTACCTTTTTTTATTTATTAATTAATAGTAAAATCTTATTAAGTAAGATTAAGATAGTTTAGGCTAACTACTTTTAAATATATTAAATTTCTTTTTAGTAACTAGCTATTATATTTTATTCCTATTACTAAATAAAGATAGTATAAGCTTTAGATATAAAAAGGTTATTAAGCTTTTAAATAGAAGCTTATCTAAATAACTATCTACTTATTATTAAGATCTATAATTATTATTAAGTATTAATACCCTTCCTTAATAAAACCTAAACCTTTTTATTATTAAATATTATTATATTAAATAATAGTACTTTCCTTACCTTATTAAAGAAACTAAATATTAAAAAAATAAAAAAAAAATTATAAGTTTCCTTAGAAAAGATATTAAAGGTAATAACTATTAACCTCTATCTTATTTATTTTTATTTTATAATATAGGCTCTAAAGCCAGCGAGTCTACTCTTTTAAAAATAAATAATATTAATATTTTTAGCTTTATTATTAAATAATAACCTCTAAATCTATTTATTATCTTAGATTAGAAATATTATTAAATTAATTTACTTTTTTTTTTATTCTTACCTATAAATATTTTTATTTTAATATTATTATTTAGTCTAGTAACTATCTAAGAGGATTAAAATAACTAATAATATAAATARTTTTTAAAAAAGATTATTTCCTCTYTATATAATAAAAGAGCTTAAAGGGAAATATAATTATATTAAATAAGCCTAAAAAATTAAGGATTAGCTTATAATAAATAACCTTAAATTATTTACTATAGTAAATTAACTTAAGGTAATAATTATAATAAAGAATTATTTAGGCTTAAAGGCTTATTATTTAATAAAAAATAAAACTAATAATTAAAAGATTTTAGATATTATTATAAAGAAGTTTAAGCTTAAAGGAATAAATATTTTTATTATTCTTATTTATTAATTATATAATATAATATTAGAAAGCTCTAAGAATATTATTAAATATATTTAAAAATTCTAAAAAGTTATTAATAATTTAATTAATTTATATAATAATTATAGCTTATTAGAATTTTACCTTTATTATTTATTTCTTAAAGGTTTAGGTAAGGCTTATTATATTTTTATTAATATTTACTCTTAATTATATAACTTATTTAATTATAAAACTATTTTACTCTCTAATATTTTAAGTACTATAAGTAATAAAGAAGTAAAGTTATAAAGCCTTTAAAAACCCTCTAAAATTATTATAATAATAAGAAGAGGTAATATAAGTTAAAATTCTAGCTAAAGCTATAATAATAATTAAGTTAATAAATCTAATTAAAAAGAAAAAAAAGGCCCTTATTTTTATTATAAAGATAAGAACTTATCTTTAAAATATAATAATATTATTTATTAGTAGTTATACCTCTAGCTAAAACCTATAAAATTTAAGTTAGAGAAGGAATATAAGAAGTATTTAATAATTAATCCCTTAATAATAATATCTAAACTAAATAATAAGCTAGTCTTTATTAATTTAATAATTAATAACTTATTTTATAATTATAATAATATATTTATCTACTCTCTTATCTCCTTTATTTATAAGGATTTAATTAACCTAATTATTATTAACTTAGCTTATAACTAATATATATTTAATAATTATAATATTTTTATTAACTTTTARYTAATAYYTATAACRTATAAYCYTATTAYTAGAATTAGTAGTAAATTAGTTTAGTTTATAAATATAAGAACTATTTAAATCTTATTCCTAAATAAAAAAATATAATTTTAAAAAGTTATATTTATATCTAAGATAGATATAAACCTTTTATTAATATCTTAATTAATAGATATTAAGGTTAAGATAGATTTTATAATTAATAAATATCTTCTAACTTATAATTCTCTTAGTATAATTAAAGTTAAATAATATTATAAGATTTTTATTCTTAAGTTAAAAATAATTACTTTAAGATTAAATATATATAATATATTAAATAACCTTATTTAATAACTCTAGTATACTTAAATAGGGTATTTAAGTTAATAGAATATTATTTAATTATCTTAAATAACTATTAAAATTAATTTTTTTAAGAAGATTAAGAATAAGCTTACTTATAAATATTATATATAAAGCTACTAAAAGTTAGCTTTATATAAAGATATAATTATACCTAGCTAATACCCTATAAAGCTTATTTATAATAATATTTATAACCTTATTAAGCTAATAGGCTTTAATAAAAGTTATTATTTTATTATCTTTAAATATAACTATATTAATTTTTCTAAAGTCTTTTATATTAAGAATAAAAGTATAATTTTTTTTCCTTCTAATATTTTAAGGGCTATTATAAATAGGAAGGCTACTATATTTAATATCTCTAAATTAATAATAATAATAAATATATAAAGTATAACTTTAAGTTATTTCTTATAAATAAAGGTATTATTTATAAGCTAATAATACTTAGAAACCTTAAATAAAATAGTAAATCTAAATATTTAAGTTTAACTTTAATATTAAGAATATATTCTATATTACTAAGCTTAGGGCTTAATAAAGATTTATAATCTAAAGTTTTAAAAATAGTTAACTATATTATAATTTATAACTCTATAATTAAGATAGATAATAAGTTATTTTATAAAACTTAAAAAGGTTATCCTTTCTTTTTTAATTATCTATAAATATTAAACTCCTTTATATAGGCTAGAAATTACCTTTAAAAAAAACTAATTAATAAAAGTAAATAATATTTCCTTATTAGTTATAAAGGTAATAATTATATCTATTACTTATATTATCCCTAGATAAATATAATTCTTTAGATATTTAATATTTATATTAAGAAATAAAAACCTATCTTTATTAATAATATTATCCTACTAAATATTATCTCCTTATTTATATTATTAAAGCCTTTACTTATTAAATAGCTATAGACCTCCATTTTAGGAGAGAAGAATATATAGAAGTAAAAAATCCTTAACTTTAATATTAACTTAATTTATACTAAGTTAATATTTAAATAATAGATAAATAAATTACTTAAATTCTTTTTATTTAATAATACTTATTATACCTAACTTAAGTATATCTTAGATAATTATTTATACCTTATAACTTTAAATTTTAATAATAAGGACTTATTAAGTTTTAATTACTTTTTAATTATTATACTTTTTTATATAAATTCAGCTAAACTATTTAAGCTAAAAACTTATAATAAGGCTATATTAAAGAGTATATAATAGATATAATAAGAATTAATAATAAATAATAAATATAAATTATTAATAAATAATAAAATATAGTTCTTAATAATATTACCTAAAGAAAGAACTATCCTTAGAGGTAAATAGGTTTATATATTAAAATAGGGCCTTAATAGAAAGGTTATCTACTATAAAGTATATTAAGTAGTTTAAGAATTTAAATAATATAAAAGCCTTAACTATAATAAAACTTTTATTTTAATAATTAAATTTATAAGCTATAAAGCTATTCTTATTATTATAGCTACTATAAATTAAGATATTAAATAAATAAATATTAAAATAGCTTTTCTTTATAGGTAAGTAGAAAAGGAAATTTATATTAAATAACTTAAAAATTATAATAAGAATAATAAAGATAAGATCTATTATTTTAATAAAGCTTTATATAGGCTTAAGTAGTTATTTAGGATATAATATAATATCTTTACTAACTTTATTAAGATTTTAGGCTTTAATACCCTAGATATTAACTTAAGTATATTTATTATATTCTTAGATATAATAATTACTTTATATATTAATAACCTACTAATTACTAGTC
>KE598563.1:816373-908040 GCA_000444155.1 Cladonia macilenta KoLRI003786
AATACTATGATTTAAAGTAAGAGTATTAAAATATACCTTAGGCGTTAAAATATTAAGATACTTAATAGCTTTAATAAGTACCTTATATAAAATAAATGTTTTTATAAGAGTCTATTAATTACTTATTATATTAAGTAGTATATTAATGCTTAAAGAAGAATTGAAAGGGCTTAAATATCTAGTAAGCCCCTATTAATAATCTAATAATAGATAATTTTATATATCTATTAAGTCTTGATTAATAGATAGTTAACCTTTCTTAATAGAAAGTTAAGCCTTTATAATTGTTATAGTTCTTTAACACTTGTTATTAATACTTCCTTRTRATACTTCCTTATGATATTTCCTTYTAATATRATACTTAAGCGTTTAAAATACCTTAATACCCTTTTTTAATACTTTATATTATATATTTAAGTACTAGTAATTTCTCTTCCTCTTTTTCTTTCTTTATTTTTATCTTATATATTAGATATTACTTATAGATAGGACTTTAGAATCCTAATTTAATACCYCTATATCTTATAATTATAATATTATAAAGATTATAATCTTAATTTAATATTATTAACTCTACCTTATTATTAYTAAATTTTTTAAAAAATATAAAACCTTTTCTTAATACCTCTTTAAATATAAGTAAGTTTATAAGGTTTATTTTAATTAATAAAAGATCCTCTACCTTTACTTTAAGCCTATAAAACTTTATTTAAATAAATATTATTAATAATACTATAAAGATCTTTAAGGAAGGAATTAAAACTTTTTAAAATATAATTAATATTTARACCCTTTTAATTACTTTAGTTTAATATTAAGATTATATTATTACTATTTAGATTAAGAGGGACTAAGTATTTAAAGAATTCTAAGATACTAATTAAACTTTAAAGGTTTTAAAGGTTAAAATTTAGGACCTTTAACTCTATATAAAGTAATTTTAATAGAGTTTTTAATAAGCTTAATAAGTTACTCCCYTAACTCTAGTAATATTTATATTTTATATATACTTAGCTAAATATCTAGACCTATTAGAATTTAATAGAAAATAAGATAACTTAAAGGGATTTAAATTTAAGCTCTAATAGAAGCTTTAAATAAATAAAGATTAGTTTCCTTTAAAATATAATAAATTAGTATATATTTTTTCTTAATTAATAAATAAAGCTATAACTTAACTTTTACCTTAAATTAGTAAACTAAAGAATTTTATTATAATTCTTAATATAGATTAGTTTTATAYTACTTTAAAATTAAGCTTTAAGGATACTAACTATAAGAGTATAGCCTAGAAGAAGATTATTATATTAAAATAAATAAATTATCTCTTCTCTAAGTACCTTACTRACTTTTAATATTAGATTAAAGATATAAGGTATAATAAAACTAACTAATATTTCTACTTTTAGAATAATCTTAATAAAGAACTTTAAATTTATTTAGTTACTATAAATACTAAGGCCCTTATTTTTAATTAATTTATTATTAAGTATTAATTCTTAGATAATTATTACTACCTTATTAAGCTAGCTACCTTTTCTATATATACTACTATAATTACTATAATTTTTATTATTATTAGGAATTTACTTATTATTAATATATAATATTATAATAGACCTCTTTATAATAAATCTTTATCTTTATATTAGTTCTTAGGGCCTTCTAACTACCTAAGAATATTAATACTATATTAATAATATTTTATATTTTTATTATAGCGATCTAGGCTACTTAGCCTAAGATTATAAAAAGAAAAAATAAGCTTAGGCTATTTATAATACTTAAATTAATTTTATTAATCTTATTCCTAAACTAGCTACTCCCTTTAAGTAAGGAAAAGCTTAGTCTCTATATATATTTATATACTAAGACCCCCTAATTATATTTAAATTTTAGTATATTTTTTAGTACTTAGTAAGAAGCTATTATTTAAAAAAAAATTTAAAAGTTATTTTATATCTAGATATATTCTTAGATATAAAGATAATAAAATTTTTATAACTTAGTTTTCTAATATTAATATTATTACTGTAATTTTTAATATAATTTATATAAAAATTAACTCTTTTTCTTATTTTAACCTTAAAATATCTTAATAATTAGAAAGCTTTAATAGCTAGTTAATTATTATAAGCCTTATAACTTAATATACTTAGGTTTAGGTAATTATTTTAGGGTATTTTATTAATTTAATAATCTTTTTTTAAACTTTTTTACTTAATAAATTTATTATTCTTAAGTTATCTTAATTAGAATAATACTAAGTTATAATTTATTTATATTTTAAAGGGAATTTAATTTTCTTAGAATTACTACCTCCTCTTAATAATATTAAGTTTAAAGAAGTTCTTATAATACTTAATATTCTTATACCTTAAGAGCCTTAAATCTTTTTAAAAATCTAACTTATTAATACTACCTTTTTTATTTATATTATAAAATAGTTTAAAATTAAGCTTTTTTTAGCTATTATATAAGATATTAAGAAGATATTAATTTTAAAGACTTATATTAACCTAATTATAATTCTTTTTATAAAATATTATAATTATTTAAGTATATTTTTTTAAAATAAGATAGATAAGTTATTACTTTATAAATTTTATAACTATAAAATTAAGTTATAACTTAATAAAGAATTAAGCTATAGCCTTTTTTATAATATATTTTAAAATAAGCTTAAGGTCCTTAAAAAATTTTTAAATAAAAATTTAATTAAGAGCTTTATTTAATTAAGTATTTTACCTACTATTTTTCTTATACTCTTTATTTATAAGTTAAGTAGAGGCCTYTATCTCTATATAAATTATAAGGCTTTAAATATTATTATAATAAAGAATTAATATTTATTTTTTTTAATCTAAGAAATCCTTACTTAAATTTATTATATAAAGTACTTTATTAAGCTTAATATTATTACTACTTTTAATAAAATTTAGATAGTAATAGAGAAAGAATAAAAAATTATCTTTTAAACTTATTATAGCTTATATAAGTCCTTAGTTATATCTTTTAAGCTAATAAAATATCCTATTAACCTTTTAAAAGTATATTAATAATATCCTTTATAAATACCTTAATAATTTTTATATAGYTTATATTAATAATATTCTAATCTATAGTAACTTAAAAATAGAATATAAAAAATATATATAAAAAGTTTTAAAGTAACTATATAAGGTAGGCTTATAAATAAATATTAATAAATATACCCTTTTTATTATAGAAGTTAAATATCTTAGTTTAATAATTATTATTTAARAAATTTAAATARACTTARRAAAAGTTTTTATTATAATAAATTAATTATTCTTAAAGAATATAAAAGATATTTAAAGCTTYCTTAGCTTTATTAACTTTTATTAATAATTTATTTAAGGATTCTTTATTATAACTAGCCTCTTAATAAAGTTTATTAAAAAGGATTATACCTTTAACTAAACTTTAAAGTATTAGATTATTTTTAATAATTTAAAAAAGATCTTTATTTTTATTTTTATCCTTCTTTACTTTAACTTAAAAAAAGAAATTATAATAAAAATTAATATCTTAGATTATATTACTACTAAAGTCTTATCTTAATATAATAATAAGAGATAATTTTAATTAATAGCYTATTTCTCTTCTAAAATATTTTTAGTTAAATATAATTATAAAATTTATAATAAGGAGTTCCTAGTTATTATTTAAGTATTTAAAATTTAATATCTAGAATTTAAAGGGATTAAGAAACTTATTATAGTAATTTTTAATTATAAAAATTTAAAATATTTTATAATTACTAAGCTATTAAGTTATTAATAAGTTTATTAATTAAAATTTTTTTTTTAGTTTAACTTTAAGATTACTTATTACCTTAAAGACTTAAATAAATAAGTTAATATTTTTATCTATTAGATAAGAAACCTTCTTAAAAAAAAATAAAAAATAATATAAATATTAATAATAAACTATTTTAAAGTTTAAAAATATTAAGACTTTTTTACTTTAAGTTTTATTTACTTTTATTAATACTAAAACTTTTTTAAAAACTACGCCTAACTTTTAGGAATTAAGCCTTAATTTTAAAAATAAATTTAAAATATTTAATTTAAATAACTTAATTTAGGCTACTTATAAAGGAAATAAATAGATTTAAAAGATCCTTATTATACTTACTTTTAAAAAATAGAAGTTAAAAGGGTTTCTTTTATTAAAATATAAAGCCTAAAAGGGATATATTTATTATAAAGATTAGCTTTTTATTCCTAATAATAATAAGCTTAGATTATAATTAATTTAAGAAAATTATAATATCTTTATAATTAGCTATTTARGTAAGRTAAAAACTTATAARATTTTAATTTATTATTATTACTAGCTAAAACTTTTTATAGATATAAAAAGATTTATTTAAAATTATTATTCTTACTCCTATATTAAAGTTTTTAAGGAGTATTATTATAATATTTTAAAATTTTTARAAGTTTTTAATTATTACTAGTCTTATATCTTTATAGATTTTATTATAGCTTTTTTATTAAATAAGGATTACTTTAGCTAATAATATTCTAATATTCTTATTATAGTTAATTAGTTAATTAAAAAAAAGATATATATTCTTATAAACTTTATTATTATTAAAGATACTATCCTAATATTTTATATTTTTATATAAAAGGATTATAGTTTATTATCCTTTATTATTATAAATTAAGATACCTAATTTAAAAGTTACTTTTAATATAAACTTTATATTTAAATAAATATAAAAGTTAATTTATCTACTACTTTCTACCCTAAAACTAATAGGTAAACTAAGAATATAAATATAATAATAAARTAATATCTTTAAATATTTATTAATTTCCTTTAAGATAATTAAGTTAAATAGTTATTTTTAATTAAATTTATAATTAATAATTATTTTTTAAAGATTACTTAATATATCTCTTTTTTTATAAACTTAGGTTAGTATTTCTATATAAGAATAAAGTTAAAATCTTATTAAATAAACCCTATTAATAAAAAAGATATTTATAATTAACTTTAGGCTAACTAGTTCACTAAAAAAATAGATTAGATTAATAAGGTCTTATAAAAATAAATAAAGCTAGCTTAAGCTAGCTAAGAAGAATTTATTAATAAATATTACTAACTTAGATTAAAATATATTATTAGAGATCTTATTTAGCTTAATATTTAATAGGCTATAAAGAAGTTTTTAAATAAATTTAAAGGCCCTTTCTTTATTATTTAGATTATTAATTCTTATATTTATTACTTAGAGCTCTCTTTAGACTAGTCTTATTATAATATTTTCTATACTAACCTTTTTAAGCTTATTATTAATAATTTATTTCTAAGTTAGATTCTCTTAATATTATATCCTATAATTAATACCTAGGGTTATAAGTATTATTTTATAATAATTATTATTAACTTTAGGATTAAGTATTCCTAGCTAAAATTTAAAATATATTAAAAAGGTTTTAATAGGCCTTTTAAAAAACTATTTATAAATATATATAACTTTATTATTATTTTAGAGGCCTACTTTTTTTTAATATCTAGACTATTTTAACTATAAGACTTAGGCTATTTTTAAAGTAAGACTAAAGAACTTTTAGAAATTAAGTAACTTAAAATTAAATATAAATAACTTAAAACCTAACTTTAATAATAATAGTAAGGACTTATTTATTTTTAAGGATTAATATATGTCTATTTAGGAGTATAGACCTTAGGGGGGGAGTATTATTATAGTTTTTTAATACTTATTATTAATACTTCCTTATAATACTTCCTTATRATATTTCCTTCTAATATAATACTTAAGCGTTTATAATACCTTAATACCCTTTTTTAATACTTTATATTATATATTTAAGTACTAGTAATCTCCCTTCCTTCTTTTCTTTCTTCGTCTTCATCTTGTATATTAGACATCACTTATAGATAGGACTTTGGAATCCTRATCTAATACCCCTGTGCCTTGCAATCGTGACAATAATTATTCTTTAAGTATTAATATATTGAAATCTAGCTGTAAGGCTGAGCTTAGTCAGCGATGGCTTGACAGCTAGATATTAAATAGTAGCTCTTATAGCTCCAACTCTTCTACTTATAATAAATTAATCAAGGATAATTCAACCTTATTTTAATAGATTATAAGCCTAGATTTATAGGTATTATAAATAGATAATTAAATAGATATTTTAGTTATCTTATCTATCTATTCTATCTTCCTTTAGGTATTAATATAGCCTATAAAATAATTAATCTCTTAATTCTAAGTATACTTATTAACTAAATAATTAATTTAATAAATAGCTATAATTACTAAATATTTACTATAGTATATAGCTATAGTAATAAAAGATATTTAATTATTTAAGTATTAAGAGTTATTTAGTATTTAAATGAATATTATCTACTATATTATTACCTTTAGTATAAAGTAGGTATTTAAATTTTTTATTATTAAATATCTTTATTTATATGATATTACTTCCTAATATAAGTAAATAGAGATTTTTTATATTTAAATAAGCTATATTACTTATTTAAATATTTATTTAAACTATTTAAATTATTCTTTATTAAGATTAAGACTACTAAGATTATTCTTATTTAGATAAATACTAAATTTCTTATAAAAACTTTAAAAAAATCTTTATAACTTATTAAATATTATTTATATTTATTAAACTCTTAGTTAGCTACTATTTGTTGAAAATAGGGATAGAGGGCTGCTGACTAAGCGATATCTGATTGGTAGAGCGAAGCAGGCAAGGTTATAATAGAATATATTAGTAAGYRATTRYTTATATTRCTTAGCTATATAGAAGGAGGAGAAAACCGCTAATTATATAAAAGTAGCCAAGCCCTTTTCCCTAATCTATCTTGCTGAGATGCTGAGGTCTAATAGAAATACCAAAATAAGGGCTTACCTAAATAGGAATGCCGTTACCAAATAAGGAATGTAATTAACTAAATACCAAAATTAATATGCCGTATTAGGATTGCCGAAATTAATATTGCCTTGTTTAGATAGCCAAGCCAATARTAGTAGGGGCTAGAACRYGGTCTTAATTTRCGCCACTAATAATACTTAGAAATCTAAGGAAAAAATTAGGTAATTAATTACTAAAAAGGGGCCGAATAGGGGTAAAAGGAATTTGCGTATATATATGTTATTTATGTAATATATAATGCTTATGCATAGCGCTTATGCTTGGCACATATCAGATCCGGGGCTTATACCACCTAATAGGGCTTAGCTATCGGCGGGAACTAAATTCCAACACACCCCCCTAAGCTGAATAGCAATTAGAAAATCATAGGGGCTAGCCCTAGCCCCCTAATAAAGGATTTAAATTTAATAGGGTCTAATAGCTTAGTAAGCCCATCAGCGATTTACTTATTAGTTAAAATATAGCGCATATTAATTTTTTTATCTTAAAGGGCTTCCCTAACAAAATGGTACTAAATATTAATATATTTAGTCTGTATATAATGCTTAGGATTGCGCGCTAGCGCGATAGCTGATTGCGAATTAGTCTAAATAGGGTTTTTTGAATAGGTTAGCCCTAATTACTTAAATAGGCTAGTTAACTAGATATACTCTTTAATAGCTTCCTTTTAAAATATATATTCTACCTTATAGCTTAATAGGGCTACCGTTTTTTATAATTTGCTAGCCTAAGAAATAGGCTATTTCTAAAAAGGAATAGGTAGCCCATAGTTGATTGTTAAGTAGGATAATTACCCCCCTAATTAGTATTATAGTAGCCCTCTAGTCTAATTTCTTAGTAGGGGCCAAAAAACATATTGAAATTAATAGTGTGTAGGATATATCGCTAAATATAGTTTAGCGCGCAGAAATACTTAGCTCTAAAATTATTTATAAATTACGCGTAAAGCCCTATTAAATAGGATAGATCTAGTTAAGTTAATATTATTAGATATATAAGTGACCTAATTTGCTACTAAAAATTTTTAATAGTAGAAGGATCCGCCGCTAGACTATTTTTATTTAGTTGAATACTTAATTTAGAAGAGGTCCTATAGAGCTTTAGGTCTATATAGCTAAATTAGTTAATTAATTCCTTAGTAAATTTGGTCTAATTTATATAAATAGCCTTTTTTATGTAATTACATGTAATTTAGATTTCTAGGAAAAAGGAAATATTGCCTAAATTAGTGATATTAACTGTTTTAGTAATTTTATTTTTTAGGGCTTATATTTTGGAAATGCTTAGGCTGAAAATTAGTAGGTTATTGATGTGCGCGCATATAATAATATCGCTTTTTTAGAAAATAGATTAGTCAGCCCCTAGGGTTTTAAAACTAATCTTTATAAGAATTTCTATAAGGAAAAAATATTATTCYTATATAGATTACTTTAGTCTATATAGGGCTTTAAGTAATAAATAGACCTTAGTAAARTATTTTTARTTTTTAAAMYTARTTAGCTATTYTATATAAATTTCCTTTTTAAGACTAGTATTTAAAAAAGCTAATTTAATATCCTATTACTATATTTCTAAGTTATAATAGGCAGCCTAGGCGAATAGGGCTTTATAAGCTATAGGTTTAATAATATTTAAAAATATCTTAGTAAAATCTATACTATATTTTTATAGGAAGCCTTTAACTACTTAATAGGCTTTATATTTTTTAATTTCTTTATTAGCCCCTATCTTAGTCTTAAAAACCTATTATCCTTTTAGTATTTTTTAGTTAGGGGGTAAATCTACTAGCTTCTATATATTTTATATTACTAAGTCTATTATCTCCTTTTCTATAGCCTTTATCTATTATTTTATATTAAGGCTATTTTATAATTCTTTAAAAGTTATAGGATCKTRTRATTTARGGYTATTAATAGAAATATAGRTCCTAATTAATTTATTTTCTAAAGAGTCTAAATTTAGATTAATATTAAAATTTTATARCTAATTARGTATTATATAATCTATATATAAGCTAAGTTTAAAAGAAATAGGATTACTAGTACTATTACTAGGATTTTTATAAAGTCAGTTTATTATATTTATTATAGAATTAAAGATTTAGTTAAAATTTAGAAAGCCTCCTTTAAGCGAATCTTTTTTAGGGTAATAAATACCTTCTAAGAAATTAATATTATATAATTAATAAATCTTATTAGTATCTAGATTTAGTATTTTATACTAATTTTTATTAAATCTAATTAATAGCCTTTTATAAGAGGCTCTTTCCTATAATTTTTAAGGCTTATTATTTTTAATATAAGTAATGGATCTAAATAGCTAGATATTTACTATATTTAGTTTCTTAGTATATTTTATTTTAAATAGGGTTTTACTAATAGCTAAGTACTAAGTCTAGTTATATAAATAGATAGCCGCTTCTATTATTAATAACTAGTAATAAGTAGATAACTTATATTAGAAAAGTAAGTATCTTATTTTTTTTAAAATAGTCTAATTAATATACTTTATAGCCTTATTCTACTCATATATATAAGGGGCTGAATATTCATATAGGATTCCATATTCAGTTAAATAAGTATTAAAAGTATTATTTATAAATTCTTTACCCTAGTTAGTATATAGGATTTTAATTATTTTATTAGATACCTTTTTTGTTACTATTTTTATTAATTTAAAAGCCTCTAGGGCTTCCTTTTTTAATACTAAAAGTTAAAAATTAAGCTATTTAATAATAGTATCTAAAAGCGTATAGATATATTTAATACCCCTAAATACTATTTTTAAAACTAGTCCGCATAAGTCTGATATTATATAATTTCTGTATTTGGAATAGTAGGTAGTTGCTATGTCGTAATTAAGGCTTATAATAAATTTTCCTTTTATATATGTCTCGTAAGGATTTATAGGTAAATAGTTAATATCTTTTTTAGAAATCTTAATAGCTAAATTAAATATCTTACTAAGTATAGTAGCCCTTATATAGCTAAATCTTTAATATTAAAGTTAGGCTTAATTTAGTATAGTTATTACTAGCGTAAATTAAATATCTATATTAAATAAAATATAGAATAGCCCCTATAAGTTTATAATAGCTTATAACTTTATACTAGATTTTAATTAGATATCTATATAATTTTCTTTAAAAGATACCCTAGCCCCTTTTTATATTATATAARAAARGYTAACTAGATTAAGCTCTAATTCTAGTATATAAAGGATAAATTTTAAAACAACCTTAACTAAATTAGGYAATTTTATTATAATAGCCCCTATACTACTTATTAATAAAGTTAATATATTGCCCTATATAATCCTAGAAGATATAGGGGCTATATTATTAAAAAGATTAGTATTGCAGTAAATATATAATATTATATTAAAGTCTAGGATCTATTTATTAGAAGAATATTTTACTAATAGAGCTATATTAATAATTAAAATATTAAAAATATCTATTTTTTTTATTTTAGATATTAATACTTTTATAAAGGCTTAGCTATCCGCGCGGTTACCTTCTTACCTAAGGCGTAATTTAGGGTGGAGCTTATAGTATATTTCTTTTTAATAGCTAGTTTTACTATATTTATTATATTTAGTAATTAATTTTTTATAGCCCTTAATTAAAACTAGGGTATTTTCCTTTATATTATATAAGYAACGGGATTTATTTATAAGATTAATAAATAGCTTATCCTAATTAAGTATAATAACTTCAGCCCTATAAGATTAAGTAGTTAATATAATAAATACCTTATATTTAGRTYYTAAGTTATATAAAGTCTAAGCTATAACTAGCTTATTAGATAATTTTAAATCCTTAGCCTTTAAGCTAGTTAAGACGCGTTTAATAGTTACTAAGAAATTTTTAACMATTCCTAAAGAGGATAGAGTAGCCCTAAAAAATTCCTTAAAAAAAATAAATTCTAAAGAAAAGCTACGGGGTATATATAAGTAACTTAGGTATTCCTATATATTAGTTAGATTATTAATAAATAAAATATATAAAAACGGCCTATTAGTATACGCTAGCTAAATATAACTTAACGTCTTAATATCTTTTTTTAAGCCTTTTACGCTAGGTTTGCTTAATTAGGTATAAAAATTAAATAAGTCCTTAATAATTAAGGCTACCTTAACTTAAATAACCTATAATTTATAATTATTAATACTAAATAGCTTTAGAATTTTAATAGCCTTATCTTCTAATATATTTTTTCAAATTAGGTTTAGTATGATAGGGTTAATATATATTTTTTCCTAAGAAGTAGTTATAAGATAAGTATAATATAATTTTTTATTAAGGCTTAGTAACTATACTTAAATTAGAATAATATTTATAAAAGTCTAAAAGTAGGTTAGTTAAAAATCTAAAAGATAAAATAAGGTAAATAAATAAAATTATTAATTAGAGGTAATCTAGGCTTATAACTTATTAAAAATAGGGATAGAGGGCTACTAACTAAGTAATATCTAATTAGTAGAGCGAAGTAGGTAAGATTATAATAAAATATATTAATAAGCAATTACTTATATTACTTAGCTATATAGAAAGAGGAGAAAATCGCTGATTATATAGAAGTAGCTAAGCCCTTTTCCTTAATCTATCTTACTAAGATACCAAGGTCTAATAAAAATACCAAAATAAGGGCTTACCTAAATAAGAATATTATTACTAAATAAGGAATATAATTTACTAAATGCCGAAATTAATATGCCGTATTAGGATTGCCGAAATTAATATTRCCTTRTTTRGATAGCTAAGCTAATAGTGGTAGGGGCTAGAACGCGGTCTCGATTTGCGCTACTAATAATGCTTAGAAATCCAAGGAAAAGATTAGGTAATTAATTACTAAAAAGGGGCCGAATAGAGGTAAAAGGAATTTGCGTATATATATATCATTTATGCAATGCATAGCGCTTATACATAGCGCTTATGCTCGGCACATGTCGGATCYGGGGCCTGTACCACCCAATAGGGCTTAGCTATCGGCGGGAACCAAATTACAACACTATTTAATCAAATAGTTAAAAAAGGTTAAGAATTAATTACTACCTTTTTTTACTTACTAATTAATAGTAATATCTTATTAAGTAAAGTTAGAATAGTTTAAGCTAATTACTTTTAAATATATTAAATTTCCTTTCAATAACTAACTACTATATTTTATTCTTATTATTAAATAGAGGTAGTATAAGCTTTAGATATGAAAAGGTTATTAAACTTTTAAATAAAAGCTTATTTAAATAATTATCTATTTATTATTAGGGATTAATATCTTTTCTTAGTAGGACCTAAACCCCCTTATTATTAAATATTATTATATTAAATAATAGTGCTTTCTTTACCTTATTAAAGAAGCTAAATATTAAAGAGATAAAAAAAAGATTATAAATCTCCTTAAAAAATATATTAAAGCTAATAATTATTAGTCTTTATCTTACTTACTCTTATCTTATAATATAAGCTCTAAAGCTAATAAGTCTATTTTTTTTAAAAATAAATAATATTAATATCTTTAATTTTATTATTAAATAATAATCTTTAAATCTATATATTATTTTAAGTTAGAAATATTATTAAATTAATTTATCTTTTTCTTTATCTTTATTTATAAATATTTTTATTTTAATATTATTATCTAGTCTAACTACTACCTAAGAGGATTAAAATAATTAATAATATAAATAATCCTTAAAAAGGATTATTCCCCCTTTATATAATAAAAAAACTTAAAGGGAAATATAATTATATTAAATAGGCTTAGAAAATAGAGGATTAGCTTATAATAAATACCTTTAAATTATTTACTTTAGTAAATTAACTTAAGGTAATAATTATAATAAAGAATTATTTAAGCTTAGAGGTTTATTATTTAATAAAATATAAAATTAATAACTAAAAGATTTTAGATATTATTATAAAAAAGTTTAAATTTAAAAAAATAAATATTTTTATTACTCTAGTTTATTAACTATATAATATAATATTAAAAAGTTTTAAAAATATTGTTAAATATATTTAAAAATTTTAGGAGGTTATTAATAATTTAATTAATTTATATAATAATTATAGTTTATTAAAACTTTACCTTTACTATTTATTTCTTAAAGATTTAGGTAAGACTTATTATACTTTTATTAATATTTATTTTTAATTATATAACTTATTTAGCTATAAAGCTATCTCCCTTTTTAAYATTTTAAATATTATAAATAATAAAGAAGTAAGATTATAAAATTTTTAAAAACTTTTTAGAATTACTATAATAGTAAGAAAAAATAATATAAGTTAAAGCTTTAATTAAAGCTATAATAATAATTAAGTTAATAAATTTAGCTAAGAAAAAAAAAGGCCCTTACTCTTATTATAAAGATRAGAACTTATTTTTAAAATATAATAGTATTATTTATTAGTAGTTATACTCCTAGTTAAAATTTATAAAGTTTAAGTTAAAGAAAGAATATAAGAAATATTTAATAACTAATCCTTTAATAATAATATTTAAATTAAATAATAAGYTAGTCTTTACTAACTTARTAAYTAATAATTTATTTTATAATTATAATAATATTCTTATCTACTCTCTTATCTTCTTTATTTATAAGAACTTAATTAATCTAATTATTATTAACTTAACTTATAGCTAATATATATTTAGTAATTATAATATCTTTATTAACTTTTAGCTAATATTTATAATATATAACTTTATTATTAGAATTAATAATAAATTAATTTAGCTTATAAATATAGGAACTATTTAAATCTTACTCTTAAATAAAAAAGTATAGCTTTAGAAGGTTATATTTATACTTAAGATAAATATAAACCTTTTATTAATATTTTAATTAATAAATATTAAGGTTAAGGTAGATTTTATAATTAATARATATCTTCTAATTTATAATTCCYTTAATATAATTAAAGCTAAATAATATTATAGGATTTTTATCTTTAAATTAAAAATAACTACCCTAAGATTAAATATATATAATATATTAAATAACTTTATTTAATAACTTTAGTATATTTAAATAGAGTATAATAAAATATCATCTAGCTATCTTAAATAGCTAAAAATAAACTTACTTATAAATACTATATATAAAGCTATTAAAAGTTAGCTTTATATAAAGATATAATTATATCTAGCTAATACCCTATAAAGCTTATTTATAATAATATTTATAGMCCTATTAAGTTAATAGGCTTTAATAAGAGTTATTATTTTATTACTTTTAAATATAACTATACTAATTTTTCTCAAGTCTTTTATATTAAGAATAAAAGTATAATTTTTTTTAATACTTTAAGGGTTATTATAAATAAAAAGGTTATTATATTTAATACCTCTAAACTAATAATAGTAATAAATATATAAGATATAACTTTAAGTTATTTCTTAAATAAAATAGTAAATTAAAATATTTAAGTYTAACTTTAATATTAAAAATATATTTTATATTATTAAGCTTAGGGCTTAATAAGGATTTATAATTTAAAGTTTTAAGAATARTTAATTATATTATAATCTATAACTTTATAACTAAAAYAGATAATAAGTTATTTTATAAAGTTTAAAAAAGTTATCCTTTTTTCTTAAGCTTTTTTTTATAAGTTAGAAATTACCTCTAAAAGAAATTAACTAATAAAAGTAAATAATATCTTCTTATTAGTTATAAAGATAATAACTATATTTACTATCTATACTATCCTTAGATAAGTAAGATTCTTTAAGTATTTAATATTTATATTAAGAAATAAAAACTTATCTTTATTAATAGTATTATTCTACTAAATATTATTTCTTTATTTATATTATTTTTTAAAATATTATTATAGTTATTACTAAAGCCTTTATTTATTAAATAGCTATAAACCTCCGCTCTAGGAAAGAAAAATATATAAAAGTAAAAAATTCTTAGTTTTAATATTAACCTAATTTATACTAAGTTAATATTTAAATAATAAATAAATAAATTACTTAAACTTCCCTTATTTAATAATATTTATTATACTTAACTTAAGTATATCTTAGATAATTATTTATACTCTATAATTTTAAATTTTAATAATAAGAATTTATTAAGTCTTAATTACTTTCTAATTATTATATTTTCTTATATAAATTTAGCTAAATTATTGAAGTTAAAACCCTATAATAAGACTATATTAAAAAGTATATAATAGATATAATAAAAATTAATATTAAATAATAAATATAAATTACTAATAAATAATAAAATATAATCCTTAATAATATTACCTAAGGGGAGAACTACTCTTTAAGGTAAATAAGTTTATATATTAAAATAAAACTTTAATAAAAAGGTTATCTACTATAAAATATACTAAATAGTTTAAGGATTTAAATAATATAAAGATTTTAATTATAATAAAACTTTTATTTTAATAATTAAATTTATAAGCTATAAGATTATTCTTACTATTATAGCTACTATAGATTAGGATATTAAATAAATAAATATTAAAATAACTTTTCTTTATAAATAAATAAAAAAGAAAATTTATATTAAATAACTTAAAAGCTATAATAAAAATAATAAAAATAAGATTTATTATCTTAATAAAGCTTTATATAGRCTTAAGTAATTATTTAAGATTTAATATAATACCTTTATTAATTTTATTAAGATTTTAAGCTTTAATACCTTAAATACTAACTTAAGTATATTTATTATATCCTTAAATATAATAATTATTTTATATATAAATAACCTACTAATTATAAGTTCTAATAAATAAGATATATTTAAAATTAAAAYAGCCTTTAATTTTTATTTTTATATAATTAATCTTAAGTTATATTATTACTAGCTAGATATATTAATTATATAAAATTATTAATAATAAATTTTTTATCTTAAATAAAGAGTATATCTTAAGAAAGTTATTAAGAATTTTAGATAATAAAAATATAAGATAATTATTACTCTAATAAAAACTAGCTCTAAGTTAGAAAAGGTCTTAAAAAGTTATTAAATTAATATTAAAAATAAGTAATAATATTAATAAGTTATTAGATTTCTTATATATACTATATTAAATACTTATCCTAATATTATATTCCTTATATTAATAGTTAATTATTATACTTTAAATCCTACTTAAGCTTATTAAGGTATTATTAAATAAATTCTTTAATATTTATAGAGCACTTTTAATTACTAACTTATATTTTAAGGTATTATTAAATTCCTTATAGACTATACTAACTTTAATTAAGCTAGTAATTATAATATATATTAGTTAACTTCTAACTTTATCTTTTATATTAATAATAATACTATTAGCTAGTAATTTAAATAATAATTAATTATTACCCTCTTTATATATAAGGCTAAATATATTAGGTAGATATAAGTAGCTAAAGAAGCTATATAATTAAAAAACCTTTTATATAAGCTTAAACTCTAAGATAAGGAATTAACTATTAAAGCTATTATTATTTTTTAGTAATAATTAGGGTATTATTATCTTTATAAAGAACCTAGAATTTTATACTTATAATAAATATATTACTATATATTATTACTTTATTTATAAAAAGGTCTTAAAAGATATAGTAAATTTATAATATACCTTAACTAAATACTAAATAGTTAATAAGCTAATTAAGCCCTTATTAAAGAATAAATTTATTAAGTTTTAAAATATTTTAAGTTTTAAATATATATTATTAAAGAGCTAATATACTTATAGTCTAGAATATATAAGAGTAGGACTTTAAAGGAGATACTTAAAAGTAAAGCCTTTATAAGAGCTATTTAAATATCCTTATTTTATTTAAGCCTTATTATTTAAGCTTTATTATTACTATTTAAGCCTTATTATTATTATTTAAGCCTTTTTAGGCAGTACTATTTAGACTTTATATAATAATTATATCTTATATATATAATAGTACTATTTTATAAAGCTGCCTAAATATCTTTTAAAGCAAAAATAGTATATATAAGTTAGATMTCCAATTTATTTTTTAAATAATAATAAAATATTAAAAAACGGAATTTTTAATATAGTTATTTTAAACAACAATTTAATATAGCTATTTTAATAGGTTATTTATTATATATCTTAAAGCCTTATATAGGCTAACTATTATATATTTTAAAGCTATATATAAGCTATATCTTATATATAAGATAGATAGAGCTTATAGAGCTAGTAGTTTAAGTAAGAATATTAAAATCTAGCTATAAGGCTAAGCTTAGTCAGTAATAGCTTAGTAGCTAGATATTAAATAATAGCTCTTATAACTCTAACTCTTCTACTTATAATACATTAATTAAGGATAATTTAATCTTATTTCAACATAATATACTACTTAATATTATAGGTAGTTAATAGCCTTTTAATTAACCCTTATAGAACTACCTATTTTTTATAAGGTAAGTTATTAAGTAAAGTAAGCCTTAATACTTAAATAAGATTTTATTTATAGAGCTCTTAATATATATTAATTAACTAATATACTTATATATATACCTTTAAATAAGTATAGAAGTAATAATATATATTAAGCTTAATAAATAAGGCCTCTAGGGTCTAGTCTTTCATACATAAGGTAGCTACTAATATGTGAACTTAGGGCCCTTAAAGTACTAAAAGTAGGCTAGGGGTAGGTTTTGCTAAGGATCGCTTAGCGTAAATCTTTGGGTATTATTTTCCTTAGGCACGTTCAGATACCTAGGAACTACGGAAAAAAGACCAAGGGTAGCAAATTCGCAAGAGGCATACATTAAGAGATGTTATCGGATTTGATGTGGTGCAATCGGTGTTGAAAAACGGCGAATGTAACGACTCAGACATGTAGTGTTATGGGGCCATCTGAACCGTACCCCGCCCCGACAATATTGGATTTGGAATGCCGAATCACGATGCCAAACGCCTGCAGGTAAAAACCCTAGGTCGGATATTCGGGGCCATGAGCCCGCGAAGACCCTATCMTGGCATATTCCAGGCGCTGGGATTTTAGATATCCGTATAAAATGTAGGACCTTAGCAAACCCCATTTGATAAGGCACAAGATTGGGTCTAGAAAACCTCGGTGACACACGCGAATCAAGGGAAAACGAGATTGAACAATGTGTCGTCGCTTTTATGCACGTCGGAGCGTTGATTAGGTTCTCAGCGTACCGATGCTTTCCCTTGATTTAGATATACGAAATACCTGATTAATTAATGGTAGAAAGTGTAACACTTGCCGAAACGCTTTGTCCAGCACATTCTATACACATATCCTGAAACATTGAGCGCAATGTTGAATACGTTGCACGCGTAGTACATTTCAATTTTGTCCGACTGGCAGCGTCTTCAACACTGTGACCCAGGAATCATCAGACTACCCTACAACGCCGGAGTGTAACGTTTGTGTCATATTCACCACATCAGCTCTGCATGCACTAGACCAGGTCCCTCCCCCTGTGCCCCTGGAAAGAGTCTTCGATGCCACGCCCTTATAAAGCTTCTCGCATGATTTTCATCTGCGAAGGATAGAATGAACCTCAAAGCGGCGGAACACTGAGATCTCAACTCCGGGGCCCTGTCGTATTCGAGACCATGACGGTCTCCATGAAGTGTTTTTGCTGCTGAGCTGTCAACCTTTTCGATGGACATATCCCATGCCAATCCCCTTTCTCGACCATCTGCAGCCATTATGTCCCTGATAACAGATGTAGCCAGCTCTTGCCCTTCGACCCCAAACAGGACAGATCTGCCTCTTTTGTCGTCGTCCCCAACTAGCTGGCGATAGCCCCCCTGGTCAAGCAATCGCTTAGTGCTGGGGTCGCCTTGTGGGTAGAGCATTTTGAGTTGTACATCTTGCGATGGAGGACATAGGGCGTAATCCTGGAGCATGGCGTGAGCATCTTTCCCTGCAATGACCGTACCGCTTTCTAGTGGCAGAGGAGAATCAATTGATGTTGGCGTGTATGCCTTAGTCACACGGTGTAGGTGAAGCACATGGCCCTGGTAAGCCCGAGCGTATGCAGGATTGGGAAAAAGCATAAAGTAGAATCCCGCGCATTCCAAGGTCTCGGGATCTCGCATCGGGATTACTGTGTGAACCAAGTGAGCAGAAAAGACATTTGCAGACCGTTGGCCTTTCGCATACCTTTCAGCAATTCACCTGGCCCCGTCCAACGCGCAATGTGTTTGCCTTTGGGTGCAACACGTCGAAAGTCGCTTTCGACGAGCGACTTGCTTGCAATTTGAAGGACAAGCACAGCCAATTTCTTTTGACGGAAAGCTTTGACCGAAGCTTGACTAGTCATATGTGCTGACCGAACTCTGCCGCGGTCTTGGTTATCATGGTATTCTTCCAGACCTTCGCCGACTTCAGGCAAAGGTAGACGAGGAACGTCATGGTTTTTCTCTTCTATGTTGAGACTAAGACTCGCTTTCTTCTGAGTCTCTTCCGGGAAAAGCTCCTCGAATAACGATACTTTTGGCGGTTTTTGACGTCGGACTCGGGTTGTCCTACTTGGACGATCTCCAGCACTATGTAGATATCGTAATTGGCATAAGACAACCAGTGACCATGTTAGCCGAGAACATGGATGAGTAGGAGGCTTCGGTACTAGCATCAACACGCCAGGAATAGGTATGGTCTGATCAGGGTTCAAGTTGCTACAATAAACGTATGGAGCGCGAAGTTGTAAGTCCAAATTTGCGCTAACCGTGTTGGTGAGAACCCTAGCCCTAAGTTGAGGCATGATCATGCTGGTATCTTAAAGGGCTACCTACCTAACTGCACCCGCTACGGGGCTACTTATAGCCCTTCCGCCTAAAGCACACGTTAAAAAGCCATCTAAGATTAATACTCCCACTACGAGGACCTAGACAATTGCCGCTCTGGCATAGCCTATGGTGAGCCCCGAGCCTAACAACGCCCTTTGAGTAGGTTCTTTGGGGCTCAGAGCCCTTAAGTCCTAAGGGTGCTCTACCTCATGGTAGAGGAGCGATAAGGTGCTAGGGTTAGGGCTGTCCATTCATGGCATAGCGCCAATTATTGAATCCTTGTCAGCGGGCCAATCTATACTTACATTTTCATTCTTCGTATTTCCCGAAGAGTGGTCGTTGATCTATTGTTCATACAACCATACGTAATCCTTCATGCTTTCTCGAAGAACCTGTTGTCCTTACATCAAATGGGCCGTACCATGGATGAAGGAACAGTCTCTGCAATATATGGGAGCCACATAAAATTTCAGCTTTAGCTGGCTTTTTGTAAGCCACCTTTCTTTGACTAGAGCACGAAAACCAGMGCTGGAGTTTGTTCTCCATTTAAGTGTTCTAAATTTATGGCATCTTCGGAAGGATATAAAGTACGACCTTGGCCATCACGAACGGATTCTGGAAACATCTTCCGAATCTTCCTTTCGCGGTCTAACCTTGTGTTGCACATGCTTAATGCGGGCGATGTTTGCAACATCGAGACACCCGCTGGGCTATTGAAGCCGGCGGTTATTTGGCCTGCGACCGAGAAGATCAAGGAAGACATCGTCCAGACATCAAAGGCTCTCCAAAAATTGTATGGCTTAGAGCTCGGCTGCAAGGTCCTTCTTTCTCCAAATAAACATAAAATCCAGGATGCAAACGACGTTGGATTATGTGAGGTCTTTGAAGACGGATCCGATGTATCTCTTTCGCCTTTGGACGAAAGGGGACGTTTTCATTGGTCGTGGCTTCTAGAGTATGCTGTGGAACAGGCAGGGGKGTTATCGCCCGGTATGATGCTTGATAATATTGAGTGTAAGGGAGAGAAGAGAGCATTTAAAATTCAAGAAATTAATTCTTGTGCTGATTCTTTACTTTATCGTGCGCATAAGGGCTGCAAGGTTAATCTCGTGGAAAATTCCATGAAAACAGCCCACCCTGGAGACAACCCGAAGTGTGAGCTATTGATTCCCAGCGAGGGTGTTGGTGGCTTGGACAGACAAATTAAGCAATTGAATGACATAATAGCCATGTATAGCCCTTCATACGACAACACATCCAATGTGCCTGCTTTCTTTCAGCCCCGTCAAGGCGGAATTCTTCTCTATGGTGCTCGAGGAACGGGCAAAAGCACACTACTGCAAAAGATTTCTAAAGCTGGTTGGCAAAAAGTGTTTCACATTGATCATGCAACGATTGGATCGCGAGCTGTGGACAGTGAGGCTGTCATCACAAGCATCTTCTCCGATGCCCTGCGCTACCAGCCCAGTGTCATCATTATGGATACCCTGGAATCAATTGCTAATAAACAAGAATCACCAAGTTTTGGAAAAGGGTTTTGTATCGGCCAAATCCTGTCTCGGCAGCTTGAACGGCTTCAAAATGCCAGCACATTGGCCGTCGGAGCCTGTCGGAGTATGACGGATATTTACCAGGATC
Organism: Cladonia macilenta KoLRI003786; assembly: GCA_000444155.1. Classification (NCBI taxonomy): domain Eukaryota; kingdom Fungi; phylum Ascomycota; class Lecanoromycetes; order Lecanorales; family Cladoniaceae; genus Cladonia; species Cladonia macilenta. The sequence goes on from KE598563.1 coordinate 837,737, forward strand.
TCAGAGGCGTTGGACGCTTCGACTTGGAAGTTGAGATGCCAATTCCAGACTCAATGTCCCGCGCAGAAATACTCAAGGTTCTCAGTTGCATACCAAAGAATAGCGTTCAAACAACCTTGGATGGTATCGCAATGCGGACTCATGGTTTTGTAGGGGCCGATCTCAGAAAGTTGCTGGGGCAGGCGGTGAAAATTAGGGCGATCCGAGATCGAGTAGCCGATTCGGACCACATGGGGATGAATGATGTGGCGCCAGATGTATTGCTCGACGATATGAAAGCAGATTTTGAGGGCGCACTGCTCAGAGTTCGGCCAACAGCCATGCAAGAGGTCTTTGTGGAGACACCGAATGTCAGATGGAGCGACATTGGAGGGCAGCACGGGGTCAAGGAGGAGCTTGAAGAAGCTGTCATATGGCCGATTAAGGTACTGTAAATGCGCAATGACTTCCTAGAAGTGTAGCTAATGATAGAAAGTACCCGGAAGCAATGGAGAGACACGGTCTCAATCCCAAGAAGGGACTGCTGCTGTACGGTCCCCCAGGTTGTTCTAAGACAATGACTGCTAAAGCTGCTGCAACTGAATCTGGACTCAACTTTCTGACAGTGCGTGGACCTGAGCTCATGAGCATGTACGTTGGAGAGTCTGAACGCGCTATCCGTGATGTATTCAGCAAAGCCCGTGCTGTTAGTCCTAGCATCATATTCTTTGATGAGATCGATGCAATAGGTGCTACAGGTGACAATGGCCAACACGGAGGCGTCCATACTGTGACAACATTACTGACCGAACTTGATGGCTTTCAGGAACTGAAAGACGTTTTTGTACTTGCAGCTACCAATAAGCCGGAAAGATTAGATCTCGCATTGATACGTGCGGGCAGATTGGACACGACCCTTTACGTGGGCTTACCAGATACTGCAGCCCGGCGGGAAATCCTTACGATGCGAATGCGTAATATGTATCTCTCTGATGGTGTCAATGTGATCGCTTTGTCGGAAGCGACGGAAGGGTTCTCAGGAGCAGAGATCACTAACATTTGTCAGAAGGCAAGTTATGTAGCCCTCAGAGAGGAAATGGACACGAAAGAACATCAAAAAGTCAGTGAGGAGCACTTCAGAATTGCGATGACCAGAGTCGAGAAATCGATCACGCCAGAAATGATCAGAAGATATGAAGCTTGGGGTGCAGGGAGACATTAAGATATCAAAGGGTATCTTCTGAGTTCAGTAATTCACGCGGTTCCAAAAGCATTGGCGACTGCCGCGGAACAGTGCTTGTCATTCACCAGTAGTGACAAAGACTCTCCCAAAATCCAAGTCTCTGTGAGTGACTTGCTCGGGTCAAAGAGTTGAGAGTGACGTCAATTTCCTAAGCCACCGGTGCACCATAGAGAAACCCTTTGGTGGCTATCATCGGAATATGTCACAATTACAACGGCAATTTTTGTGGTATTCTGGCAACCGATGTTGTCGTTACACCCCACAGAAATCCATAGTGGACATACATCAGACCTATCCTCGTTTCCTGTTTCCATAGGAGAACGAATGATGCCATTTCGAATATGTCTGTAGCCTTGTTTTCCCTTTTACCAGCGCGAGCATAACCTCATGGATTTCCTAACAGCTGCAATCGGGCACAAGCGGCTTTCAACCTGATCTCAGTAGTCGGCCACTGGTTGGATACCAGACTTTCCAGCTGCCAATATTTTCTATAACCTTTAGGAGGAACATCTCCATGTTAAGAACGATACAACAAGCATTCCACGGCAAAGACTTCCGTGCGAGATATTAGTCCATAGTGCGTTTTCGAGGGGACGCCATCAACCTTTCATTGGGGGTCCGATTTCAAGGTGGTAACAAGGGCCTACTGATGTTCTACCATTTCTCGCATTCTTGAGCGGTCACGTTGAGCGGCATACGCAGGCGGATTGAGAAGAGGAGCCATAGAGTACGCCGAACAATGGTTCTACCCCGTTTCGGGCCGCCGATATCGTTGAGGAGGATTTGCCCACCGCTTTCGTTGTGCTCAAGCCAACATGAGACTTCCCGTGTAATATTCAGGTTTTTCTCCGCCATGCATCCGCAGGAATCGATGAGACTATCCACAAATCGGACGGACGATATAATGGCATTGTGAAAGGGGAATATGCCGTATTACATCCAGAGATTAGGTTAAAATGGAGGGAAATTCTTCTACTCAACTTTCAGACCCTTCCAGAAATATTGCTTTTCAAACAAAAGATTGTCTCTCTTGTCACTCTATTCTCGTCTATACTGATCGGATCACCGAAGCGAGCCGGTGTGAGACTTCGAAATTGTTGGAAGAAGTCAGCGCTGGAACGTACTTGGTGTGCTCTGCATCATGATACTCAACTTATTGGTCGAATGGTCTCCTAGAGAGCTCTGTATGATACATAGTGTCAGACTATAGGATAAGCTTCTTCATGTTTGCCGTGTTCCTGAAGCTTCAAGATAATTGTGCGCGAACTTCCCAGGGTGAGATTTTGGGAAGGTCCAAGGTCAACCAGAGCTTTTTTAGCTAAAGTTGACGAGAGAAGGTCAAGTACTGCCGTTGATGTGACAGATCTGTCMGTTTCTACCGTAGTGTGAGACTTTCTTTCAACAACCTCCGCCTTCTAGGGACCACCAGAGCTTCAGACCTTGGAGCGTATTCGGTCTTACGTTGGCTGAAGGCTTTGTCTCGAGATTCGTTTACGGTAGAGACTCGAAGTGGTAGTATACCGTTCCCGTGTGGCCTCTCCACCGAGGATGAGATTGGTCACAGTGTGTCGTCTGATCTATGATTGTAAGCGTTGTCTCCTGATGGGACTCTCTCTGTTGTTGACCTTCAGACCAGGCTTCCCAAAAAGCCGCTACGTCCACTGGAGACGTTCCAATCATGCCTCAATCAGAATCCTTCCTGGATGAGCGTGTGCTATGTATCGTAAGGATGATAATACTGAAAGTAGAACCTAGCTGGCAATAGGGTCATCCATTTCTCACTTCCAAAACCACTTTCATTTCTTTTTCGCCTTTGGTGTCGCCATCTCAAGTTTACCAAACAATAGCTTGTATCCTCTTGCCGAGTACCATCAACATTGTAATGCTGCCCTTGGTGCCACAGTGACCGATATCGTCATTAACACTCTTCTAATGAATTTGATCCTAATATCTATGCGCAACATCGGACGACGTTCCCAAAACAAGACATCTGGTAAGAAACGGAAAGGGAGTAGCTCGTTATCCCAGAGAGTTGCGCACGTTTGTAGATGAAGCAGCAAGGGCATTATGCATTGTGTCTGAACTCTCAAGACTTTTCAGGACAGCACTGAGCCGCCATCTGTTTATGTTTGGCCGTGGTGGGGTTTTCTTTAGCTTGGAAGATTTACAACAGCGCACAACCTCAAAGCGCATTGCTGTCATAACACCACCGATAGTGAGGTTAATTGAGCCTGTGATAGCAAGAATTCATGCGTGCGATTGTATAGGTTCGAGGGTAAAAGGTGGAGTTGCAGTAAGTTAGTGCTGCATGCGAGGTACCAGAATATGCAAGAGAACCTCTCAAGTCAGAGTACGGAGTCCCTGAAGGGAGACCGATCAAGAATTGGTAGTCGAAGATAGCTTGCAGAGGCAATGCCACTCAATACCAACTTCTAAATTCCATGTCTGATTATAGACAGTACGATCGAGCCACAATGGGACCGACATGATGCAGCCCCGCCCTGTGTTTACAGCGACGTGCAGCTGCTACTACCGTTCCATCTTCATATTGAAGATTTTTGGGAGTAGCATTGAACAGATCAGTCCTATGCTCCAGAACACCTACCTCTCCTAGAAAGCTGTACTTGATGACCAATACACGACAAACATGGCCCGATCGAAGCGTTATGGCATAGGTTCTTGCCTCCTGTATATATTTCTCGATTACCTTGGTCAACTCGGAGTAAATACTCATTATGTGTCATCCTGATCCACTAGCTTGCACTAAGGCTCCAGTAGATGTGATAAGACGGTTAAGCCAGTCGCTTGGGGGAGAATCACCCCCAGTGTAGATTTGGGGTACCTATCTCTGGTCAGGGTAGGGCTCCGCTTGGAACGGTTAGCGTAAATCAAGACTTTTGGTGCTATTTCTACACCGAGCGTACCTTACTTTCTAGGAGCTAATAAGTTGATATCCCAAATTGAATGGCAACACATACTTCGCATCTCCAGGGTCTGAGTTGAACGCCAGCTCCGGGACAGTTATTACATAGCCGAAAGCGATTCACGCAAATTTATTCCCATACTCTATTCGTCCTATAAAAACATAAGTTGTGAATCGGACCTAGCTCTAGAACATGCCTTCTTCATCGCCCGAGCGTGGCCGTACGCGGTCACGCCAGCATACCTCCGCATTCGCCAAATCACAGACCCTTTCAAGAACAAGGTCACCACCGCGTCGTACCATCTCACCTCGTTCTGCTTCAAGATCCAGGACACCAAGCCGCACACCGTCTGGTCGTGCAGATAGGCGAAACGGGACAAGAGCTGGAAGAAGTCGAAGCAAGAGTCCCACAAGAACGTTATCGCGGAGCCGAAGCGGAGACCGACCTGGACGACGCTACAGAGAACGAAGCTACACCAGAAGCCATAGTCGCAGCTCACCAATAACGAAGAGCTCGAAGGTGAGCTGTTGAGGTCTCAGATCCTGCTGCGCCCATGGCTAACGCAACATAGATCGTAGTTGAGAAGCTCACTAAAAATGTTAACGAGGCTCATCTTCAAGAGATCTTCGCTACATATGGCGCCATTCGGGCGCTGGAACTACCAATCAATCCTAAGTGTAAGCACCGAGTACCCTGGGGGAAGCCCAAGCTCATTAGAATAGTTATGACCAATCGCGGTACCGCATTCATTACGTATGAAGAGACGCCAAACGCCGAAGCTGCCATTTCTCACATGCACGAAGCCCAACTAGACGGTGCAATCATCAACGTTTCAATCGTCCTTCCCCGACGTAGATTCTCCCGTTCACCTCCTTCTCGCCGAGGGGTTCCCCCGTATGATCTCTTCGAAGCACGCGGACCTCCTCCCGGAGGATACAGAGCGGGACCGCCGCCTCCAGCCTATGGACCCCCTGGTAGTCGATATCGATCACCCTATCGATCGCCTCCACCCAGAAGAGGATCGCCGCCCAGAAGGTATGGCGGCAGGCCGGGCCCTAGGGATCGTGACTTGGATACGTATCGACCGCGCTCGTATTCTCGATCAAGGAGTCGATCACGGTCTTACTCGTCGAGATCGAGAAGTCGGTCTCCGCCTCGACGTAACCATGGGTACCGACGAAGAGATAGCCCACCGCCCCCGAGAGGAGGGAGGAGAAGGAGAAGTCCAAGCTATTCGAGCTTTTCTAGCTACAGTGACAGGAGTAAGAGTCGGAGCAGAGCCCGTTATCGGAGGTGAAAGGGCATTAGTAGATATGTGTGGTTTCATCCATATTTCCTGTTGCCTGTAACATGGGCCAATTGAAGAAATTGCTGGGTCCAAAATGAGACTTTCCAAACATGGAAGTCTTTGCGATCGACCTGATATTGGGGCGTTGGGTAGCCGGGGATGGTGCACGGTTCAAGAAACCGCCTCAGCTTTTGGGGCATGGAAGGCGGCTACTTTCTCCAGAGGTCTGTTTCAGTTGAAACACGAAAATGAATGGTCTCATAGAAGGCCATCTTAATCATTTACTTTCGAGGTTTCCAATATGCATCAAGTTCGAGGAATGCAAGGATGCACTCGTGTAGTTCTTCTTGTTCCAATTGAAAGAGACCACTCAATGACTGGTACAATATCAGATCTCGAAGTCTTATTGAAAACAAGGCGCTGGAATTAAGGATATTATATCTCTATCCATGACTTGTATGAATCTGAGACGTAATACAAAGATGTTTCATAGAATATCTACCATCTCAAGAACAAGCCTTTCCGTTCGCGCCTTGCAACACCGTCTCGTGCAACAGATTGAAAACACGCTCAAAAGCCACGCACCCTATATCTCCTTTAGCAGCATTTGCCACCCATGGCAGAACTTATGCTGTTGTTCTGATCTGACACATTGACGCCTTGGGATGGGCCCTGGTCCGTCTTAGATGTGTCGATAATCCTCTTCTTAATGTCCGCGGCTAAACTGTAGAAAGCCTTCTCTACATTGATGTTGCTCTTTGCAGACACCTCCATGAACGGAATGCCAAGTTCGTCGGCCAATTGTTGTCCTTGTTCCACTGATACAGCTCTTTTCTCTTCCCAATCACACTTGTTTCCAATCAGGATTTTATTGACGCCTTCAGTTGCGTGTTGTTCGACATTTGAGAACCAGGTACGGATGTCTAGGCCGTGTCAGCTTTCTAAGGCTCCTTGAATAAGGTCCGTGGAAGCACAAACTGTTGAAAGACCGTTCATCAGTGACATCATATACCAGCAGAATGCCCATAGCTCCTCTGTAATATGCCGTCGTAATTGTCCTAAATCTCTCTTGCCCCGCAGTATCCCATATCTGTAGCTTCACTCTCTTTCCGTCTAATTCTATTGTCCGGATCTTGAAATCAATGCCTATCGTTGTGATAAAAGATGGCGTGAAGGAATCTTCGCTGAATCGTAGAAGACAACATGACTTGCCGACCCCAGAGTCACCGATGAGGAGCAGTTTTATCTGTGTATCTGTCAACTCACGGCGCTTGTGTAGAGCTCCAAGTAGGAATATGAGACATCAAAGACTCACGAGGAAGTCGTAATTCCGAGTCCCAGCCATAATGATGTCGGAGGGGAAGCACAAGGGAACTTGGCTGGTTGGAGAAGCTCAACGCTTCGGCTCACTGCACCTAAGACCGCCAACCAACAGCGAATGTTGGCTATAGCACCTACAATCTCTTGAGTGGCCACTAGTGATGGTATGTCAATTTCGTAAGGGAAGATTGTGCTATCGCAGTACTGTCGTTGGTTTGCAAGACTGGCTTCTTGTTGAACGTGTGAGGTAAGGCGCTAATGACCGAGCGCCGAGTGGGAGGTTAGGCCGTTCCAGGCACATTTACTGGGCTCACGAACACTTTTAGAGTCTGATCCATTTATGCCAGCAAGTACATTTAGCATATTAATATTATGTATAGAGAAATCTCCACTACTATATGTACAAAGGCTTAGTGTCCTAGAACATCAGCAGGCAACCTCATGTTAGTGCGAATGTACGAACAACTACCGCACGCATGAACATACTTTATGTTCGATACCAACCTTGGACGATGCACCGCAGACGCCTGCCGGATGCTCAGACCTGAAGCTATGCTTTTAAATATCACCTTAGCCATTTTAAATACGCCCAACGAATCCTTTCAGCAACCTGGATCTGGCGTTCGACTCCAGTCCGAAGGTCGATCAGATCATTGACGTCTTCCAAAAATTCGTTGTAAATCTCTCCTGGAATTACGCGTTGAGCTCTCTCCCGGAGAACGTGTACTTCACAGAGGAGCATGCCATGATCTTTGTAAGACAGCATGCCATTGCTAGTTGGGGTCGAACCAGTCAAGATGCGATCGATGTTTCTGCACATGTGAGCACGTTGTCAAATAGTTGAGAGGCTCTTGCTGACCTCAGTGTTCGGATCAGGCTACCCTGCTTTCCGCCTTGTATACGCCCTCTACGTCCAGCGAAGATACTACTAAGCCAGCGCGAAACACCTATACAGACCAGAATACCGGGTGTCAGTCCAACGAATCTAATGTAATCATCAGCAACGGTCAAGCAGCAGTAGGCTAGTGCGAAGATACCCAAAGACAAGCTCTTGGCTCTTGAGAAGGTTATCGATACCACCAACCGCAACTTCGACGTCTACCTTAGTCTTTTGAATCTGGATGAGGAGTGCACGGATTAGATCTCCTTTGATAGTACCCATGAAAGGCCTCCGGAGATCCCTCTCGTATGCTCTCAGAACTGGAGTCAAGTCTCCTTCTCTGACCTTGGCTCTAACATCGGCAACTTCTGCATCTGTTAGGCGAGCGCCACTGGAGACATCCGCGTTGTCGATGGCAAAGTCTACAACCATACGCTCTAAGCTAGCTCTGTCACCTTGTAAACTCTCTTTGCTCATGATCGCAATCTCGCTATCTTCATCGTGCCGAATCGTTCCGATCACTTTCTTCAGAGGCTCGAGAACCCAATTGTTCCAGAAGTCAATTGTCGTATCTCCGAACTCTTGGAGCCAGGTGATAATTTCAGCTTTTCGACTAACAATAACACGCAACAATGTACTGGAAGAGAGGAAGAGAACTGTTCCGGGAAGCCAATAGCGGACTAGAGGAGATGGCCTCCCGTATTGGCGGATCAAGCCTGCAGAGGCTGAAATATGGGCAGGTACGTGAACTTGTAGAACATTCTGGAGTCGGACCCTCAGTCTTGTGGCTTGCGACGCCGGTTGGTCCTCGCTATCATGCTGCATCGATCTAGAGTCGTCGTCGACATTTGTGAAGACCGTCTCTTCAAATTCACTAGCTCCGAGTTCAAGCACAGTGATATTCGCAAGGACTGTCTCCATCAGAGATATACTCTTTGCGACAACGCTCCGCCATTCGTCTTGACTGGTAGAACGGCCTCTAGAGCTTACAGAACTTTCGTCGTCGATATCGAAAACCATCCCCTCATCCATCAATATCCCCAGACCACTAGCGCTCAGTTCACGTAAGTTTTTAAGGCGCTTCCGCTTTGACCTCGCTTCCATTCTACTCATAGTCAAAGGCGATAAGAACCTTGACTGCATGTCGGCCAGAGAGCGATCCCGCACGCTATCTTTGACCAGACCATAGAATTGTCTCCATCGATCAGATATCGTCCATTGTTCTTGTCCTTCCTGGCTCCCAGCAGTCTGAATGGACCCCAGCCTTTGCCAAGCATCCCTGTATATATCGTTGGCCCAATTCCAGAGACGCAAGGGTGACGTCTGAATGGTATATAGCCCTGTGTATCTGTATGAGCCTAGAATTTCATTCCAGTATCCTATATCGTTGCTCAAGGGTAACGTCTGCTCCAATAGCATGTTTAGTATGAGCCCATAAGTTTGGGTCGCGGCCTTGCTGACAAGAAGCCATTCGAGCTCCTGCTCTTGTGAACTATACTCGTCATGCTCCGCGCTACTGCTGACAGAGCGTTCCAGAGCCTTTGCTTTTTCGAGTGTAGTTAGAATCGCTTGGGACGGGAGCAAGGCACGGGAGGAAGAGGCTGTAGAGAGTGTTTTGATAGCAGCCTGTAACTTAAGAGTTCGGGTCAGATCAGGGCCGACTTCGCCTGGAGAAGGGTGATTTTGGGCGTCATCCGAAGCCGAATGGAGCTCAGGCGAGGAAGGGACGGAGGGCTGTTTGGCGAGCTGTAACCGGTCTAGCTGACCATCGACTTGGCTGACATGGCTGGAAAGTCATTTAGTACGAATTGGCGCGCTGTATGTGATTATTAGGACCTACTCTATGACCAAAGACATTGTGGACCATGAGCGGCTTGCAGCCGTCAATGCATAACCTTCAATCGAACATGATACAAGCTTGGAAAGCTTTACCGACTCAACGGTTACAAATAACAGCGGCAGCGAACCCCAAGTCTCAGGATTTGCCTTACGACGAAAGCTGGGGAATCGCTCACATCTACTCAGTGGAAGCAAAGCTCTGCATTTTAATTGCCGGTATTCAGCCGCTGGCGAGGCTAGACCGATCTATCTTGGATCACTCCACGGCGGCAGAGATACTGCCGACCGATGGGAACGATTTTCGACCAATGGTACCGTTTGCCGCTTTGCATGAACAAAAAACTTATCTTCCACCCTTGAACTTCTCTTTTATATCTATCCTACTTCGAGGAAGAAGGCATTGAATTGGTCATTCATTATCATGTAAGTCGCATCAATAACTCGGACATTGACCGCCTTTGTGACATGTCTCAACAGGAATTCAACGTCCTCCCTATTCACGTCGCCTCCGGACACATACTGGGGACAATTCGACGAAATTTCAAGATACAACGTCCATTTGAATGTTTTCGAGCGTCTATGGGCAGCATGGTATGCCTACATGCAGAATGATGTCCTTGCCACAGGCATCATGTCATTCATGCTGCATGAGATCGTGTACTTTGGCCGCTCATTGCCCTGGATGATTATCGACCACATTCCATACTTCAATAAATACAAAATACAAAATGTATGTACGCCTGTGTGATGGTTTCAATTGTACGAAAAGACATTGCTCACGCTTCGGCAGCAAAAAATCCCAACAGCGCGAGAACAATGGAACTGCGCCAAGCTTGTACTGCTGTCCCATTTCACTGTGGAATTACCCCAGATCTGGTGTGTAACAATCAGAAGCTCGGTATCGCCCCGACTTAGCTAATATATATAAGGCTTTTCCACCCAATGGCCCAATATTTCGGTCTAGCTACCGGTGTCCCTTTTCCCTCGCTCCTCACGATCTTTTATCAAATCGCTGTCTTCTTCGTGCTAGAGGATACATGGCATTACTGGTCGCACCGAGCATTGCACTGGGGGCCACTCTATAAGAATATCCATAAAATCCACCATCAGTACTCCGCTCCGTTTGGTTTGGCCGCAGAGTATGCTTCGCCTATCGAAGTCATGATCCTGGGTCTGGGTACTGTGGGTGCTCCAATCCTCTGGTGCGCTATCACTGGTGATCTTCACATCTTGACAATGTATATCTGGATCACGTGCCGCCTATTTCAGGCCATCGATGCGCACAGTGGCTATGAGTTTCCGTGGAGCTTGCACCACTTCTTACCGTTCTGGGCTGGTGCCGAGCATCATGATGTCCATCACGAAAGGTTCATTGGAAATTATTCGAGCAGCTTTAGGTGGTGGGACTACGTATTGGACACGGAGTCTGGACCTGAAGCAGCAAAGAAGAGGAGGGAGCGTCGCTTGGCAAAAGAAGGGAAGAAGGCCTAGTAACTTGGGCAGCTGCTGGAGTCTATACCAAACCTATGTTAATGATAATGTGCGCAATCAATAGACAAGAAATCACTGTTGGGCGGCTTTTTTGGCGATTAGACCGATGTACATAGAAGGCTCATGGGAAGTCTCTTTCTTGTATGTAGGTTCTGTATTATACCATGCTAGCAGTATTAGCAAGCTGATTAACGTCATCGAATTGGAGCCCCCTGAACAGTTGTGAATGGCCGATAATTCTATGGACCTTAGAAGACTTTGATGCAGCGGCTGTAATAAAAAACCTTTCTTTAATTGAAGTCGAAAGCCTTGAATGGCGCTGGCTCGACGTCGAACCTTTCTTCATGCAGCTTCGCCTGTTCATCGCACCAACTGGCCATTTCGACGTCCTTGATACTTAGACCCTCGGGTCTATGAGTGGTCCACTGGATAAAAGTATGATTGTATGCCTGTCTCAGCTTGATCAGATACCATAGACACCTCCGAAAACGTTTGGTTGGGCTCCATGCGTACATTCCACCATTCTGGATGATGATTTTTCGATTTGCATTCTTCTGCAACAGCCTGCATGAAGCTCTTTGCGACATGTCAGCTTCAACAACGCAGTCCTGCTGGATTGATCACATCTCCGCCTACCCATGTCTTCTTGAACCCCTTAAAATAGAAGGATCGCCTTATCCCTTTGCCATCGAGGCAAAGGTTCCAACGCTGTTTCGGCGGATTACCGTGACCATTGAGCAACGGTCCCAGTTTGGCCAAGATTTCTGCCACGTTCTGGGCTCTCGAAACTATAATTCGATGCTCTCCAAGCTCTTGGACCGTTTGATCTTCGCTTACTTCGGGCGTTAGGATTGGCGAATCTTTGCCAGACATAGCATCGGCTTTGCCACTTGAATGCCTGTAGCATGTAGAATTATTATGTAGTCCACGGCGGACCAGGCAAGAGATATATAATCCATAGTGGGGTCGTGCTTTTACTGACATTTTTTAAAATGCTCACTCAGCATCATGCAGGTATTTTGTATGGCTGAAATCTTGGCATTCGGGGATTTCGCGTGCTGTGGACTACTAAAATTCCGGTTCACGACCCCTGGAAMTCCATTTTTGCATCTCTGTTCGAGTAATGGAATCATAAAAATGCAAGTTGGTCAAGTTCAAGATGAGTGGTCTTTTAGGCTGATATCCATGAAAGTCGACCAGTCCTTGCTATTTGCTGTGCGTTTTAAATGTCGTGTTGGGGGAGTTTGCAGGAGAAGCATTTGCCACCTGATAGATTCTTAACTCCACTCAACACATTGCTTATCCTGAGTTYTATTTCCTCATTGCTAGTAACAGATTGTTCTCACAGGCCGAAGTAAATATCTTGAGTGTAATGGAGGACCCATACCAATTGCAAAGATACTCTCACAGATGGTACAAGACGGCTCCAACACCTGCAGGTCGCTATGAACGATTTGGCCACGAAATACAAGTGGCTTACAAAGTAGGTATGGTAGCGGGAGATCAACTGAGCTGTAAAGCTTGTGTTTTGGAATAATTTCCGAAATGCCATGTTCTACGTCATAGTAAGGAATTGCATCACACATTGTCGGCAGTCTTGGGAAGCTCTTCGAGTGGCAAATATAACCTCTCTTCTTTTCCCATATCCTCCCCATGTTCTGCTACCATTGCTCTGTTTGATAGTATCCTGTTTGTTTTGTAAATTTATACGCAAAATATTTCATGCTAACCAAAATGGCATCTACCCTCGCCAGCGGCTTACAACAGGTCGTAAACATGGACGGAGCTGCAAGTGACAACCCGAAGCTTGCCCAGCTTTCTCAACACACGGTCAACTATGATGCATCCCAGAATGCAAGGCTGACCACCGATTTCGGTGCCAAAGTAAGCAATACCGATCATTGGCTCAGCGTCTCCACCGAGGATCAATACGGACCCGCCTTGTTAGAAGATGGTCATGGACGAGAAAAGGTTAGTATACCCACGCCTCGCGCCGAAAAATAATGAACCTCTTTGTAGATCCACCGCTTTGATCATGAGCGCATTCCAGAGCGTGTTGTACACGCCCGTGGTGCTGGTGCATTCGGGACATTCAAGCTGTATGAGAGCGCCTCAGATGTCACAAACGCTGGGGTTCTCACGGATACCTCTCGTACAACACCAGTATTTCTCCGCTTTTCGACAGTCCTTGGGAGCCGAGGTAGTGCCGATACTGTTCGTGATGTTCGAGGTTTCGCTGTAAAGTTTTACACTGAGGAGGGTAATTGGGATATCGTTGGTAATGATATTCCCGTGTTCTTCATCCAAGTATATACATCCGTCGCCCGTGCAATCCTTATGTTCTATCAGCACTGCTAACTGTCTTTATAGGATGCCATGAAATTTCCAGATGTTATTCACAGTGGAAAGCCTGAGCCTGATACGGAGGTTCCGCAAGCTCAGACTGCCCACAACAACTTTTGGGATTTCCAATACCTTCATAGTGAAGCTACACATATGTTTTTGTGGGCTATGTCTGATCGAGGCATACCTCGCTCTTACAGGATGATGCAGGGATTTGGCGTGAACACTTACACCCTGCAGAATGCGAAAGGGGAGAGGCATTTTGTAAAGTTCCACTTTACCCCTACATTGGGTGTTCATTCTTTCGTATGGGACGAGGCCCTGAAACTGGCGGGGCAAGATCCCGACTATCATCGTAAGGATCTCTATGAGGCCATCGGCAACGGTGTCTATCCTACGTGGAAATTTGGTATTCAAACCCTAAAAGAATCCCAACAAGACGATTTTGAGTTTGATATCCTCGACGCTACTAAGGTTTGGCCGGAGGAACTTGTACCAGTCAGATACATCGGAGAACTCGAGCTCAACCGCAATGTCGACGAGTATTTTACCCAGACCGAGCAGGTTGCTTTCTGTACAGCTCATGTCGTACCTGGTATCGGGTTCTCTGATGACCCTCTCCTGCAAGGGCGTAATTTCTCCTACTTCGACACTCAACTCTCTCGACTTGGCATCAACTGGCAAGAGCTTCCTATCAACCGTCCGGTCTGCCCGGTTATGAATCAGAACCGTGACGGCCAAGGCCGGCATAAGATTACCGCAGGTGCAATCAATTACTGGCCAAATCGTAAAGAAGCCGTACCACCAGCCAAGCCTTCCGAAGGCGCATATGTTGACTTCCCACAAAAGGTAGCTGGCATAAAGCAGCGTCTCAAGTCGAAGAAGTTCAGAGAGCATTTCAACCAGGCGCAGCTTTTCTGGAATTCTCAAACCCCACCAGAGAAGATGCACATCATCGCAGCTTTAGGCTTCGAGCTTGATCATTGTGATGATCCCATCGTCTACGAGCGCATAGTCGAGCGACTTTGCGACGTCGACATTGAACTTGCTCAGGCAGTTGCAGAGAAGGCGGGGGCACCGACACCTCAAAAGCAGGCCAGGCCTAATCATGGCAAGAAAGCCGTGGGTCTTAGTATGACCGAATTTAACGCGCCAAAGCCAACCATCGCGAGTCGACGTGTCGCCATTCTTATTGGAGATGGCTACGATCCTGTCGCATTCAACGGCGTCTACGCAGCTCTCAAAGCTGCCAAAGCCTTTCCGTTTGTCATTGGCCCAAAGCGCCAGACTGTTTTTGCAGAGGGCGAGAGCAAGAGCGGAAAAGGCATTCAGCCAGATCATCATTTCGAAGGCATGCGTAGCACAATGTTTGATTCCATCTTCATCCCAGGGGGCTCGCACATTGAGACGCTCTGCAAACAGGGACGTGTTGTCCACTGGGTGCGTGAGGCTTTCGGTCATTTGAAAGCCATTGGAGCCACAGGTGAGGCCATCAAACTTGTCAAGATTGCTTGCGACGTCGAAGGCATGCAATTCTCCTCTCAGGGCAGCCATGAAGTTGTTGACTCGTATGGTGTGGTGACTGCTGGGCAAGCTAAGCCCGAAAGTTTCCGAGAGACATTGAACATGATTAAGGGTGCTAAGGATTTCATTGACGCATACACCTTTGCTATTTCGCAGCACAAGAACTTTGACCGTGAGCTTGATGGGCTCTCGTCGATGGTGGCATACTAGACTAGTGATATTTAGCGAGTAGACTGCTGATGATGCTCTGAGGAGCACAGAGCAGATCACATCCGTACTATGTTAATTAGCAACTTGCAGCAATCAAATTCATCGTATCTACGAATAGTGTAGTATCTGTATGCCAAGTTGAGTATGTATGAGATCGGCCAATTCAATACCTAAGAGGTCTGCCCGATGATTGCTTCAGGAAGGTTGAAAGCTCGTTAAGAGGCGTTTTCATTGCTTGAATAGGCTTCATACAACACGATCCTTCAGGGTCAAATTATTGATACAGTTCACGATAGTTACAAGATTCAGTATCCTACCAGCTTTGTACAAGTATAAACGTTGTATAAGACAGACAAACCTTGGGTAGGTATTCAATACTGCCTTTTTTTCCACCGTGATTACCGCTCAGTAAATCTGCTACTTCTAACATTCCTCGCGCCGAACTCACGTCTATATGCATGAGCTTTGCGCCATTCCCTCGCAAGGGTCTAATACCCATACTGGTAGATTGTAAAAGAAAAGGCTCTATGCGAAAAAACAATCCTTGGAGCGTATCATCCCGATAGACCAAGATTTTCTTCGCATGACGTTGCATGCGAAGTTATCTTCAATTTCAAACGCCACCCATATACGCGTACATTCCCAGCAATATACAATTTATCCTTCCAAGCACCCTACACAATGTAGGGTTAGTATCAGAATGCCCCTATATTCTTCAAAGCAGCCGCAAGGCGTTTGTAGTCATTCAACAAGTCGGCCACCTCTCCAATCTTCAACTCCTCCGGCGTTGCAACATCCAGGTATCGCTGGGTGGGTGGTGCTATCTTCGCAGCAACGGAGCCTCCACCACTACCACTAGGGGACGCGTGAGATGGTTCCTTAGGCTGATCAAGGGATGGAGTAGCTGTTGGCACAGAAGTAGGTCCGGAGGATGAGCTCCGGCCAAAGCCTCGTAGGCCGCTCATGCCTACGAAACCCTTCAAAGGGTTGATTGCATTTCCTAGACTCCGCATGGATTCAACGGCAACATTACCAGCGTATGGAGAAGCGTCACCTGGTGCATGTGGTTGGGAAGGGCTAGGTGATACTGCTTTGGCGAAGATGTTGCTATTTCTTTTGCTGCTACCGGAGCTTTGAACGCTATCAACGCTTCTATCGCGCGATTGCTTGCGGCCAGTAAAGGCTGTTAGCAAATTGTCTTCGGGCTTGGAGTCGCTTGCAGTCTCTTCATCGGGACGATCAAAAAGGGGTCTGATCGGAATTGTATTGACTTCTTCCTCCTCTTCTGCTTTTGGTTCTACAAGCTTCCGAGCGTCATCTAGCGTCTTTGGAACGATGATTGTTCCATTCGCC
Organism: Cladonia macilenta KoLRI003786; assembly: GCA_000444155.1. NCBI lineage: Eukaryota > Fungi > Ascomycota > Lecanoromycetes > Lecanorales > Cladoniaceae > Cladonia > Cladonia macilenta. The sequence goes on from KE598563.1 coordinate 854,131, forward strand.
TCGACGCCCTCGCCAATTACCTGCTGTTCTTTCAGTCGACCAAAAAGCAGTTTAAAACTACCGTCGAGTGCGTTGCTGATTGTTTTGATACCTTGATCTGCAGTTGATCGGACTGCGTCGCCAGCGGCCCCAAAGGTACCAGCAGGCGGCTGGAACAGATTGCTCAGTTTCCTATGATGTGAAGGAGGAGTCGGTGTAGATGTTTTCGTGTTTTCTGCAGGTTGCAGAGGATGATCGAACGTCGGCTGCTGAGATCCTACAGGACTATGTGCAGTAAGCGGCGGTGCGGATAGTGAAGATACAGAAGCCGATTTGGGCCTGCCAGGAGACCAATCTGGACGGATTTCCTTCTGTGGCGTTGTTGGCCTACTGGTCGATTTCGTTGGCCCTTCAAGTGGTTCGTCGGACCGGAGGCTTGCAAGATCGACAGTTTCAAGGAAAGTTATGGCCGCTTCCAAATTCACTAAGCAGTATGCTGCTTCACCATCGACTTTACTAGTAGCTCGGAACCTTTGTATAAAATGGAGATTGCTGATGACATTGATGCCTTCAGGTGGTGTTCTGATCAGCGTGTAGATTAAAGTCGGCAAGATTTCGTCTGCAGAGGAGGATGACTGGTGTAAAGTGGTGAGTAGATCCACAATACACTTGTGAGTAGTAGCTAGCTGCTGCAATTTCCCCAGAGGGTTCTTGGCTTCGTTCATCCTTAACAAACCCTCCCTGGCCTTCAATATCCAGTCTTCTACTCTATCATTGCCCTCCTCCGTCTGGGAGGTATCGAAAGTGATACCAAGGTCTTGCAAATTTATGCCGACTAAAGCCAACGCTGCTGTCCTTGACCGAAGCTTTTCGTCCCTGACCTCGTCCAGCGTGCTTCGATGGCGCCAGATTCTGCTGTACACCTTTTCACAAACCACCTTCTCAACAGCCTCTTCCAATGCTATTTTTTTGCGATCTAGCATACGGCGTGTCTTCCTCCGCTCCGATATTTCTTGAGGTGTAAGCATTTGTTGCTCGGGACCCGCACCAACAGGCGAACCTAAAGTATCTTTAGATGACGCTCGCAGCCTGTTCGAGTCTTTGGTTATGCTTGAAGCTTTTGACGATATTGAAGGATTTGGAGATGCCACGCGAGACTGGCGAGTTGATAAAGCACTGATATGCGTTGCGATATGCGACTCAGCTTTCACATAGAAGCTCTGAAAGATATCTGATAGTTTCTCAATTGATGGTGGTGTATTATGTACTTTAGCAGTTAACGATTCGATGAATCTGTAGTGTGACAGATTAGTACCGTATGATATGCCAGCAGCTAACAGAGCTCACCTGTCTATCAAACTAATGAGCTCTATCGGAAGCTCGTCAAATCCATCAGGGATCCCTTGTGGAGAATCCAATTCATTCACATCTTGAATCGATCCTTGCGCACCACTCACAAGGTTGTCCTTTTCAAATATATCATTCTCCTGAAGCCCCCTTTTCGTGTTGCCTTCCAAAGGCAAAGCGATGGTCTCAGTATTCAAGCTCCCTGGCACCGTACCATTCTGCAGTGTACTAGCTCGGCTGCGAGAAATTGGGCTCGCGTGAGGTGAGTCGAGCCGAGTGAATGAGTTAGACATATTGGCGGTCTGTTCTAGAGATGCTCTTTGAGCTCGTGCATGGATGCGTCGGAGAGATTATCGTCAACCTTAGTCAGTCGGATGTATCTGGTTCTCAACGAGAATCCGACTGATTGGGGACGAGATCAAATCTGTGGGTTAGCAACGAGCTTCCAATATATTCAGTGATACTTAGTTAACGCCAACATCGTAATCGACTCAAGAAGGCGATCAATTCGAAAGATGGGCAATATGCTTGTATCTGATATGATACAGCTTATCTGAGCCATTAAATGATTTGAAATGAAGGATGAGATGAAGAACAAGCGTGCAACGAGCTGCCTGAAGCCCACGAGTTAAAGGAGCCGGATGATGCCGGTATCGCAAATACTATTTTCCGGGGCCCCGCTACGGTTGCCTGCCGAGCTGCCCTGGTGATCGTCGCCGTCACCATCATAACGATCTCCGCAACGGGCTTCTGCCTCTGGGGCAAGAGTCTTACTACATCTTTCACTCTTCCAAGATATCGTCTAGAATGGCATCGCGAGAACATAACTCGGAAAGGTGTCATTCACGAAGTCGTATCATCACTAAGAAACTGTTCTTATGGCTAGCCGCCTCATTCACGATTCCAGCAACAACAGCTGCATCTTGGACAGATGGCTGGTCCAACCGGTTGATTCAGGTCCCATTCATATCGAGCCCGTCTCCCATAGTCTCCGGACCTCAGACGCCCATATTATCAACGAATCAAGAGCATGACTTCACATTACGACATATATATGATTACAGCGAGCATGACCACCCAGAGGTTTATCGCCGGCTGGATATAAGGCCGGGGGATGTTATCTGGGCCAATTCAGGACAAGGCGAAAGGTCGCGACTCGGGACGCTACGTGCAAAGTCGACACAGACCACTATTGAGAGGCTCTCGGATCGTAGCGTTTCGCGAATGCAATCTCTCTACCATACCGCGAGGCTTACAGGAGCTTCTCCTATCCTTGATGCGTCAGAATGGACCGCAGATAATGTATCTGGGCCAGATGTTACAGACAAAGAAACTGTGGTAACCCTTGCTAAAATGTCTTGGAACGCTTATACCGCAGAACCTGGCACTGGCGAGTGGCAGGATGAGACCGGTAGATTTAATCATTCGCAGAGCTTTGGTTGGGAAGGCGACAGTCTTCGAGGTCACGTTTTCGCGGATAAGAACAACGCCACCGTCATTATAGCCTTGAAAGGAACATCACCTGCAGTCTTCGATGGAGCTGAGACGACCACCAATGACAAAGTCAACGACAACCTATTCTTCGGGTGTTGCTGCGGCCAAGGTGGACAATATCTTTGGCATCAAGTTTGCGATTGTATGACATCAGCATTCACCTGCAACCAGACATGTCTAGTTAAAGCATTGAGGAATGAGAATCGTTACTACGCAAAGTCGATCGAGCTGTATGGGAATGTTACTGAGGTCTACCCGGACTCGAACATCTGGCTTGCCGGTCACTCTTTAGGAGGGTCTACAGGTGCTTTACTGGGTTTGACTTTTGGACTACCCGTTACTACTTTCGAAGCCCCAGGAGACGCACTTGCTGCCGCAAGGTTAGGTCTTCCCTCACCGCCGACGGCTCACGCGAGCGCTCCTCAGACTAGAAAATACACTGGTGCGGTTCATTTTGGCCATACTGCTGATCCTATATTTATGGGCAGCTGCAATGCAGCGACTTCCGCATGCACTCTAGGGGGTTACTCAATGCAGACCGAATGCCACACGGGCTGCGTTTCTCGCTACGACACCGTTGGTGATAAACAATGGCGTGTTGGAGCTGGATATCACAAAATTCGCAGCGTCATTCATGATGTGATTGAAGCATACCCCGACGTACCCCCATGTATCTCGGATGAGGAGTGTGTAGATTGCTTCAATTGGAAATTTTTTCAGAGTAATGGCAGTGAGCCATCCACAAGCACTACAAGCAGTACCAGCTCAACCACAGCAACTCCTACACGGACTACAACCTGCAAGACGCCCGGATGGTGGGGTATGTGAATCTTCACACTTGCTTATCGCTTGGAGCTAACATCTGCAGGATGTCTTGACGAGACTACAACCTCAACCTCAACCTCGACAAGTTCGTCCACGTCAACATCCGACTTGCCCACCACTTCATGCGTGAAGTATGGCTGGTTTGGAGGCTGTCTCGAGACGACCACAATATCTCCGAAAACTACGCCAAAAGATGCTACCCCTGCAAGAGCACCTACAATAACAACAACAAGGCCATTCGCGGAGATCCGCTCCATAAAGAAGCCAACTGCAGCAAAAACATCAACTTGAAGGGATATTCTGGCCATTGAAATGTGGATTTACCACCTAGAGAACTCTCGGGTCTTAGTGACTAGACACGCTCCATCTGTCTTTGTGAAAAGTCAGCATCTCGCAGAAATATAACATAATCCTTTTGAAGCATAGCGTCGGATCTGTCTGGGCGTTGCTGGCATTGCTTTTGGGCAATTGATACCAGGTACAAATGGGCTGCGCCAAGTATCGAATGGTAGATAAATAGCATGGGTATCGGTGTATAGAAGTGTACATATTGACGATACATAAGCATTTGATCATTGTCTCACAGTGGTTCCTACCAGGTTTACTTATGATCAAGCTCACAAAAGTGGCGAGGGATGACGAGATGACGAGTTTACGGCGGCTCAGGGAGGCATTGAAAGATGTGGTACGAACGTCAAGGCTAGGTAATGAGCCAGAAGAGTAGACGTCTCAACTCCTCACTGGGCTTCCTTCATTTCATGCCGTCAAGAAGGAGATTAAGATGCGGTTGAACAGCATGTGAACTGGGAACTACGAGGTTCAGCACTCATGAGGAAGTGAAGCTTCATGCGAAGATGAGGCGACGTGTCGGTTTGGCATCTTATGTGTGCTCCGGGTGCCAATCAGGAAGCAGGACCCCCTTGCAAGAACAGTACGAAGATGGGATCGCCTGATCGTGGGGGCTACGCATCATATGCAGCACGAGCGACCCTCCAAGCACTCAATTATTAGGACCAAATTTATTAGGTTTGAATCACTTCATTTCAATTAAGGTACATCTTCTCAGAAAGCCTCCAGTTCAAGCCAAACCTCCATTTCGCCCCCAAGCCTCAACGACTTTAAGACAAACCCAAAGGGTTCTGTGCAGTCTGCTGGTTGCCCGTAGCATCGGTCACGGTATTGGAGACACCGCCTGTGGTATCCTGGACAGCGCCGCCAGCACCCTTCGCTGTGTCGCCAGCGGTATCCGTCACACCCTTGGCGGTGTTGCCAGCGGTTTCTCCGACTCCACTAACTTTGTGGTATTTAGTTGGGGTGTCGCAGTAGAGTGACATCATGGACAGTAAGGAAGGGATGGCATACCAGCGTTGCCAGCTGTGTCAGTGGCGCCTGGATGGGTTGGGTCAGTTGATGTTTTGCTGTTGGAGGAATAGGACAGAAGAAACTCACCACCAACGGCCTTTCCTGCTGTATCGGTAAGACCGCCCACTACGCCTACAGAGCAGTATTAGTGCTGGGATGCTAGACTGAGGGAGGTACGCATACCGCCGAGTTTATCTGCCATTGTATCTGGTTTGGTGGTCGGTTGATAGATTTCGTTTGTAGATTCTCAGAATATTGTTCTTGCGACTTGTGTATGATCGCAAAATGATTGAACAATATAGTCCGAGACACAAGGCAATATATAGACAGAAACAAACAGTTGGCGTTGCTGTGCCATGCCTTGGAGGGGCACCCTGATGATGTCACTTTGGAGCCTTACCACCCCCACCAACCAACCCCGCCATGTGAGAAGACGACGGTGGCGCCTTGCGTGATCGAAAGCAAACCAAGGTTCGTGCCGGTTCGCAGGGCTGCGCGGGCAAAATCCTGTTTTGTTGTCGCGTACTGCGCAAGACATAAGGGTCTCTTTAAATAGAGTTGGTCAAGATGGTTTGGACATTTGAAAGTATAGTGTGGATCGGGGGGAGAAGGGTGCCCGACGCGACGCGCGTTTGCTGTGATAACGGTTGTCGGCACCGCGATCTGCTGTCTTGTCGAAGTGCTTTAGATTCGGCAGCATTGACCGGATGCTGTACGAAGTAGAAATGAAACGACTTCAATAATCCTGGATCGCGGGTATGCACCCGAGCGGTGCAGGGGAAGAAATGCAGAGCACGTTCAACGGCTATACAAAACGTCACTTAGGCCTTTATCATTGGCAGGCAGCGACAAGCATGAGTGCTGGGTTCGTATCGGAGAGCCGCCTTTTCGATGTCGATTTCACACGTCTTTCGATAAGTACTGTAGCTCATCATCAAGGTTTTGGAAGCGTCACGCGGACAAGCCACGAGCTGCCCAACGCAAAACTCTTTGTTTTGGTGCCATTGCGATGGACTTTGCCAGTCGTCAACGTTCTCCAGGTCCGGATATCGCTCAAATCATACTGCGTGCTGCAAAGCAGGATTCTCTGGGCGAATAGGCCTTCATCTCCATCCCTTGTCTCAGTGGAAAGACTCGAGCGAGCCATAAGCTCTGCAAGGACAGTACGTTCTCGCAGTCCGGACATGGACTTGGAGAAAAGATATCTCCACCTCTCGTATACCGAAGGAAGTGAATGTTCTGGACAGGAAAAGCAAGGGTATAAAACCGAAGCCTTGATGGGCTCTATACAAGAAGACTTGAAAAGTATCGCGCGAACATATACGTCAAAAGGTCAACCCTCACTGAACCCTGCGAAAGAACATAGTAGGTCCTGATATGGGAAGAATGATTGCTGAAAAGGACGACCGAGGTATCTTACATATCGTGTCCTATATCAATGTATCTTAGTGAAGACAGTAACATCAACCGATGGGCACAAGGAAAGAGATTCAAGCCTTGATAAGTATCCATGCGTTCTGTTGAGGTTTCAGATCTGAGAAATCGTCCTTTAAAAAAAAAGCTAGAGCTTGGCGAAGAGTAATGTCCCGACGTTACAAGTACACGATGTGACGAATTGCAATTACCGGCAGCCTGGATCTTCGTGTGATTGACCAATAACAGCCAGAATCATCGAATGGGAAGGGTATGAACAGCGATCATGGTGGTGTGGTCAAAGCCGAAAAGAGCAAACTTCTGGATCTTTTCGGGGGATTCGTTGGCAGCGCTTGCGGTTTTGGCCGAAAACCTATCTCCTCTTCATCTTCTCTTCGGTCATCCCTCATCATCTTCATTCATGAAAACATCATCTTCCATACTACATTTCCTAGCAGGAGTACACTTAGCTTGAGTGCCATGGTTTGTAATGTAAGGGCGGGGACTTTCAATGATTGAAAACATGCCCTGAAGAGGCCTCCAAGCACGGCCAGCGCTGGAACGAGTACTGCCTGTTTCAGCGGTCAGTGAATATTGCAGCGTGATATGACATACTAAGACACCAAGTATCCGGTGTTGTATATTATTATTATTACTGTTAAGGGACTTTTCATATGTTCTCAATGGCTGGCCTATGAAGTTTCGGCCGGGCATGGTGGGCCATATAATGTACAGACATTTGGGATTTCCCAAATACCAAACGAACGTACACAGCCTATCGTCGTCAACGCCTCGAAAAACGAGGCCAACGCTTATAGAATCCCACTATTGATCTCCACAGGCTGCTCGACTATGACCAGTGGTCCAGCCTTCACGGTATCCATTGTCGGTGCACCAGGTGTGTCCGATATCACAGCCAGGAACAATCCCTTGGCTTCAAATTCTGGCGGTACGATCGATGAATTAGTTTTTGTGTCGAAGGGTTCGGTGATGTTGAGCAGGCCGTGGAAAAAGACGGCATAGTAGGTGGTGTTGGCTTCGAAGTTAGGCTGGTTGGCTGGATTCGAAAATGCGAAAGTGATGGGAGATCCAGGTAGTAGCGTCGTCGAATTCTCAGCATAGCTTAAAGATGGCAGATTCTGGCTTGGGATAGGGTAACTCGGGTTGCCCGCCGGACAAGAGCCAGGAACGATGAAGACTTTGGTGGTGTCCAATATCTGGTTCGCATAGGGGAAAACCGTGTCGACCGGCCCGCCAAATGGTGATTGATTCCAGATCTCGATCAGACCCCAAGCCTCGTGGCGGGCCTCGGTTTCAGCAACCGCAACGAGAGCAGCCTTGGAGGAGTCGAGTGTCGCTTGGAGGACCAGACCTGTGAGGAAGGCCATGCTTGCGATCTCAACAACGGTATGGGCAGCAAGGTAGGCCACAGGCGTGGTTATGCCAAACTGATACTTGCATTGTGCTGGCTTGGTTGACGTGTTTGAAATAGCCTCTTCGAAGATCCGAGCATGACCCGCTTCATTATCCCGGATCTCAATGATCCTTTGATATGTTGACGCCGGATATCCAGCGTCGACGAACGCCGACTCGTTGAAGGTTTCTACGCCGAATTGATAGAAATTGTATATAGCCCACTCTGCACCCGCCAAATTCTGGAAGAGAAGGTCGTCTGGCCCAGGAGGGCCAGATTCGGTGGGGAAAACTGGTTGTGTATAGTTCCCAGGGAAAGGGGGCGAGGTCCCGTTATAATTGCTATAGTAGGACGACTCTGCGGGGATTGGACCAAAATCGGGATTGGCGAGGATTTCGCTGGATTGAGGAGTTGGTGCGGCATGCAACATTTCAGCAAAGAGGAGGGCTACCGAGGCCAGACATGATGAAGAAGAACGCATCTTGCTGGTGGTTGTGGTTGATCAGAGAAGGTACACTTTGATTAATGGCTCGAACGAGGGATTTTATGGAAAGGAAGGCCGCGACTGTCGACCACCTTTATTTCCACCATAGCGCAGCCTTGGCATATCGAAGGCAAAACTGGGAGATGAGCTACGAGTGCGAGACCCTTGAGCTTTCGTGGCGCGGATACTTTGCAAAGGCAGTCTTGAAAGCAAGGAGCCGTGAATGCTGGGCGTGAGATATGTGGCTCTTTTCGGAAGGGTCTACAGGCGCTCATCAGTCATTGCGCCTGGAACAGTCGGCATTGCCCCAAAGGCTTGATCGGCGAGGTATCTACCGTCGCCACTATGAGGTACCTCTGACAGATGTTCCCGATACAAGAAGCTTTGGTGTGAGATTAAAGAGCTGACGTGTTGACAAGCTCAGAAAGGAAGTACCATGGCTTGAACTAAGTCCTTTTTGGGAAGCAAAGGGCCCAACACTCTGCAGATTGAACTGTTGGACTCTAACGTTCAGCTGGGGGCTGATGGTAGGCTTGCCTGACGGTGGGGCGTGCATGATGTACCTTATCCACAACCCTTCTAGGCTCGCGGCAGAGTGACGCACGAGACGAGAACGGGAGCGATTGTGGGCCAACAGAAATGGGCAGAGTTTCAGCCAAGGATGCACATCTCGCTAATCTGCATGAACTCATGAACAAGCGGGGACGATTGTGAGATGAAAGTAGTATGGTGGCACTTGATGGCTAATTAGGAAGTTTTCCTACTGAGTATAGTGTGATGGGGCCATGATGGGGGCCCTTAAATTACACCAGAAGTATCTCTCAATTTCAATGGGTGATAGGTGATAGGAATGGGATGATACTTTCTGACTGGGATGAGGAATTAGGTATCGCCATACAGCGTATAGTCCAGGTATGGTCTAGGCGGTGTAAGCAGTGTTTGCCCCTACCTTAGACTACCCCTTAGCTACATCGTACCCGCACCTCGGTAGATTGAGCGCGTCGATCACAGCTCGATCAGCAAGAGAGAGGGTACTGAGATCGTCACTAATGCACCCTCAAAACCCTAACGCACTAACCCGGGACCGATTAAAGTAAGACAGGTAAAGTAAGACCAAAAAACCTGCTAGGTCAAAGTTCAAGGTACGAATGCTACAGCATCCTTCCCGTATGCATCATCCACTGCAACCGCTGCGACCAGCCTGTAACCACCTGGCGACAGCTCAAGCACATGCCGACTGCACTATGCAAAGCTTCATGGATCATCACACATATACTCCGGCACTAAAACACAAGCGACATTGGATCGGAGTATACCACTTGTAATGAACGATACCATTGATACATGACGATAAGTACCAATCTTTGACTGCACCTCAACACCTTTTGCAGCATCACAACGTGTGACTAGCATCAACACCATGTGGATCGGAGAGTCCACGAGTCCCATTACTAAAGTATTCTCCCCTAAGTCTTAGTCGATCATATGGATAAGCTCTCCGACAAAGGATGGACTCTTCTCCCCAAGCCAATGCAACGGCCGTGATCATCCAATAATTCTCAGTCAACTGCCGCAATTGCTCTGTCGGCTCCGAACTTTTACGGTGGTGGGATTCTGCTTTGGGTCTTGATCGACTCTCGAAAGACATTCCAGTAGGGCCTTCCCCAAACATGTCAGTGGCTTAAACTAGCTACGTGTGGACGGGGCTGAAAGCAGGCTGCAGGCGTGGCTTAGTGGTTGTGCCTCGATTCTGGACCTCAAGCACCTCCCACATATTCTAAATCTCTCCTTTCGATAGTTCGCCTCCTCGTACGTTGCATGCTACGGCACCGGCCATGACATTCAACATGCATCTCTTGTCCCCCTTCAGCTTCCTGCTAGGCCTTGTTGTCCTCATTGCGTATAAGGTCTTCTCTTCCATACGTGAGAAGAGACGACAGCATGCAGAGGCCGCGAGGCGAGGCTGCAGTCCCTGCCCTGTACTCCCCAGGAAAGATCTCTTTGGCATCACCCAGTTTAGAGAAAGCATCAGAGCTACTCGCGCGGACCGTGGTCCAAAGTACGTGGCTGAGAAGCTGGATTCCATGAGCAAGGACACCCATACCATCCAAGTCCGTGTATTAGACTACGACTTGAATGTAACTCGCGATCCTGAAAACGTCAGAGCTTGCTTCTCTTCGCAATCTAACGACTTCGACATCGGTGTCCATAGAACTCAAAGCTGGAAGCCTCTCCTGGGCGTTGGTATCTTCACGTCGCAAGGCGAGGCATGGAAACACTCGCGAGCTCTAGTCCGACCACAGTTCGCCAAAGAGCAGGTTTCGGACCTCGACCTGGCGGAGAGACATACAAGAGATCTTACAAATAAAATCAAAGCGGGATCCGATGGTTGGACTGAGACCATGGACCTTCAGCCCCTCTTCTACAACTTCGCCCTCGACACCGTCACAGAATTCCTTTTCGGTTATTCCGTCCATGCTCAAAATCCAGACGCCCGGGCTGCCCTACCAACAGTCAGAGGTTTCGACGAGCCCAACCTGCTTGAACTCGGCGTCAACTTTGATAAGGGAAAGCGCTGGATCGAAGAAAGAGGCGCCTTCTATAAATGGTACTGGTTAATCTCCTCCAAAGACTTCGACTATCGATGTCGCGAAATCCATAAATTGGTCGACTGGTTCGTTTATTGTCGTTTACAACGCGGCGCCAAAGATACCGATCCAACCCTCCCCGACGGCCGTAAAAAGTTCATCCTTCTCCACGAATTAGCCAAAGATACCCAGGATCCCCTCGAGCTTCGTAACGAGAGCCTCTCCCTCCTTTTCGCAGGCCGTGATACAGTAGGCGCCCTCCTCGGCTGGGTCTTCTACTTCCTTGCCCGTCACCCTCACATTTACAGCAAACTTCGTTCCATCGTCCTCGACCAATTCGGCTCCTCGCCCAGCTCCGAAATCTCCTTCCAGCAACTGAAGGCTTGCTCTTACATTACCCACGTCATCAACGAAACCTTTCGTGTGGCGGCCGTCATCCCTTTAAACGAGCGCGTCGCTGTGCGCGATACAACGCTCCCCCGGGGCGGGGGCCCCGACGGCTCACAACCTATTTTCATCCCGAAGGGAAGACAGGTGCTGATTGCGACATATGCCATGCAGCATCGTGCCGATATATGGGGTGAGGATGTTGAGGAATTCAGACCAGAGCGGTGGGAAGAGGGCAGGAAAGTGGGGTTTGAGTTTATTCCCTTCGGGGCGGGAACTAGGTCGTGCTTAGGTCGTGAGTGGACCCCCAATTTTCCGTTATGAAACTTCCGTTTTCTCCTCACAGCGACCTTGCCTTTGCTTTTTCTTCCTACCGACCAACGATATTACATTGCGGGCACATCATCCTCTTCCCCTCTCCCATCCGCCAGCGGCTACGCACGGGCTGATTTTCGCTGCATGGACTCTATTTCTGAGGTTATGTTGACGTTGACGATGATCGCTGACGTGTATATTTCTTGCCTATTTAGAACAATTCTCGCATACAGAAACCAATTATATCCTTGTCCGCTTCTGTCAGCGATTTAATCGCATCGAGAATATGGATCCCGGGCCCATCAGATTATGTCACGCTATTGAGAATAGGAGCGGGTCGGGAGTGCAGGTTAGGCTTCATGAAGCGGAGAAATCTAGATGATTTTCCTGTGAGAATGGTCGTTGTTGTGTGATGTTTCTGAAAATCTTTGTACCATCCTTCGTTTTTTGGACAATGAGTGCCTTAGATAGGAAGTGTCTATCCAATTCGTCTTATTTATTATTCATACATCTCAATAATTTTAATAAGATATAAACCAATGACATGACTCAGAAGTTATGTGGGCTGCTTCAGTATCTAAGTTGACTTGATTCAGGTATAGTTCAAATGATTTGGAATATATGCGTATAAAGATTCCGAAAATTCCCATTAACATTAAACAGTATGAGTTGTCTCAAAACTATATACCGCATAAATGATATCATTGCAACGTGTCAATCTTCCGACATAATACAAAAACACCATGTCCCTAATCCATCCAAGACCCAGGAATAGATATCTGACTGTTTCGATAATCCCCCGGATCACGAACGTGAGCAGGCTCCGGCTCCTTCACCACTGGCTCCGTTTCCACCCCAGAATCCGCTCTCTCAATACTCTCAAGCTGCATACTCGTCCTCGCTGTCTCAAAACTTTTCTTTCCCTGACCATCATCAGCGCTCCTTTCGCTCTCCCCGCTTCTCCTGCGCGAGCGAGAAATGTCGATACTTTCGCCAGCGACGCTGTACTCTGTTGCTGGGCCAAGGGCAGAGCCAGCGGCAGCTTCGATGGATGGTTTCTTGTCTTTAACGCTCTTCCATTCGAGACCACAGGCGACGAGGCAAGAGAGGGCGGCGAGAGGGATAGCGGCGGTGAAGACTTTCTGCAGGGCGCTGTTGTAGACGACGAGGAGGCCGGGAAGGGAGGCAGCGGGGACGATGGATCGGAACTGGGTGGCTCCAGCTGCGATGACAGCGGAAACGTCTACGCCAGGTAGTTCATTGGCCGCCGAGGCTTCAGAGAGCACGTTCTGTAGGATGTTGTTGCCGACGGAGACGAAGATCGCACCACCGAGGGATTGCATGCTTACTATGGCTGCGATACCGATAGGGACTTGATCGAGCTTTAGCACTGTCTGTACTGCTATGACGCCTTGTTGGACAGCCATGCCGAGACCTGCGGATGCGAGGACTTGGTAGCCGACCCATTTGCCTGTGCCGCTATTGACTTGCAGAGTGGATAGTAGGCCACAGCCTACAGTGCCAATGGCGGAACCCAGGATAGCCGGAGGAGCGAAATAGCCTATTTTACTAACAATGATACCGGCGATGACGGAGAAGACAGCGTTGGCGATCATGTACGCTATCAAATCTACGCCGGACTGGACGGCGTTGGCACCTTTGATTGCTTGGAACCAGATGGGGAGGTAGTATGCGTGGATCAAGACAGTTCCGTAAATGAAGAAAGCTGCCAAGCAGCTAACGGCGACGCTGCGCTGTAAGACGATTCGTGGTGGCAGCAGAGCTCGGTCTCCCTGCCTCTTCTGCCAAAAAATGAATATGATTGCCGTTACGCCTGCACCAATTAGAAGGCCGATTACCCGGGCGCTCTTCCAGGGGAAGTTCAGCTCGTTGTACTGTAAAGCCAGGAAAAACATAACAGCCGCTACAATTAAGATGAAGTTGCCAATTAAATCGAGGCTTAGGACCTTCTCCAAGACTGGCCTGTCACTCTCTCTGGCGTTCTTGTGTGGCTTGAAAAAGAAGATCATGCTAAGGACCGTCGCGCCACCCACTGGAAGGTTGAAGTAGAAACTGCGAATATATCAGATCATGCTTCTGATTTCTTTCTGAACCCGTGACTTACCACCATCGCCAAGTGACATCCTCGGTAAAGAGTCCACCTAACAGAGGACCAACAATGGCACCGACGCCGAACATCACTCCTACGACGGCACTGTAGACAGGCCGCCTATGGAGTGGTACCGCGTGGGATACCACAACGAAAGACCCTGTCAGGATGCCGGCACTTCCCCAGCCTGCTATTGCTCGACCTATTATGAGTGCCACCGAATTTGGGGCGATACCGCAGATCAAACTCCCAAGCTCGAATATGCCCAAGGCACAAAGAAATGACCATTTTATATTGAAGAGTGTGAAGACTCGTCCGTATATTGGCTGGAGAGCACCAGCCGTTACAAGGTACGCGCTGCCGTACCAGCCGACGTCGTCGTAGGAGTGGAAGTCATCTGTGATGCGCGGTATGGCCTTCGATGAATCTAAGTCAGCATTATGCTTTGCGCTCCAGTACTTGGAAAACCGCTTACCGTGGCAACAATGGTCCGGTCCAGTGAAACCAGAAAGACTGATAGACATATACCAAGCGTGAGGAGTGCGAGAGGAAGAGGGCTTAGGTAGTCATTTGGGTCCTCCTCTTGTTCCACTCTGTGGAGGCGTCTTTTGCGTGTCTTTCGGCTTCCAGTCGGTTTGATCTCTTCAAATGTAGGGTTGGCCCTTGGTTCGTGTTGATTTTCTGTGGTGCCAACAGGCGAAGCAGGGACCCCGTTGGAAGACTGTGGGTGGGCCTCTGTTACATCTGTGGGTACGGGAGAGGTCACACGAGAGCTCTCTCCAGGCGGTCTGCTATTAAGGATGCTGCTTTTTCGACTTGTCTTCTCCAGATATTGCTGGTAATCAGACATGCCATCGAGACCTGGTGTGAGTGTAATCTCACTTCGACCAGCTGGACTCCTGGTGGAATTTGACATGACTGCTGTTGATACAGAGCGAAACCTTGGCTTTCCGTTAAAGTACGAGGGTGATTGATTCCCTGAGACAACACATCAATTCGACCGATCGCACAATCAATTCTCAGTACGAAGCTATGAAGGGCAATTCGAGCCAACTGCCTAGGTTGTTTACAAATAACACGTGGGTGTGATGGAGGGTGAAGACGTTGAGGATATCTGCACAGCTGGCCTAGAACGTGGGAAAAGAGGATCCAAGAGAGTTCCCACGCAGCTGTAGGAAGATTGGTTAAAGCATCAACAAACAAGCGGTGTCTCTTGCTTGGCTACCAGAAGAATGGACGGGAGACGGATGGTAAACTCCAAGGACCTCCGTAAGAGGCTTGCAATTCATTGGAAAGAAAGAGAGTGGATTTGCAATAAAAACATGATAAGAAAAGCACGTCAGACACCTTCTGGGTAATGTGCAATACATTAAAGCGGCTGGATTGATCACTAGGAGATTACACTGCATAGTGTGATGATCTTGACCTCGGTGACGCGTGTGGTTGCGCCTCATACATTGGTGGTTCCCAGGTGAGTAGTCCAAATGAGTGATATTTTCCTTGGCATTCGCTAATAGAATTGCGGCCGGTATTRTATTTTACATGTATGATATTTAAGTGCTAAATGTCACAAATCCCTTCCGGGCCTTGGCACCGAAGAACTCCAACCTCCAAGAATCAACCCCCTGTGCAAGTCTATTGGACATCATCATAATTTGTCTAGTAAGTCAATCCTAAGAACCACCACAGATCACTATGCTTGCCCAGGGCATCTGCCTCCGCTGTGAATTCGCCTACTAAGCCTTCAAGCCCTGCTAGCTTATTCGCCATTTGCAGACCCCGCAATCTCTCCTGTTCAACCTTCTCCCATGTCCATTGATTGATCTTCTCTGCTGCTGTCCCATCTGGAGATCCATCTCTTGTCTGGTCTCTTTGATCTTCCGATGATGGCAAAAGCGCATTTCGCGCGGCTTCCCAGACCAGATCCAACTGCTCGAAAAATCGGAACGGGACATCAAATATCTGCTGAGCTATATTTTGCTTAGTAGGTGCATTGTAGACCTCTGTTTGCAATAACGCGAGGTCTGCAGGCCGAGGCGGCAATAAGCCCGAAGCTTGTAGCATCACCTCAGGGGGAATCGTGAGACGGCCCTTTTTAAAGACAAGCTTGCTGAGACAAGAGGCGATAATTGCATCTTCGGCCTTCTCCACGGATCTCATACCAGCGTTCTTGTTCTTTTGATTGGGGTACATTGAGAACCGTCTTGGCTTGACAGCGTCTTTCCGAACGAAGTGTGTGACCATATATATCCATTTTCGGTCCCAGGACAGTACTCTTGTCCACATCTCGTACTGTTCGAATGGGTTGATCTCCTTTCGGAAAGAACAACCCACAGCCCCAAGTGCAACTCCAAAAGTCTGGTTGCCACCAGCTATGATCCCTTGTCCTTTGCTTCGCCTGGCCTGTTCAATTCCAGCAGAGAAAAGTGTGCATATCAGATGAGTTCGGGCAATGTCAACGTCTTGAAAATAGGTGCTGTTGGACTCTATCATATCAACTGTCAGGCTTGTGCTGCACATATTTCAAATCGTCGAACTCACTATGGATATTGTAGTCGAGCTCCATGAGAGATCCATGTGACTCGGTGATTAAAGGTTGAAAAAGCTGAGCTGGTGACATAGGTGTCCGCGATCGCTCTGAGCGGAGCACAAAGCGGAATGCATTGAGCAGACGGACCTGAGTGGGAACGTCAGTCTAGGATGAACATCCACCAGAGGACGCAGTACTTACATGCCAAATAAGAGGTAAATTCTTGAAGTTAACGATTATCAATAGAATGCACAAAAACTTCCATATTGAAGAAGGAACCAAGGTATCAGCAAGTACCTCCTTACCAGGAAGCGTTTCCAGAGTGAGTGGCATAATGTTCTATGTTGCCCGTTGAAAGGTGCCAAAATTTGTTGACTATGGTTCTTTGAAAGTCTCCAGATTCTCCGGGCTACGGGCTCTAGTCAAGGGATGCGGTTTCTTCGAGAACATCAGCTGCAAATGTGTTTGAGTCTCTGACGTGTAGTCACTCGAATCGCCTAGGGGCGTGTCACGTTAGACCGACAATATTGGTATGTTTTACACTAAGAGAAGTTATTTAATTACAAGTTTCCAGGCCAGCTCCATCTCCAGTGTCAGCATTGCCTGGTCGATCGTGGAGCTTCCAAATCGCAAGACACTAGTGCCAGAAGTTGCATGAGACATGTGATTGGCGAGTGTCGAGACGATCGGCGTCATAATACGCCCTGTTTAGTCGTACGCGAGACATTCTTGTTGAACCGTATGAACTAGACCGGCAGTGATGCCCGCTTCGGACGGAATTCGGGGGTGGCTAATATCAGGTAATGTCCACGGTCCTAGAGTGGTAGAGTGTCAAAGGAAGATTGGTGAACCACAGAAAGGCAGATCCGCTGGCGCATATGATGATATGCCTGCATGCAGGAAGTTTATGCTGCCAACGATGGATTTGGCTGTGGCATTGTCATCGCATGCCGACCCCTGACTAGCGCGTAAGCAGGGATCCACAATTGTAGTTACAAACTAACACAATTCAGGCTATGTTGGAAAAAGTCGAGATAAGCTCAATCCGGCAAGGCAGAAGCGCAGAGCCGCGATGGCCGTGGGTACTGTTACTTTCGCTTGATACCTTAAGTGGCTTTATTTCGGATAGCGGACTTAAGCCGAGGATCTTGCCTAACTCGCCTTGCCAGAGTCTGGCTAACTCTATAGAAGTCGTCAACGAGTAAATTACATGGTAGGTTACTTGGATAGTACGGCCGTTCCCTTTATCGTGTATTCGTTCAGGTGACCTCATCGTCCGAGCTTTGTTGACCGGCTCATTGTCCAGGCTTTTCTAAAAAGAATTGACCCACTTAATTCTTGTGAGATGTGTGTGTCCGCGCGACCCCCAACCCTGTGCTTGATAATTATACATCAGAGCCAATCATCTTGTCGTGGTAGCGAGTCAGACCTGGTAGAAGCTGCATATCAATCATGCATTCATTCTGTTTCTCGGGTCATGGCTGCTAATACTGGACCTATGACAGCACTAGAGCCGATTGATGCCACCCACTCGCTATAGTGCCCCATGACCGGCATAGGAATACATCGAATATCGCCCGTACGCTAATATCTCGGTACTCAGACGTCAATCAAATTTCGCTATTCGATGTCCTGCAGATCAGCCTTTGCTATAGGGGTCAGCTACTGCTGCGAACCAAAGTGTACCTTGACGGCTCCACCACTTTCGGTGCAGATCGGACGCCCCTCCCCTATTCAATTAGGTGTCAAGCCTTAGGTAGACTTTTTTGGATTCGCAATCAAAGAGCCTTGCGCTTCAACGAGCTAAATGCCCCAAGTCTGAAAGATCAGCGGTTGTGTATCAGCTTTGAGAGACCCAAGGAAATGTGCGAATCCGACGTCACCCTGTCAGGGAATCCTGCAAAGCCATCAAAATGCTATTTGTCCGTCGAAAGCCACCTCCTTCATAACTCTCAAGGACTGCCCAAGTCCCCCAATCACCCAAGGGATCTAACAGATTTTGTTGGTCCTAGTAACACGCCACTGATATTCGGAAAGACTTAGCCCTTCCAGCGTCTTCTCTTTTAAGCACTGCTCGTCTTCAGTCTCTTGTTTTTATTTCAACTTCTCAATCTCAAGTGCAACTCAAAGGCTGCTCCATAACTACCTAGCAAAAATGTCATACTCTTACGGTCCTCAAACCCCTCTCGATGCCAAAGCGGTGCAGCTCGGTGATCTGTCGCCGTGGCGGATATTTGATCGAGTATGGACGTCTGCCATGGGTTATCCGGCAGACAAGCTAGACATCACCCCCGGGGTAACACCGATGTTGACCCTCAAATCAACGGCTGCGGTCTTGATAACCTACTACACCGTCATCCTTGGAGGCCGGGAACTGATGAGGACGCGCCCAGCGTTCAAGCTCAACGACCTTTTCCTCATCCACAACTTTTACTTGACAGCGATTTCTGGTGTGCTCCTTGTTCTGTTCATTGAACAGCTTGCACCAACGATCTGGAAACATGGTGTTTTCTTCACCATCTGCGATGCTGGAGGCTGGACTGGACCATTAGTGACCCTGTACTACGTGGGTGACTAATCAATCCCTCGGATCGCTGACTCTGATTGACAATGACCAGCTTAACTACTTGACCAAATACCTTGAACTATTGGATACGGTCTTCCTCGTTCTCAAGAAGAAACCCCTTAGTGTGTGACATCCACGATACTTTCTTGCTCTGACGCCAGCTAATCTCATCAGCTTTCCTGCATTGTTACCATCACGGGGCAACTGCCTTTCTCTGCTACACTCAACTAATCGGACACACTCCCGTGTCATGGGTGCCCATTACCTTGAATTTGACCGTACATGTGGTCATGTACTGGTACTATTTCCAAGCAGCAAGGGGCATCCGCATTTGGTGGAAAGAATGGATCACGAGACTGCAAATTGCTCAGTTCGTGATCGATCTCGGTAAGAATCCGCATCTTCGGCCCCTCATCTCCGAGACATTGCTTATGCAGTATCTAAGGCTTCGTATACTACGCAACCTACAATTACGCGGCCAGCGTGTATTTTCCGTCTTTCCCTCATGTTGGAAAGTGTGGTGGTGAAGAGTTCGCAGCATTTACAGGTTGCGCGACTTTGAGTTCTTATCTAGTCCTATTCATTTCCTTTTATGCGGCGACATACAAAAAGGCGAGTAAGAAGGAGAAGAGGTCGACTCGGGCGATGAGCACGAGCATTCCGAACAAGGCAGTGCGTGGACTCGAGACCAAGCAAATGCCCACAATGTCGGAGACGAGCGAGACAGCCGTCGAGGCGCTGCATGCGGCCGAAGAGCTGATGAAAGCTGCAGGGACAACGCTTGCGCATGACCTGCACCTGACGAGCAGTGGCAGGAAGAACTGAACATGCAGGGGCCACGAGGGGGGTAAACGGGGAAATAATTGCATCGGTTATTGCGGGAAGGGGTCACGCCTGTTGGAGCATGTGGCAACCTTTCCGTGGACGATAATCCCAACTGTTATGGACATGCAGGTTTCCAGGCGTTATAGGATATTATCGATCTTGGTTTTAGAGTACGAAGTAGAAGTCAACCAATCTTTACACACCGTCTTTACACACCGGTTGTGGTGAATAGTACACCTGTCCAGCCTTGGTTAGATTATGTACTGGCGCCGGGGCAAAGCCATTCCCTTTCGTGGCGCCGCTCCCTTTCGCCGGCCCCCGTACCGGTGGTGGTTCATGATCAAGACTACCTCCCCCTAGCCGTGGATCTCAATCATACTCTATTTGGACCTCGCCAATGATGCAAGGGAATCCGCACAAATCAGTCAAGGCCACGCACACGTTCGGGGGGCCTTTGCGAATAACAACAAGATGGAAGAAATTTTCACCATCATGCCCCCTGCCCTGCTTTCTGCCTTCCTGGCCAGCCGGCAGATGGTATGGGATATCCTTTTGCACCTTGCGGCAACGTGCATAATCTCTCCGATTTATTGTCTGGGGGACCAAACAATTGCCATTCCGGCAAGTTGTGTGTGAGTTGACCGTTTAACGGTTCGCCTGTCTCACTCAGCAGACGGAAAGTATGTGCACCTCCAACTGGGCTGAATGGAGTAAGTTGACCGTTTCAGGCCCAGCCATTTTCAGCCATTATGCAGAATATGTAATAATTCACCTGTCAATTCATTCCTGCATTCGGATCGTGTGGTGTAGTATGCATAAGTTTCAGGCATCCTATAGGATTTGCACTCTATAAGCGACCCAACCACGTGTCTTTACCGCTCCTTCAACGTAAGCAGTCTAGACCTTTTCTATCTTGAATCAGAAGCCGCCGACTTGGTATGCGSTCATGAATCTTCGGGTTTGGAAGGTTGTTGTATTGGGGGTATCCTTCCGTGCTTGGCCCTCTACATCTGTCCTTTCGTGAATCAGATCTGACACCGAGTAGGCCCGATCTGGTGGAAGATAATGAAGGAGGACCGGTCACGATTACCTTAGAACTAGCAATAATGGTACGACAACGGGGCCAGGTCCAGGAAATCTTGTCCCTGTACGTTACCTCTTACAATCTTCCTCCGGGAGCGTTACCGCCCCAACCGTGAGATGGTCATCCCTTTAGCGGGTGAACGGCGTGAACGAACCGACCCAAACAGTCTTAGTGCCTTTTAGCACGTTGCACAGATCGCCAACGCATCTAGTAACCCGGACCAGGGGCATTGCAGTCGTTCTGTATCTCCATTAATTCCTGTACCGCCAGCGCCAGCCGTCATATCAAACATGCCCAACCATAAACACCTCACACCTCTTACAAACCATCTGACATGGCCGTATCGCCCCATCCCACCATGATTTCAGTGGCTTTTCGGTGGCTTTTGGCCCCTGCCCGTCATAAGCGCCAATGCCATCCTTCCCACTCTATCTTGATTGATATCCTGCTGTGCAAGGTTCTGCCCTGTCCCAACGCCAGCTCGCAAGTGCCSGATCGACCTGTGCCTGCCTTGTTCGCTTTCAAATCTCTCTGCATGTACGCGTTCAAACTGGTGGGTCTCCTCTGGAGATCCCCCTTTCCTCGTTTCCCAATGCGTACGTTGTATACGACAGTGTAAATTACACATGTCCATGGCTAGTCCAGTGGATGAGTCTCTCGTCGGCTATGACGTGTATCCCAACATCTTGACTTTTACTCCTTACCTGAAGCTAGGTACACAGTATCCAATCTCTAAGCCTCTAATTTTTCTTTCACGATCAGCGGCGTTCTTTGGGTGACTTTCGGACAAGCCATTTTCACTATCATTCTCCCCTTATAGCTGCAAAARCCCCAAGGACTCCGCTATTCAAATCTCATCTGGTCTGATATCTTCTCATAGCTATACAGATTTAGTTACCAACCGTCAATATGGCTATCAAAATGGAGATTTTGCCATTGCTAATCCTCTCAGGAGGAATAGCTGCAGGCGCTCAAAGACTAGCTGGAATGAATGCTCTGCGCGTCTTCAGTGCTGCATTTGGATTCAGTATATTCGTCTATCTCGCCTACTGGTCATACATCTTTCCATTTTATATATCCACTCTTCGCAAAGTTCCCACAGTCCCAGGATTCCCACTATGGGGACAATTCTTCACCATTATCACCACCGAGGTTGGTACGCCAAACCGAGAATGGCATAAAAAATATGGTCCAATTGTCAGATATTTCTTCCCCTTTGGTGCAGAACGTCTTTCAATTGCCGACGACGACGCTCTCAACCATATGTGCATCAAGAACCCATACAACTACCCCAAGCCGGATCGTGCCAAGCAATGGATGGTTCGAGTACTAGGCGAGGGCGTCCTCCTCGCAGAAGGAAACCCACACAAGCACCAGCGAAAGGCTCTTTCACCCGGCTTTTCAATCCAGTCAATCAAGGCCCTGACCCCCATTTTCTGGCGCAAAGCCCTGCTCCTCTCCAAACTCTGGGAACGAGACATGCTTGTTGCAAAGACCAAAAGCATGACCATCGAAGTCCTCGAATGGCTCAACCGCACCACCCTCGACATCATCGGCGAAGCTGGTTTCGGCACAGACCTCGACTCTCTCGAACACCCTGAGACACCCATTCGTGAAGCCTACCGCCTCGTCTTTGCCTTCGATATCCAATCCCGCGTTCTCCACGGCTTGGCAGCCTTCATCCCCCTTACCAAATACCTCCCCGCAAAAATGAACCGTGACATCCTCCAAAGCCGCAACATCATCATGAGCAAAGCCACCGACATCGTCCGCCAAAAGCACCAAAAGACCCACGCAAAAGACAAAGACATCATCGCCCTCATCGTCAAAGACAACATGAGAATGGAAGCCGCAGGCGAAGCCACCCTCTCCTTCGAAACAATGCGCGACCAAGTAATGACCTTCCTCGGCGCTGGCCATGACACCACCGCCACCGGCGTCGCCTGGACCATCCACCTCCTCTCCACCCATCCCGAAGTCCAAGAACGCGTCCGCGCAGAAATCAAACAGCACTACCCCTTCATGTTCGACCCCACAGCCCGCAACGACGTCGAGCGCCTTTCCAGCCTCGACGCCGACAACCTCCACTACCTCGACAACGTCTGCCGCGAATCCCTCCGCTACATTCCCCCTATTCCCATGACCGTCCGCGAAACCATCACCGATGACCGTCTAGGAGGCTATGACGTCCCCGCCAAAACAACCGTCTATATCCATGCGAACGCTATTCACCGCCTCCCCTCTTTCTGGGGTGATGATGCCGACGTCTTTGATCCGGATAGGTGGGATAGATTGCCAGAGGGACACACAACGAATGCGTTCATGACATTCTTGCAAGGTCCGAGGGGTTGTATTGGACGGAAGTTTGCGGAGACGGAGATGAAGTGTTTGATGATTTGTCTTTTAAGTATGTATCGGTTTGAGAGGGATATGGCAGTTGATGACCCCGAGTCATGGAAGATGTGGAGGTTGGTGCTGAGGCCGAGGGAT
This sequence comes from Cladonia macilenta KoLRI003786, assembly GCA_000444155.1. Taxonomy (NCBI): domain Eukaryota; kingdom Fungi; phylum Ascomycota; class Lecanoromycetes; order Lecanorales; family Cladoniaceae; genus Cladonia; species Cladonia macilenta. The sequence goes on from KE598563.1 coordinate 877,344, forward strand.
GGAGTGCAATGTAAAGTTACGATGTTGGAAGAGGCGGAGAAGGCGGCCATTGGTGCTTGAGGTGTATGGTTGTGTGTGTGTGTGTGTGTGTGTGTGTGTGTGTGTGTGTGCGTGTTCAGACTGATGATGGTTGATGTTGTCGTTTGGTGTTTAGTGTCTGATAGGATAATTGCTTAGATCGCTTAGAGCACAGTTCAAACTTTCTGATTGGCGCCACAAAGTTTCTTGATTTTATGCTTGTGATGAACTTTGTTCCAATGTCCTCTGCGTTTTGAAGATATTGAGACTGATTTCTTCATCCATATCAAATGCCCCGTGCCTTTGACACTACCCCTTCGGGCAGAGGATGCATTCCCCAATTTTTTCTACACATTTCACACTTCCCAAGCACCTTATCAGACAACCTCTAGAAAACTCCAAGCTCTCCTTAGTATCCACAACCTTCCTCTCGCTCTCCTTTCTCACTCCACCATCTCCCCCTGTCCCAGAATCGATAGCCATCTTGTGATGTAGAAATGAATAGCTATATCAAACAAAACAAACAACATCCTTCTCTTCAATTGATCAAAATTGTTAATAAACCCTCTTATCTGTCCTGGATAGACCCTCATCCTCAATTCAGTAGTTTCCGGGATATGATGGCGGAGCGAGCATCTCTGTACTCCGCTAACAATATAGAATCTTGCCTTTTATTTTAGTATTTTCCGGTATATGGTGGCGGAGCGAGGGTCTATGTTCTCCGTGAGTTGGTTCAGACAGAGATAGGCCATTGTATTTTGATTAGTTGGAGGTCCTGGTACATCATGGTGGAATTAGGGTCTATGTCCTCCATCAGTGGTATTGGCAGATTTTCTGTTTAACTGAGTAATGTTATTAGGGGGGGTAAGGATGGGAGGTAGAATGAGCACTATTTGAGCTTGCTTCGTACCTGTGTGAGCATGTGAGGCAAATAGGTTCGTGGCCTTCTTCAGCTTTGGTATGATGCTTAATCATGCATGCTATGGCATCGTGACAGAACCTTCCACGGGCCTCTGTTTTGCTAGAAAGAAAAATTCCTTGTTGTGCCGGGCGAGGTGTATTATTTGCACTGTCTGCTAGTTATTGGAGAAGTCATCGCTGTATTTCAATCGCCACTTGAGAAGATGTGCTTGCGATTGTGTAATAAGGTAGGTTGACCATAGGACGCGAAGTTCCGATTGAAAGAGGACACAATGCTATCTTACACCCCAGTATATTGTTGGAGGTACGCTGGCTCAGAAAGAGCATCACAGGCTCGCTCGAAGAGGCTCTGTCAATGTCAGTGAGGACAAGGATCCTTTATCGGTTTTGTGGAGGCCTTCGTACAATTCGGAGAAACGCAAGTCCCAATGCCACGTAAAGACTACCTATCAAGGTTTGGGGGCAACAATACTTCACTCCTTGGTCAAGCAGTACATGAGCCATATTGCAAACCTCTGCATTTGGGTATCCCAGAGGAGTGACATTCATATTGTTACTTTAGTACATGAACCAAGATCCACTTTTTCCGCGGTGGAATAAGGTGTGAAGGTATAATCTCAATGAAGAAGGAATGAGGGGAACGGCACGGGATAAGTCGACGAAGGGGTGTAAGCAGGCTGCGAGCACTATGGAGATTGTAGTGAAGACGGACGGGAAGTGCACAAACGAAAGAGGGAGTACAATCCGAAGATGAGAGGGCCACCAGGTTTAGGAGCATTCCTGCTACTTGAGAAATCGGCCAATGAAATAGGACGGAGAGAAAACCATGTGCTGATCAGGGACACGGGAAGAAGCAGACAATACGATATAAACCTGAACGATTCTGGAAACTTGCTGTCTTGTGAGATATCCCTTCGAAATGCGATGCTGGCAAGCACAGGTAGAGAATATTCGCCAAGGGCTAGAATTGCCTTTGAGGCAATTCTAAGCCATATATGCGTTCAACAGAGATTCGTCAATGCGGGGGTTCAGTCTGATATTGAGAGGATCGCTTGAATGTAGTCGGTGGCAACAAGGCTTTGTTCGGGTTGACTCCCCACATATCGTCAACGTCACTGGGTAGTTGCATCTTTGCATCATTGGCTATACCGTTGAGACAGCCGTTATGCATGTGACGCGGGTATGCATTATGACCGTTAATCGACTAACTGTTTGATTCTACGCAGCGCTAATGCGGTGACATGTCTCTCGAAGTCATGGTTTCTACTCGACCCAGCTGATGCTTAGCCTCATGCTGAACAGCAGACTTCGCGCATTAGGCCAACACAAGGCTAACACATGGCGGTATTCAATGCCATGCTCCACGAGGTCAGGGTAGATCTGGACAGAGAGTTTGGGGACGGGCCGTCTGCTGCTCATACCTAGGCATATGCAACGAGCACGAGACGGTGACGAACAGCTGGGAGCATAGATGCGGCGGTATTATAATTCCCCTTCAGTGAAACCCGGTGCAGTGGATAGGATCTGTATTTCTATATTCCACCACTCACAGGCGAGCAGAGCCCGGCAAGTAATAGTTGTAAGGGCAATCATCCCAGAAGGCTCTTCATTTAACAAGGTCTTAGGACTGCTCTGTCAGATAGGGATCGTATCATAAGTATAACGGCAACATAAGGACAACCAAATCTCATGGGAGTGCTTTTGATATATCGTGGAGCATACGGTCCAGGAGCAACCACCCACTGACAGTACCCGCCTACTGCTTGTCGAAACCTAAGCAAGCGACCTGAGGTAGGCCCCATTGCGGAAAAGGACACGGTCAAACCGTGGAGCAAGTCAACAAGCATCACTGCGCATGGTTTGAGACGGCGGTCTGTGGATTGAGATGCGATCTTCTCTGTCAGGACCTCGCTTGGTTGCAAAGGGTCTATCAATTGCCTATTTGGATGAGTGAGGTTTAAGGAGCCAATGAAATGCAGCAGAGTGCAAGACATACCTCGGTAAGACCTCGACCGATGTCGGGAGAGCAATGTATATGCAGCTTTGGTAAGAGATGTTCATTGATATTATTTTCCTTTTTCATGCGACACCAATCAGTCCTAGCCACTGTTGTGGAGTGTAAGGCAATTGTTGGCAAGAATGATAGATATCAGTACCATTCCCTCCGGTTTCTGAAGCCATTTGACACGTATTGCTGATTGAAGAATAACATCGTGTGAACCTGCATTTCCGTATATCGGGATCAGCATGAGAATAACCCCAAGCAGGCTACGTTATCTTGGAGGGGCGCCGTCCAGGTAATTGATTCAAGGCCAGATGGCTCGATGAAACCATCGCGTCTCCGCTTCGGTTAATACTGCTCTCCCTAAGCATGTTCGTTATGGTGGATGACTAAGGCCGAGATCAAGTATTTGATATAAGAAGGTGTAGACATGGCCAACGTCGCGTGTACTCTTTTGCAATTCGTAATTCATTAAATAACAGCGCCATAGCTCGCAGGCAACTCAGTCGTAACATTCTCCAATTTGAAGCCAACATTGACCAATGAGCTGTAACATGAGCAATGTGATCCGTACTGGTAGCGATGTTGAAAGATATAGGCGTGAATACCATTGGATACGTATTGCTGCAGGGCAATTGCTGCAATTAGTAACCAGCCGTCCTTAAGTCCTGTTTGATTTATTAGTGCTAGTATCGATGACTGGTATGCGGGTTGTGCTCTTTCCATTTTGCAGCATATTCATCTCTAGTTGTCGACGAAGAGGCCAGTCATCAGCATGAACATACAAAGTAAGATTAAACGGTGATAATGGGAGAAGGATTCAGGGCCAACAGGGGCAAGTACAAGGGCTCCGCTTGGCAGTATTGGGCTTAGCGTGCAGTGCGCGTCACATTCCCTGATTCCGCCACAACATTAGCTACGTCAGAGCCTCTCCAGCCTCAATTTACCCCAGATGTATCCCTTCACACACGAGCTGTTCCAAGCACAACTTGCAACTACATTACCACATGCAAAGAATCATGGACGCAATATCAAATCAATTGTTCTCGTTTGAACTGGGAGTTCAGCCTAACAAGGATACCTTCCAGAGTATTGCAGCAACTGTAAATAAAGGGTGTAAGTACCCAAACGCACCTACTCGACTTAAACCGACAGGAGCTGACCTTCGCCATCCACATAGTGAACGCTCTCGCAAGTCAAGGCAATGCCTTACAGCAGTACACCGACACCCTCGAAGGAAACAAATTCATCTCAGGAGCACCAGTTCCACAAATCCAACAACAGCTCACCCAACCTCAGATTCAATACATCCAGGCAGCACCAACGCCACAGGCTGCCCAGGCCCGTAGAGCCAAGGTGCTTAGAAACCCAGTGGTATGGCAAATAAGTGAAAAGCAAATGAAGGCCCTACAGTGGAAGAGAAAGCAGCTACTACAAGCTCAGAAGGCCGAATTGGAGCGTAAGAGACAAGAGAGAGCGAAGAGAGGACCTCCACCGAAACTGGGCCCTTCGAAGAATGGGAAGAATGGCTCGAACGGGCAGAGTAGCGCATCATCACAGGCAAAGCCGCCCCAGCCCAAAGCTCAGCAGCCCAAAGCTCCGCAGCCCAAAGCATCACCCCCCAAGCCAACCCCTGCTAAAACCCAGCAGAACGGAGCTCCACCGAAGCCAAAAGCACCCGCTGCCAAACAATCGCAAGCGCCAAAGGCTCCGGCAAAAGCTCCAGCAAAAGCACCACTCAAGAAATAAGGAGAAGCTGATAGCAGTGACAGTTTGGGGGGAAAAAGTGACACGAATGGCCTGTAGCTGCGGCTGGCTTGGATGGAAACATCTGTAGAACCTCGTGTATGATATGTTAGCGTTTGGAGTTACTTTGAGGTGCGATGAGCTAGCGAGTTGGTCCATCTATGGACGAAGCATTCCTTGTATGATAGATGGGAGACGGAAAGTTTGCGGCATGATACCAAGAATGACTCATATGAGCTTCGAAGTCTTTTGCTTTCTACTGAGTTGAATTCTACCCAACGAGTCGAAGMAGGATTCCCAGAATGGTAGGAGCTCGCTTCTGCTTTAGATACTCTGCTACTATGCTAATGCCCAGATGCCTTGCCATTGTCCCACATATCTCGGCGACCCACTGACGATCGGACGACTGCATGCCCAATGATCATACCAGCTTTGTTAAGCACGTCAGAACCCATGGCACAAGAAGAACCCCGATGCCTGCAAACTCTGGCCCAAAACTAGGAGAATCGTCCTTCTGAACTATCAATCCATCATGTCTTCACAATGGCACCATAAGAATTAATCGAAACACCCAAAATTATTCTAGATTTTCTCCTTCTAGTCATCTCTAACCCTTCTAAAGAAGCCTGGATCCCAATCACACGGAGCCTCCTCAAACCATTAGTAACCCTCAATACACCACCACCAGCTCAATCTCAAATACAGGGAGCTACCCTCGCTCTGCAAGCTTCACCATCACACCAACCCTCCACAGCGAGACTTACCCCCTAAGCTTCCCTACCAACACCAATCTACGGAACAAAATATTCATCATCATCGGCGCTTATAAACAATCCAACCACGATACGACCTCCTCCTACGCCCAATCCGGCGCCTACAACCTTGCCATCGATATTCGCTCAGATCTTAGCAAGACTGAAAAGGCAAGTTTTTCAAGCCGTAGCCGAAGCGGTGAGAGATCCTCCTGCGATATTGCAACTGCGGCATGACGTGACGAATCGGGAAATACGAAGAACGTAGCATCTACCGTATGCTGCTGTACTGCGCCTATCAGGGTAACATTCGTGGTATGGGGACTAAGAACGGTATAGGGGTGCTGGAATTCGATATGGTATGGCCCTTTATCATGGATATTCCTGCTTGGAAGGTATGGTGCGTGGTGGGTTTGTGCCATTTCTACGGACATGATGGAGTTGGCTAGAGAGGCGAGTGATTGATTGGGAAGTATATAAGGTGTAAATGGCATATGGGAGACTTGACGGCAAAGAAAAACAAGATTGTCAGAGGGGAACAAAGTAAAGTTGGAAGTAGTGCATTGAGCTGCGATACTGTTGTTCATTTGGCGCTTTTAATTGGATTGGCTGCAAGTGCTTGGGTTTCGTAGCTCTTATTGACCAGAGGGTCATTCTCTTCTTCCCTGCTCAATCGAACTGTCTTGCCCGACTTCAGAGATCCGCCATTGATATATGTGAGAATGGTGACCATGAATTTTGATATGGTTTCATATGTATATAGTACAACAGCATATCTTACATATAATTCATCGCAGGCGCAGGAGCAATTCTGTCACTGACTGCATGCCTTCATAAATGCAACGGAGCTCGCATGAAATATTCGCTCATCTATCCAAAAGATATAACTCACGCAACTCAGGACGTTTCAGCAGTAGACTCCAATGCTCTGCGTATTTTTCGTTTCGGTTCCTGCTTGCCCTGGCGAAGCTCCAATTTCTTCCGGGCTCGCCGGATATCTGCACTGTCGACGCGTTTGTCGTTTGACGCTTCTGATCCTGCAACCGTTGGAGGTGCCGATGGAAATTGTGGCTTCGATTCTGGCTGCTTCGGGACAAGATTCGATTTGGGCTTGGACGTGAGATCTGTCTCGGCTTTCTTGGTAACAGCTTTTGTAACCGCCGGCTTGTTGCCTGCATCTTTCGGAGGGGTGGTGTTTGTCTGCACGGTCTTCTTTGTGCTTTGCTGCTGTGGCTTTGGCTTGTTACTTGTCCCAGCTCCAGTCTTAGCTGGCAGCTTTTGTGGTACAGGACGCTTAGACGATGTACTTGGAGCAGCAGTTCTCCGGGTGGAAAGCTTCGGCGCAGATCTCGTTCCGAGTGTGCTTGGTGCTCTGTCAAGTCCTTTGGCAGGAAAGTCTTCCAACGGCTTGCCATTCAGGGTGACGGGTGGTTYACTAGSAGCAGCTTGGTCCAATCCTTTAGCAGGGAAGTCCTTGAGTGGCTTGCCGTTCAGCGTCACAGGCTTTTTACTAGTATCAGCTTTTGACCCCGGCCCTAGCTTGGGAGGCTTCGCAGAAAATGCCTTCGCAACCGACTTCTCGTCAAGTCCCTTTGTAGGAAAGTCCTTTTGTGGAACTCCATTCAGAGTCACCACGCCATGAGACAGAGCGGCATTTCTTAGCTTACTACCTGGAACCTTCTGCCTATCTCGCAAGGCCTTTCTTGCTACTGCTTTTAGGCGCTTTTGGTCAGGGACCTTGATTTGACCTTTTTGATAAGCATCAATTTGTTTCAGGACAGTTTTTTGATCAATTGATTTGATCTGATTCAAGACTTTCGTTGGCAGTGCACCATAGAACATGTACAGCACCAGAGCAAAAAGTCCAATCGGCGCAAAGACCTGCAAAAATTCGTACCAGTATTTGGGCCTGATCTGGGCTTCGATGTGACCGGCACCACGAATAAGCTGTCCTTTCCCATCTTTACTCACACCCTCATCCGCTGGCAAATGACCTGTACGGTAGTAGTCTTCGATGAATTTGTCCTTCTCCGTCCAACGCTGTCTTAGCCAAAGATCAAACTGTTTTGGATCATCTAACGGTATGGAGGATATGAGAAATCGACGCCAATACATATTAACTGACTTGGGTGGGCGCCCTCCAAAATATGAGGCGCCGACTGTGAAGATGTCTTGTGCGAATTCCCCCCGAGGCACGCCCTCATAGGCAATGGTACAATCGTAGACGTAGTCGACGGTCTGCTTCAGCTCCTGGAGTATGAATTGCAGTCCAGTACTACGTGGCAAGAGGGTATGCTGCATATCCTTGATGCCGTTCTTTTCTGCCCATTGCCTACTTGCTTCTCTAGTGCTGTCAGCCAGATTTGTCCCCTCCGGAAATATCATCAACCACATAGGATCTTTTCGGTTGTTAAACTTTTGTAAATGTGCTGCCATTCGAGGTTTGTCCTGTTCCCACTTTCGCTTCAGAAAGATAAATTGGGAGAACTGCATCCCCCAACCAATGACAGGTATTCGTTTGAGAGACTCTTTGAGGACGACATATATACGGCCGTGCATTCCAGCTGTATAACCAATCCACCAGAGATATAACCAGTCGGTATATATTTGATGATTCGCAATCATGATCATTCTTTCGGGAAAATCGCAGTAAAGAGATCCATCGGTAGTCTTCAGTAGCTGACCTCGAACGCTACTATCCCCACTGATCCTAACTGTCGTGGGCGCCCACCACTGGGTCATTGTCATGGTAAGAAGTCCCCATGATTGTTTTGTGAATGCTATCCAAGCATTGTACCAATCTTCATTGATGAGGTACAATGGGGCGCCAAGAAACTGGGAAGCGTTGATTCTGAAGGAGTGTGAGCTTTCCATACTTCATGAACAGTATTTTACTCAGAGATGGAGGATCTGGGAAGAGGGGCTTACGCCATGCATCCTCCAACGAAGTATGAGGCTAAAGTCAAAGCTCTCGAAGCTTTGGATTGCCCGGGCTGTAGCTCGCCACTGGGAGGCTTCGAGGGCTTTGTGGATATACCATAGCCGAAATCCCTTTCCACATTGATACCTGCAACAGTCCTAGGCGCTTTGGAAGTCATGTTCAGCTYCGATAATGCATTGTAATTTGGGGTTGAGGAACAGCTGTAGGGAAGACCAAAACTTGGTCGACAACCTTGGTGTTGCGTGTGAGACCGCGACGGTGTTAAGATGATGTCATTGTGCTTAAACCCGGTCACAGCTCGTAAGTCTCAAGACACTTTGAGCATTGTCATGTCATAGTGAACGAACGGACACGCATAGTTCAGCAGGCATAGCTTGTCCTTATCATCAAGACACCCGTAAAGTTGGAGCCTTCCTCCGTGGACTGTGGAGCTTTGCATCCCAAGGGTGGAGGGTAGCACCCATGAAGCCGGGGGCAATTGGCAGGACACTGTACGATAGACCWCTGTTGAAAGCTCAATTGTGTGTCCTTTCATTCATTAGACCATTCAGGCTTCTTCTTTTCCGCAAAAGCGGACATTCCAATCTTTTGGTCTTTGCTACCAAACAGACCGTGGAAGACTTTCCTCTCGTAGTCCAAACCATCCCTCAACCCAACCTCCTGACTCTTATTAACAACCTCTTTTGCGGCCCTCATCGCCAACTTTGACATGCCTGCAATCTTCTCCGCCGTGTTCACAGCCCCTTGCACACATTCTTCCGCACTGTCAAATACTCTAGCCGCAACGCCCCATTGCGCTGCTTCCGTCCCGCTGAAGTTCTTACCCGTCAAGATCAATTCCATAGCACGACTCTTTCCTATGGCTGCAATGAGTCTCTGACTGCCGCCAGCTCCGGGAATGATGCCCAGTTTGATTTCCGGTTGACCGAACGTGGCGGATGACGAGCAATAGATTATATCAGCCATTAAGGCTAGTTCGCATCCACCCCCCAGAGCATGTCCGTTGACAGCGGCAATTATTGGCTTACGGATGTTGGGGATTGTGGAGGACCAAGAGGCAATGAAGTTGGTGTTGTAGGCTTTGCTGAACGTCAGATCTTTCATTTCTTTGATATCGGCTCCGGCTGTCGCGTGTTGAGATTGTTAGAAAAGATTTTCATCTGTACATATGTCTGTATCATACCAGCAAAAGCCTTCTCGCTGCCCGTGAGTACAATAGCTCCAGTACTGTCATCGTTGTCGAGCTTCTGTAGGGCATCATTCAGTTCTTGGAATAGAGCGGACGAGAGCGCATTCAAGGCTCTTGGGCGGTTCAGTGTGACTAATTGATCACTGACACGTCAATACGTGCCTCAAAGCTCAATTGGGAAAAAGAAAGGACAAGACTTACTTTTGCCCACACCAGGCTTGGGTTGGTCCACCAATATGTTCTCATACTGGTTGGAGACTGCTTGCGAGTAAAGTCGAACAGACCTACGCAAATATAGTGGTGAATAACTAACGGCCAATGGCCTTATCATTAGTCTGGAAGCCATAGAGTGTGAAGCACCGGACCTTAGTATTCACATGGGCTGCATTCATTCAGCGAAGAGCCTCAATGGCACCAACCCAAAAAGGTTAGCCGTCGATCAAAAGATTTATTGAATTGGCTGAATCCCAACCCGTTCTGGCCAACAGCCAACAAACACACCTACGGAAAAATCGCATTTGTCTTCCTGGAAAGCAACGCACTTTACTAACGCCATTAACCAGCGTATTCATCTCTCGAGTGACTACGGAACGTGCGACAGGCGCTCAGCGCCCGAAAAGAGCTTGAAATGGACTCGGCCGAGCCAGAACAAACCCCCTTTGCAGCCGTATCGGCGCAAACGACGAAAATAGGAAGAGTGCGCTCCCCTCTGCTAAAAAAACCGGTCGAGAATGCTCAGATTCAACATTGCTGACTTCTACTGTCAGATATACCAATCCTACCTGGACGTATGCACGCCCTACACAGCGTACCGATGGATCGGCACAGGCGTCCTCCTCTCCCTCTTCTTCATTCGCATCCTCGTAGCCCAAGGCTGGTACATCGGTGCGCCCACATACTCTGTATTTGGACTTCATCGCTCTGACTGACATATATTAAAGTCTGCTACTCGCTCGGTATCTACCTCCTCAACCTCTTCCTCGCCTTCCTGCAACCCAAATTCGATCCATCACTCTCTCAAGACGAAGGTCTCGAAGACGGTGATTCCTCACAGCCTACACTACCTACAAAGCAGGACGAGGAGTTCCGCCCCTTCATTAGGAGATTACCAGAATTCAAATTCTGGCACTCAAGTACGAGGGCGATCGCCATAGCCTTCGTTTGCACGTGGTTCGGGGTATTTAACGTGCCAGTGTTCTGGCCGGTGTTGGTGGTATATTTCATCATACTTTTTAGCTTGACGAGTAAGTGGCACCATATCATAACCAGGGTCGCACAGTTTTCGAGAGATATGGACTGACGCGCCTATTGTGTAGTGCGAAGACAGATTCAGCACATGATCAAATACCGCTACGTCCCCTTCACTTTCGGCAAGGCGAGATACAACCAACGAAGTGGGCACTAATCTTCAGCCCGAGAACGTGGCCTAGAGTGTCTTTCTCTGACAGGTCTTGTTGAGTATATTGGACGAATGAAAGGTCCATGGGAAGGAGTTTTCCCAATGGAGGCAAAAACTGGCGTCTACATAGTTGTATTTGTAGGTGCAAACTCATGACCTGCCCTGCATAGCCGACTTATCCAGTGGAAAGTCGGAGGCGAGGTACTATAAGAAAATACAGTAATCATGTGCCTGATCCTTCACAGTTCCCTGGCCAAGATTTTCCTGGTTTTTCCTTGCAAAAGGCACATTTCTAGCACTGCAGTGTTATCAAATCGCTGCAAGGGCCGCTCGAGTTCAGGGACTTATGGCAAGAGAGTCCTGCTGAGAAATCCCAATAGATCATGCAGCTGACATAGTGCTGACATAGGTTTTCGTCTGCAAGACCATGTACACTGTGCGCTGGCACTCGCCATCATGACTTTCGGACGTGGTCATGAAGGACAATTAAACGGATCAAGTCAAAGCTACTTTCATTTCATCCAGTCATTGTGTGCTTTTCTGCACCATCCTCTACATCGGGTGGCATGGAGCAGGCGTGAAGAAAAGGTTATATCACAGATTAACACGCCTTTTCTGTATAGATTTTCATTGCAACGAGTGCCCCATTAGACAACTAGATACAAACCGCCAAAATTCAAAGCATGCCATGCAGTAAGAGTATCATAAACATCCAAAACGTTCAATCAATCAATCATTCATTCATTCATTCAAACAATCAATCATGCAGATGCTACTCGTCCAATCTTCCCAAACATGGCATTTACATCTCACACACCCACCATTTACAATCTTGCCTGCGCACTTCCAGCGGCCTGGCTCTGCGGATGTGGAGCCTGCTTCTCAGTCTCCTGCTCAATCGTTTTGCCCAAGTCCTTGTTAATCTTAGTAAACATCTCATAAGTCCTTTGCCTCACAGCCGGCTTAGCGGCGCACAAGTGGCCAGCAACGTTATTGATGAAGTTCTCCTGTTGGCCAGGCGTTCTCCCTAATACCTCCCACAGCTTGGCTGGCTGGACGAAATCTTCTTCTGTGACGGGCAGTTGCTGGGCTACTGCCGCGCCGGCCCACTTCTCATGTTCCTGAGAGGGCTTGACGGCCTTGTAGGCCATGTTGCGGTAGGTGGATGGGTAGTTTGGATTTGCGCCGTAGTTGCCGTTGACGGCCATTATGCCGTCACGTTGGTATGGGTTGAAAGCGCGGAGGGGCTGGTTGACAGGGATTTGCTGATAGTTCACACCAAGGCGGTGGCGATGGGTATCTGGGTAGGAAAAGAGACGGGATTGCAGGACAGGATCAGCCGATGGTTCAACGCCGGGGACCATGTGACTGGGGGAGAAAGCGACTTGTTCGATTTCAGCGAAGTAGTTCTCGGCGTTTCTGTTGAGGGTGAATTTGCCAAAGGGTCGCAATGGAACCTCTCCTTGTGGCCAGACCTTGGTTAGGTCAAAGATGTTCCAGCGGAATTTCTCTGCTTGTTCGGGGCTGAGAACTTGCAGGTAGCAGGTCCAGCTAGGATATTCGCCATCCTGTATAGAGTTGAATAGATCTTGAGTGTGCCAATCTGGGTTTTCTGAGGCCATCTTGCCAGCTTCCTCGTTGGTGAAGGTCTTGCTACCTTGATCGGTCTTGCAGTGGATTTGAACGTAGTTGAAGGTTCCGTCAGGTTTGGTCAGCTTGTATGTGTGGCCTGAGTAGCCGTTCATGTGGCGGTAAGAGTAAGGAGTGCCGCGGTCAGAAAACAGATGCATGACCTGATGAGCCGATTCCTGATGAGTGGAAAGGTAATCCCAGAACCTAGTGCCAGTCAGTATATGCCTCTTCACGGACTCTTTCCTAATGCCTCACATGGTTGCATCCTTAAGGTTGGTTTGTGGGTTGCGCTTCTGAGTGTGTATGAAAATAGGGAACTTCGAAGGGTCACGGAGAAAGAACACTGGGGTGTTGTTGAAAACCCAGTCCCAATTGCCTTCCTCGGTATAGAACTTGACGGAGAAGCCTCGAGGATCTCTGGCCGAATCGGGGCTACCTTTCTCTCCACCCACAGTTGAGAAGCGAGCAACGCATTTTGTCTTCTTCCCCACACCATTGAGCATATCCAATGAAGTCTAAGCCATGTTAGGATGAAACCGAGTATAGCGCGATGACAGCTGAGCCTACCAAATCACTGATGTCATGTGTAACCTCGAATTCTCCGTACGCTCCAGCGCCCTTTGCGTGGACGACACGTTCTGGGATTCGCTCACGGTCGAAATGTGCGAGGAGATCAATCAAGTGGAAGTCCTGAAGGAGTAGCGGGCCATTCTGTCCCACGCGTTGAGAGGATTCGGGGTCTTGTACTGGACAGCCGTTGGAGGTGGTGTAGACGGGCTTCTCCTCATACCTGAAGGTGCCGGGTTTCTCGTTTGCAACCATTGTGCTTTGAGTGCGTGATGATCTGTTATTGGGATATAGGTATGCAGGTAGGAGGTATAGGATCAGCGTATCGCATGTACTCCAGGAATGGCGAATCGCAAAGTGAGAGGAATGAAGCGGTCATGGTAGGGACTTCGTTGTATTAATATTCCAGGTCCGGGGGATCTTACTAACATTTCTCGTCGAGCTGCTRGGTCTCCCCGCACTAATACCCCACTAAGACTTCATCTGGTAAATCTGTTACTGCGATACTTTCAGGGCTCCCAGGGTCGGCAGACGGGCCAATCACGTGGCAGACGTTGAAGGTTATCTGTCGGCTGTGTGGGTCGGCTGTTGTCGTAAAACATGGCCAATTGCTTCTACACCGTGCTTTAAACATGGCATTTGATGTCATTCCCACGTAAGATCGTTGCGAGCCGTTATCATTCTCTCATATCAACAGCTTGTTTGGTAMATCTGGGCCTTATGCATGGTGACAAGTCTCCGGTTGGCAGGCTAAAGCAACAGAGGCTTCGGGGAGATCCCTGTACATTTCCACAGGCAACTCCAAGCGGCTCAAACGCCGAACATGGGAGGCACCGAGCGACCAGGAAGGTCGACAGAGGAAGGATAATGGTTCTAGCACTCTGCCAACAACGTATCGCTTACGAATATAGGAACTTTATGCAAGATATCAGTATCCATTTGCCCACTTGTCCTCCTGTCTAGAAACTTTCTCTCGCGTTCATAGTCCGAAATCGGAAATATATTGCTCCAAATCCCTTCATTCTACGAACGAATACTCTCAACCATCGCTCCGGTCCGTCTAGACTGACAAAAATCTAGACATCGGGGCGGGGCGGGGCGGTGGTACATCAACCGTACTAAGTCACATCCAGTCAGTAAAGCGGCACTTGGATCCCTTATGGAGGCATTCACTGTTCCATAAGGTAGTCGAAATCCTGAATTCGCACTCGCGGTTTTTTCACCAAAGGAACATACTTTTGCCAGTATTCTCGTTACGGCAGCCTCTCTTAGAGCTTCACATAGGGTGGTCTGGTGTACTTTCAGGGCGACATCCTTCCGTGATCATTATGATCAATGCTCTTTCTCTCGCTGGCTCATATCACAAGACCGTCGCCGCAGTCCGGATTCGCCTTACGGAAACGACCTAGCACAACAATGCTGGCCTTTCGAAGTCAAGCAGGCTCGCGAGGATGCGGATCGGCGGTGACCGGCGAAATGGATCTGTACCTGATGGATCATTCTCTGAAATAGAGGAGGATGCCGTTATGGGGGCTATCAAAAGGCCAAGGCGCTGAGGTAACAACGGTCAAGGCGTAGCAGTCAGACTGCAGCATCTGTTGCTGTGTCTAGTACCCTCAGTAGGGTAGACAGGCTTTGCGTCGGCATCTATTGAATAAGATACGTTGAACTCTTTTGAAACCTGTAGAGACTTTCGGACAGAACGTGTGATGTCTGAACCATTGCCTCAAAATGTTGAGTTGGTAGATTATTAATATGCCTAACTGGGAAAATCATTGTTCCAGCGTCAACGTCTATCGTCACAAAAAGGTTAGACTCGTAGCATTGAATGTTAGCCATCTGAACCCTTCTCATAGACACGTGGGTTGCCAAGATTGCGGATTAAGGTACAAGTCGTCGTGAAACTGTCTGAAGCTTGGGCTAGCGCCATAGCGTCCCGGACATTCCGTTGTTCCGTGCCGACGCCAAGCCCATATCTGTAGATCACCGAGATGCTTCGTCAAGGTCGAGACCCTCTTCAATTTGTATGGGTTGACTTTATCAATTCAAGACCTCATATGGCTCAGGAGCTCAACTAATACTGTCTGCTCATGCTCCCCGCAGACGCTGATTGCGATGACTGCAAGCCAAGAAGCATGCCGGCTTCATCGGCGATAGTCTTCGCCTCTTTGCCATTCATTGTTACCTTCCTCTTTGTATCAACATTGGTCCTACAGAAGCTATTTCCATTCCTCTCCGGCGAAGCTCGATCACAGAAGACCAGTGCATACACTCGCCCGTTCTCCAATGGCGGCCAGATACGACCAAACGTCAAACATCTCTCCGCGTTGACCTTCTCTTCAACCATTGCACTTGCAGCGGTACTTGTGGAGCTCATTCTATGCGAGATATCGAATACGATAAATCCCGTTGCTAGGGGATTGGCCTTCAAGGTCACGGTCTCGCTGCTGTTRTTCTTTCTAATCATCGCGATCCCGTTACTGGAGATACACTCGATCATATCGGCCGCAGGATACGAATTTGTAGGAAATGGCAAGGGCAGGCTCAGGGTAGCATGGGTATTACAAGTAGCTGGATTTACAGCATGGCTTCTTGGCTTTTGGTGGAGTGGACAATGGCTCCTACATGTTGTAGGCCAAAGCCCTACCTCTGAGACCTCACAAAGCTTCAGCGAAGCTGCTCTCGAACGCATAGGCGTCATTGGGATATCCGTCATGTCATTGTTATCTGGCTTTGCCTCTGTCTCTTCTCCCTGGCAAAATTTCTTCTCCCGCCCTAAACCTGTCACGGAAGCCACCATCGCCCGTAAGGCCGCAGGCCTTGAAGCAACCCAAGATATGCTCTCCGCCAAACGCTCTCGTCTTCGCGCTCTCGAGCGCAAGATCTCAGACGCTCCCACGGAATCCTTCTTCCAGCGCACCATAGGCTCCATACGTGGCAACGCGGACGCTACAGAGCGTCAAACACTTCTACTTGAAATCTCCGGCCTCGAAACAATGGCCGTCTCTCTCTCGACGTCCCACGCCAATCTTCAAGCCCGACTGCAACAGCAGAACCGCTCCCGCACGGCAACAGGTCGCCTCCTAATAACCTCCTCCTACCTCTTCTCTCTTTTCTGCCTCTACCGCATTACCACAACGACCCTTACTTTCCTTCGCCGATCCCTCTCATCCCACACCAACCCAACTGCCTCTTTCACCACCTCCGATCCTGTTGACAACATCCTCGCCATTCTAGCCAAACACTACGACCCTCATCTGGACCAAGCTGCCTGGGCTCGACAAATCTCCTTCCTGCTCTCCGGCCTCATCCTCTTCGCATCTTTCTCCTCGGTCATGCAAACTTTTTTCCTCTTCGCACGCTGGACTCCGTCTTTATTGAGAACCATACAAGCCAACCTCGCCCTTGTGGTCGCTCAAGTCTGCGGTACCTACGTGATAAGCGCAGCACTAATGCTGAGGGGGATGATGCCTGGAAGAGTGGTCGGTGAAGGCCTAGGCGCCTTGGGCGGAAAAGAGGGAGCAAACTGGGTAGATGGATGGTTTGAGCGATGGTTTCTCGGTGGGGTAGTTGTTACAGCGTTGGGCATATGGGTGGGGCGGAAAGTGGGGGGAAGTAGTGATTTAGACGATGATGAATACGACGACGGGGGTGGTTTGGAAGGTGGGAAGCGAATATGAGAGGCTGTACATGGCGATGCGGTACGACTCAACTAATTAGACTAGATTCGAGGCGTTGTGTGGTGCATTTGGTAGGGGTTTTGACAGGTCTTAACAAGCGTTTTCGTGTCTCGAGCATTTGGAGTTCAGTAAACGCAAGCTGCGAGCTCACATCCGGTCACAAGATATCGTTTCGAATTCTCTGCTTGTCTTCGCCTGATTCATGTGTGGAATGGCGAGGAGACAAATCCAATCATATTATTAGATGCCTTGCTGCATAGTCCTTTTGAAACTGTATCAAGGCGGTAGCGCAGCCGAGCAAGCCACCATCTGCAGACGCATCATCTAAGGCAGAACAGCCACTCAAAGGTATTGCAGAAACAGTATTGCAAGGGCATTTACGATGTCATTCATTTCGCTGATTTGATCAACATATGACCAGGCTGCTATGTGATTAAAGCTCCGGTTGCCAAAGCACCAAGGTAGAAGAATTATGTAAGGGAACTTTTGTAAAGGCGCTAACATCTTTCCGTTCATCGCTGATTTAGAGCAGCCGGAGCACCGAATCAGAGAAAGATGGGGCTGTGTAAGTATGCAAGATACCTTTTGTCGGCCAATCGTCATGCCTCAGCTGTAAGCCTTAGGTACTTTTGGTAAGCGTGTCAGCCTTATCTATCGTCGAGCTATTTCGGACATATATATGCGATGCTTTCCTGTGCTTTTTCTCCAAGCAATCCAAAACTTTCTCGATAGCATCTCTGGCTCCATTGTCTTGTTTAGTATTTGACTTATGAATTTCGCCGCTCATGCAATTTCCTATCACGAGTCTGGTGACCGTGACATGACACCAAACTTATCCCTCGAGAGGAATCAGAATTGGAGCCTGCTGGCCATGCAACCATCAGCGCCGCTAGGGACTGGGGGACAGACCCTTGATATCTACCAAAGCGCAAGCTCTGTTCCAAATCTGGGCTTAGCGCAGCATGCTCCTCCAGAGCTACAAGAAGCTTTGACAAAGCAAAGACCTGAAACTATGGACGACTCTCACATACTTGACGAGCAATCTGGTCACGTTCAGGAAGATGTGACCGGGAAAACGGACTGGACTCAGTATCCTAATGAAGACGACTGGGAGCAACACAAGCCGAAGATTATAGATCTCTACCGGAAGACGGCTCTGAAAGAGGTCATGGCCACCATGAAACGTGATCATGATTTCAAGGCCAGGTATGCATCCGGATGCACTTTTCCTCTGCGCATGAGGCATTTACTTATTGCGGGCAGCACCAAGATGTACAAGGACCGAATCCGCAAATGGCAAATTGATAAGAAGATTAAAGGCCACGAGATGAAGGCAATCATCCGCAAGCAAGCACAACGCTCCCGAATGGGCAAGAAGTCATCATTCTGCCTTCGCAACTCGCAGGTGCCTGGGCACAAAGTAAATCGATATCGAAAAGCTATGAAATTGATATCCGAAGAACAAGCATTGATGCTCAGAGAAAAGACGCCTCCAGGACTTGTTTGCCATACACCTCCGGCTTCTCCATTGGCTACGCCAGAGGTCCTCGAGCTCCCGGAAAGAATAGCGAAACTGGTCCAGGATTATATTGACGGCTCATTAGACTCTGGGTCCTGGATTATCTCAGAATCTGGGAGAGTTGTCAGTACGAAAGGGTCAAAAGATTCATTATATGCATTTTATAGCCATATCGACAATTTCGTGAACCACCTTCGACGCGGCGAATTCAGCTATGCATGGCGGATCTTAAAAATGGCGATGGCGAGCATAGAGCATATAGTATCAGCAGAGCAACCACAAACCCTTGATATGTTAGCCCACAAACTTTATGAGACCATACATTTCCTGAATTCGTCAGAAGTTGCCATCTCTCTCCTAAAGCAGTGTTCTGCCATGAGCACCATCATCCTTCCCAAGCAGCATCCGTTCAACCAAGTCTTTGCTCGCCTCGTTCGACTTGATATGTCCCACCTGAAGTACACCCTTTCCATGGTTGGAGAGAGTCAAATAGCCGGCTTCGCTCGAAGATGCGGACGCTTTAACTGGAATACATTAGAGAATCAGCTATCGTTACTACAATTTAAATCTTGGGAGAGGACCGCGGATATTACGGAAGGCTACTGGACACTATTGCAGGCAATGGAACTTGTCTTGGATCCTTCTGGCCCTCGGGTTCTGACCATGCGCAATCGATTGGCGAATCATTACCTCGAAGTGGGTGAATACGCGGAGGCCGCTGAAATTGCCCAGAGTATTATCGATTTGGCTGCACAAACCGGAAACGTCCGTCCGAGATTGCTCTCCAGCGCTATGTCTATTCTTTCAAGAGCTCAGTATAGACTTTCAGAGACGACTTTAGCGGAGCAGAATCTACGCCGAGCCATACAGACTCGAGCCAACCATTTAGGGTGGGAGGATGGCTTTGTGCTCAACTCCATGTCAGAGCTCGAAGGTTGGCTGGAAGAATTGGGAAGACCAGACGAGGCAGCCGAAGTGCGCGGGGAAAGGGAAGCGATTCTCGCCGTGATGGAAGAAAGGATCGCTAGGGAAGAAGAGGAAAGATGTCAGCGACTCGGCATCACAGAAGCCTGAAACCACGGTAAAAAAAACCCTGTGCACAAGCAGTTTATCAAAGCAAAAGAATTGCTTTAGGCGTTCACTTTTACTGCGTTAAGATTAACATACACTCTACTCGGGGATTTTTGCCATTCGATTGACCATTCAACCACAAGCTCAACCCGTTTATATAGCTAGTTATTTATTATAAAACCGCCTGTGTACAAGCAGTTTGTTAGAAGTTAAGTCTAATATAAACTATACTCAGGAAACTATCCCAATCGATTAACTATTCAACCACAAGCTCAACCCGTTTATACAGCCATTCATTCCTCATACGCCAAAACAACAAACCTCAACCTCCACCCACTTCCACTCAACATACACCCTACTCAGGGAACTATCCCATTCAATCGACCATTCAACCACAAGCTCAACCCCTACAAACAGCAACTCATTCCTCATCATACGCCAAAAAGAATAAACCTCAACCTCCCCCCATTCCCACTCAACAAACATCCTACAACCCAATCATACGCAATTCTCAATGTGGCCCAGTCAAATAGCTTCATGAATCTACAATTATCACAACCTCAACCGTTATAGCACGTATCTTCCTATTACCCCTAACACTATACAGACCCCTCTCATTTCCAAAACCGCCCCAACTCCATATTCACATAAAGGACAATCTCCCATTGTACCGATTCATACAACGCAATACGTGGATCATTCGGATGCATGTRCAGCAAAATCAGCTCATAGCATCCCAGATCTCAACTTCAGCATCCGTTAGTCTATAGTCCTCTAAAAGAGACTGAACGACGTATTTTGCTGGTGACCATTCTCGCCAGCCGGTGGAAGAGGGCATGTCGACTACTATATGAAGTGCTAAGACTCCTGGACCCTATTGGTCTAGATACCCAAGTTTTGACTGTAAAACGAACTGCACCACGTACGGCTCAACCAAGTAGCATTGCAATCGAGCACAAATCTCTTGCCGAAGCTTGCTACCATCACCCAACATATCTGAAATAGAATCCCGTGGCTTCACTAGATATAACGGTAAAGAAAGCGGAACTCCTACGGTGCACGAGCGCTAGTCATCTGAGCTCAAAACGAATACTTTAATAGACACTTCCCCCTTAGTCAATTGAAGGAACCTTCTCCGCTTATTAGGTGAGCCTGTCAAGTCACGTTGTGGCGAGGTAGGTAATATTTCCTAAGCTCTTAGAGGATGTAGTGTACAGTAGCCATGAAATTCACATAATTATTCAGACATCTTATTATATATAGCTCCGCTAACAACTTTATCAATACCGAGCTCTAGATCAAAAATCCAAATGCTAGGACAGGGTATTTAGATGYAATGTGGTAAAGACTATTAAGAGGGTTGGACTGGGAAATGAGAATTTCACGTGCAAATGACGGCTTGACCTGATGGGACTGTGGGACTCTTTCTAGCGCACTACCAACGCTTTGCTAAGGCTAGGGAGTTGTATTAGTTCGGAATATAGATTGGAGATGGAGTTTTTATATGGAAAAAAGATCTTGCCGGTAAAGATTCTGTATCGCCGTTGTTTTTGTGCCGAAATAATTGGTCTTTATGCTCTTCTGGTTAAGATGGAAGCTGGTAATGTGAAGCTGTATAAGATCTTCATTCTTTAGCTGAAAACTTAACGCTAAGCCCTCACGCCTTATTATGCTAGCGCTGCTGTTGATAATATAGGATCATGAAGAGTGTATCGTCCGCGATCTTAAACTTTGCTTCTGCTTTTCCATATGGATATCTTGGCTAGGTATAGCTGTTTCATTGGCAGAGACCGAGGGCATTGCCAATTTTCTGATATACGCTCGGTCTTTTCTCAAAACTCTCTTCAAACTTCTACTTCCCTTGGTTCTCTTTCCCTTTCTCTTGTCCTTCGGTCTCGTGAGATCCCTCATCTTCCTTTTGCTGCTCAACCTTCTTTCCACTCGCCTCCGCCACAATCTCTTGAGCCTCCTCATTCTTCCTTCCTTTCGTCGTTGCTATGACTTGTTCCTCCCTCTCAGCAGCCTCATCTACCGACTCCGGTAGCTGCATCTCCGGCACTTCATCCCCCTCATCATCAACAACAAGCAGCGGTCCCGTTGGACTCGGACTCTCAGTCTCATACGCAGTATCACTCCTTGAACTTATTGTCCTGGTCATTGGTGGCCTTGAGGACTGACCCCCTTCTGCACTACCGGGCCGATCTTTTCGATCCCCGAGACCCGTCTCACCATCATTCAAACCGATCGCCTTTGCCACAGCGTTAGCTTCAGTCTCAGCACCAGTCGAGTTCTCAGACTGCTGCGCCTGGGCAAAGGCATCAATACCGCTGGCGCTGCTCTGTTCGAGGATGGACTTGTAGTTTTGGCGTTTAGGATTCTGGCTGCGTCGTGCCTTTTTCTTCATACGCTTATCTTTGGGTCGGACGACGATGACAGGGACCGGAGAGTTTTGCAGACAGTATCTGCTAATAGAACCTTTGCGTAGGCCTTGAAAGCCGCCAAGGGATTTGCCTTTTGTTCCAACTATGAGGCTAGCTGGAGAGTACAATTTGATCTATGAATCGCGTCAGCGTACTCCTTGAATAGACTTCATAGATCATTGGCTTTTGTAAAGGCGACTTGGGTCGATGTGCTCACCATGGCCTGGATTGTTTCTTCAACTTTGCCCACTGCCAGTTCCACGACCCAACTGATGGCGATCCCATCCTCATTCTTCTTCTGAAAGTGATCGAGGAGTCTCTTAGCTTCATCCTTGTACGTTTCTTGTAGAACGCTAGCATCGACATCGGTTTTGGTGTCCGGATTGACGACGCGAAGGCAAACGATCTCGTCGTCCTCGTTTACCAATTCTTCCAGCAGCCACTCTAGGGCGAATTCGGAGTAGTCGTTCTCATCTGTACCGCAGAGGAAGGTGCGGGATCGAGCTGTGGATTTGTAGTTCTTGTGCTTTGAAGACATGGTAAAGGAGAAATCTGTTACGTTTTTATTCTCGGAAGTATCAAAGCCGACTCGGGGTTGATAGGTTCTAGAATAATCGTTGGTATTAGGCTCATCAGGATCACCAGTCATGTAGAATGTAGCATTAGAGATAACTGGGGGCATTGTTCCGTCATCCGTGGGGTCAGATATATGTCGCCCAATCTCATGATAAGGCCACATATCTCGCGGGAACTGATCACCGCTCTCGCGTCTAGGCAGGCGTGGAGAGTTCCCATACCCAGATAGCCCTTTATCGTTGGTAGGTGAAGCCACACGCCGGCTAGGCAGGCGTATAGAACTTCCATACCCAGATAGCCCATTATCTTTGGTAGGTGAAACAACACGCCGGTCTGCCTTTGGTGCCTTCTCTCGAGAGGGTGACAAATTGCCAGCTAGCTCGGATAACTTTTTCCATGGTGAAGGGATCATCTTGTGTTTGAGCTGAGACGCAGGTGTAAATGCAACCAGAAAGCACAGTCATAGATGAGATGATTGAGCAAAGGTCTCGGTCCTTGGAAGGAGACTTTGCAGTTGAGGAAGAGGGAGGAGCGAGCTGGGCTCTTCTCGGCAGGCAGCATCGCCAAATGAGAACCGTACAGAAATGGAAGTCACGACTTACGACGGCGGTGGAGGAGAAGATAATCTTCTTTGCAACTTCATAGAGGGTGCTCTCTGCCTCGCTTCGCGCACAGGTGTCTCCACGCTGGAAGCGAACTGTATGGAGGGACGTCGTCCATCTTTCGAAGCTCCAGTATCTCCTACCCCAACAAACGCCAATTTTGGTCTGAACGCAGTGCCCTTTGCCTCTGTGTCTTCGGGCAGTGTTTGCGATGAGATAGGCGCATCTTCCAGGTTAGGGACTGAGGACTTTGGCGAGGGACTGGCGTTTGGTGAGGGCGATCTAGGCATTGCCTAGGAGATGCGAGGTCGATCTTTAGTAGCTTAGGATGGCTTCGGATAGGAGCTTGTTATCGGATGCGGTTTACCAGGGAACGTCAATGTCGTCCAACGGTGTGACTCAAGCCACCTGAGCAAAGTAACGGCTGGTACAGGCTAGGAGAAAGGGTCGGATGAGGGGTCGGATGAGGCCGGCCTGGTTCGTTCGAAAGTCACTTGATGCATACTGCGCACCCAGCAAATAGTGAGTGCAGTGTGGGAGTCGTAGAAGAATTTTTTCCGCTGGAGATTGAAAGCGCATGTACCAAGGAAAGAGTCACAGTGTGGGGTAGAGTGAAGTTGTTTGCTTAGCGATATAAC
The DNA here is from genome assembly GCA_000444155.1 of Cladonia macilenta KoLRI003786. NCBI lineage: Eukaryota > Fungi > Ascomycota > Lecanoromycetes > Lecanorales > Cladoniaceae > Cladonia > Cladonia macilenta. The sequence continues at coordinate 901,017 of KE598563.1, forward strand.
GCGACAGCAAGGTTATGGCCAATAAGGCACCAACCACATTACTTCCATTGCGAATTCTGCGCTGCTAGGTAACTCTTGTGATGTCCAAGGTGTGTGAAGGAGATGTGAAAGTGCCGTTTCACAACTGACCCGGGTCATTGACCTTCCATGAGCATCACCATCTCGGTCATTCAGCAAGAATTGATGTCGATGATTACTTGGTCTTAATTGCTCAATGAACCGGAACGATGTCGCGCCGACCGCGGTCGCTAGAAATTGCCAATCATTCTCTTCGGCTTCGGGCTTTACAAAGCTCCACCCCTCCACCAGGCTCCAACTTAAGGTACCTTACCCATGGACCACGTGCGGGATCTAGCGTAGTGAATCAGAAGATCAGATAAGGTACTTTAGGCGGTCGTGAATCATCCGACGCGGAAACAGGCGGAGGGACGTGCTGCAAGTGAAAATACGACTACGAGAGCGTTGTGTCAATGACTGCATTATGACCTTATTGGAAGCGCAGTGTCGCGTGCATAGTATGCATGCAGATGGCATGAATCATCATGAAGGATGCGGTGAATCACTCAAGGAAAACGTTCAATTGCATGTGCAAACAAATGGATGAAGAGCATGGTGATGGTTATGAACTTTTTCATTTGTAATTATCTGAGTATCTCGGCCTCAATGTAGAGGGAGAGCTAGCTAAACCTGTGCATTCTTTTGTGGTAATGGCCGTAGCCCTGAGTAGAGTCTGTCCAAATCCGTCGCTGCAAAATGTGTACAATGAAACCGCTCAAAACGCTTGGGTATCTCGCTGAACCGCTGTAATCCAATCATTCAGATGGTTGGTCCCTCGTCAAAAGGCTGCAATTGCTGTAGGTTGTCTTTGCGGAAGGTAGAAACCGTCGTCGAAGAAGGACGACTGTTCCGACTCCGGTAACGAGGCTGGATGATCTGATCTGTCTGATTGGTAGAAGCTGGTTGTTGCGATTGCTTGTCGTTGTTTTTGGGAAAAGGCGTCGAGAGGTATTCCGGTTTGTGGTGGTGAGGGAGGCATGTCATCGTCTGAATCTGAATCTGAGTCTCCGTGGAGTAGCTCCGGTGGATGTATTGACGGTGTTCGTGTAAGAGCCAGGCTGTCTTCGAAGTCATCATCTGCCATCTCCTCGTCCTCATCCATCTCTATGCTGGAGACAGTGTAAGATGCCTGTGGTGCCTTTCGTGGTGTAGGTTGAGTGTATTCGATTTCCTCCTCCTCGTCCTCCTCATCGTCGGAGTCTGAGTCACTGTCTGAGTTGTCTGCATAGAACTCCTCCTCAATTGCCTCCTCAACTTCTTCTGGGATAGTGTCTGCCCATTGGATATGCTTGGGCTCTTCGGAGGCCTTGGTATTGCTCTTGACGGTCTGGTTGAACCAGTTCTCTTGTTCTTGCTCAGCGTTGGCGAGGTCGAGCATGAGACCATCAAGTAGGTTGGCGTGACCAACCAGGAGGCGTAGGTCATGGTCGCCCTTGGCAGCCTCCTTGGAGAGCTTACCACGGGCGGTGTGGGCGAGGTAGTATGTCTGTGTGAGAGACATCTTCTGTTTCTTTTGTGGTGGTGATGCAATGTATGTTCTGGTYACTGGCGTTACTGATGTAGTGCTGAGGAGAACCTGCTTTCGGAGGCTTGAAGTCATGTTTAAAGGTTTGCTGAATTGACTCTGTGAGTCAGGCAGGCAGTAGGGCGGAATTAGACTGGATTGACCAATATATGTCAAGGTGGCATACAACAGCAGACAAATGTGGAGATATGAGTTGGTTGTTTGTTAAGAGATATATGTTCTTTGTTCTGGATTGTCTGAATGTGGGATGCCTAAGATTGGAGGGGAGCTGACAGGAGGGTGGCATGGCTTCCTTTATGCCTGATGCCTTTCGTGGACTTTTCGGACTTCCGTCGGATATTGTGCTTGACTAACCCCCGGTTCAAGCCAAGGCAGAGGTGTGACGGTGCGACAAAGCAAAGTTCGGGACATTCGTAAGCGGACTCTCCGTTCCTAGCCCATTTAGGGTACAGTTAAACTTAATTCGAGCGAGTGCTCGGGGGTAAGAACACACCGCTCCGCTTGACGTCGACCCCCCAGGACCCCCCCATCGCGAATCACATTCGCCCTTGCGCCTTTTGGCCTCTTTGGCCCTATGATTATCTGACACTCATTCCATTCATTCTTACCCTACCACATGGTACCATGCACCTAACAGACCTAAAAGCAGGGCTGAGTCAACTACAAGTGCGTTTTGGCAGCAATGCACAGGCATGCAACGCTTGACCGCTATCGCTAACCTCTAGAGCCCGCATCCTGTTGCCCAGGCATCTACATTTCTGCGACAGAGCAAATTGCAGTACGCCCCATGGCTGCGCCAAATGTGTTGCGAACAACGGATTATGCTTCATAGTACTGCGGCCCACGGAGAGGTAGAATCTCCGTCCAATGGTTTGTGAAGCTTTCATCGCTTCCCAGTCATATGTCATGTTGTTGATTACGGATCGCGAGATGTTCCGCTCCATGAGTTCCCCCTCCCCAGTCACCTCGCTTAGCCTATGACCCATGGCTTGGGATGGATTTATCAGTCGGGATTGGAAATCCAACTACAATTCAAATCAATCCCTATATGTTATGACTCTTTTACTACCCATAACAAGGTACTACTCTTCACCTCGGCTACAATTGTGTAAGTAATCAACATTGTACCATTCAACCAAGCGATTTCGCCATTTGGTTTACTCGAGTCATTGCGTGAGTCTTGCAATGGACATGGGCAGACATGAGCACCAAACGGAGACACCGACTAGATTGAGCCTTGAACGGAAGCCTAGAAAGTAAAGTAGTCGACTGCAGATAAGCAACGCGTTCACAGCAAGGCAACAGCAATCGGTCACTGCAGGAAGACGGTGTGCGAATGCGAAATGGGAACGAAAGCGATCCCGCAACCTACGAAGTACGAGCCGCATTCGGTAACTTTTGCAGCGACAAAAGCCAGGCGCTAACAGCCAAGCGAGCTCAAAGCCACAAAGAGAGCAGGATCCGCTGAACCGTTCGGTTTTAGCAAGCTGTCTAGGACAATGATAACCATTGATCGTCTTTGTCGCTGCACGCGGGGTTCGTGCAGCTGGGTTGTGAAGGATGGCTTTTCATCCCTATGCCTCTGAGCCTTGGTGCGCTTCGAGATAATTACTAGGTCTGGACTAATTCATGGCTTGGACGCCCCGCTTGTGAGTAAACCGTTATCGAAGGCCTGCTTACACAAGCGAGGAATTCATTGTTGCGCTATGCCCCCTTCAGAAATGATTACGATACAAACCAACAAGAAGTTGTCCCGCGCTTTTGTCAGCATCCAGAGTCGACATTCTGGACGTGGAGAAGACGTTCCGCTTGGAAATCAGATTGAGTCTTAGGCGACCATTGGCACACTTTCCTTTGTCTCCCCCCGAAAGACAAGACAGGTGTGAATCATGGCGTTTTTAGCTTGAGCATTCAGGTGCGACACAGTCAGCCCCATAAACGTTATYCACAATGCTGGGCCTTCTAGAATCCTTCCACCGCCTCAACCCCTTCGCTTAGCCTTGCCACGTTTTTGACCTATGCCCTATGCCCTACCTATGCACCACCTTAGCCGTCTTAGGCAAGCACAACCCTCCCCACTTCTCACCACGTGGAATGCTCAAGCCATCCACTACAGCTTATGCCTGCCCGGAGGCGCAGCAGGTGAGCACTGAAGTAGTACAATAAGAGTAACTGCTTCCAGGTTACATTGTCCGTTGCTCTCGCTTGACCTGGTCACTGCTTACTGGAGAATGCATGCGTTTCATTCTCGCTGTCTCGCAAACCATGAGCTTATCTCTGAATCACGTCTCAAAACAACCATTGGTCCAATGAGTATCTTCATACGCATTTTGAAAGGATATCAAGTCACAACTGTTTTCAATGTCTTTTTGATTCAGTCTTGGTACAGACCTCATCATCTTTGGCCCTACTACTTCCATTGCTTCTCTATTATTGAAACTGACGTGAGACAGTTATAGAATTCTATGAGAGTTTGCAGACTCGGCGATGTCCTGGTATGCCAATAGATCCAACATTGGCTTTCGCTGACCCGAGGATTCACCCAAAATAGTGTGCAGAGCCATGGATGGCAAAGAACATTCTCCTCGACCTCGACAGCAAGAGTGTCACTGATTGTTTGCAGGCTCTTGGATTAGGGATCAACCGTCGTTATGTTGCCGATCATCACGAAATCGGTACGGCTCTGTAGGGTATTCAGCGGCCATACCGAGACCTTTTCTCAGGATACAAACATCTCTCATTCCAAATAGAGAGGCTACAGGCTATTGAGAGGGACATTGAGTGATTTGTGACGTCGCCAAGCTAATATCTTATGCCGTGCCAGACCAGCACACGCAATTATTTACTCATCGGAACCATCGGAAAGAGGGAAAGCAGAGACTAAAGCCAAAACCGGCTGGTCATGTTCACACCTATGAGCATAATAGTACGCTGTGAAGATCATGGACCGATAGACAACGGCAGACAACCCAACGATCGTACCATCGTATTCACCTTCATCAGTCTCGCCTTCAAGGATACTATGTCACACAGCCTCTGTGCACGGCAGTCCCATGCAAACATGAACGTGAATTCTCTCATCCTTAGATGCTCGTGATAAGCTCTGATCTTGAGTATATGGATCCTAAAAGCGATATCACAAAATGACGGACGCCGATGACATGACGAAGCTACAACTCAGGTGCAAGTACTCCAGCTACAAGGGGTAGCCTCCCATGATCTGAAGCTCGAACGTCGTGAATCTGGCGGCCAATCTATGGAACCCTATCAGAGCAGAGACTCGGTACCAATGAGAATGACACCTCTAAGAGACTGCGGGTTGTCTATTCCAAGTATTGAAAATATCATGTGCCTTCATACCCTTGCGGATCTTCAGGTGACGAAGAATCGCTTGGCCTTCGATCGAGCTTTTGTTCCACAGCGCAGAGGCAAAATTATGCCAGACTTTTTCGTTGTGCAGCATGTATGATACGCGGGCACCAATCAGCTTCATAACCTCTACTTGCGGCTCACGCACCGGGCTATCCGATTTTCCTCGGAGCTAATACCAGGTTCACTACTCGCTACCGCACAAGTACTTCCGGATTGCCCGAGAAATGAGGGACGAGTTACCCCCACAGGCACTTGTCACTGACGGTTTGATAGCCCAGCACTTTCCAGATTTGCCCCAGATCAAGCGGGAGAATGCACGGTGTCTGCCATGAGATATTCAGTGGGAAGTGGGTCTGGAGTGCTAATGTTTAATGTCCAAGGCCTCATGCGAACAGGTTATGGCTCAGATATGCATTATTATTGCGATTGTCGGAAGTTGATGGATCCAGGGTTCTTTCGAGCATTAAAATCGAGAATAATGTCGAGTGATGAATTGAGTGGTGAGAATGTACCCATGGGTTGATGGAGAGTCTCGACAGGATAAAACATGCATCACTCCATGTTTCAAGCCAATCTCATTTCGGACACCCATGATGACATTTGTATTGTCTCTGTTCTTGCGGTTTCATCGGGGCAAATGCACTTGCCGACGCTGCGTTCGCGATTTCTTTGAGTCAACCAACGTATATGCAATGCACAGTAAGTCATATACATGTCCAACCGGCTATGGTTTATAAGACGTGGAATATTCGAAGGATTCTGGTATGCAAGACATCTTTTCTAGTTGTGGTTAAACGCTGAACTCTCCCTCTGAAGGTGTCCTAAACCTCTAAAAGGGGTTGTTGGGGAACGTCCTTAAGCAGCTGTTGGCGGGTGCTCACTTTGTCTGCTTGACTTATGCTCTGTTCTCTTACGTTTTGCTGTATATTCTGGATGTCAGATTGGGGGACTGTTCGGAATTCTACGAGCTTATCTGGGTTTCCTGCTTGCGGTGAATATGCCTAGCACTCCAAGGGACCAGCATAAAGTAGGCCTTGAGAACGTTCTGGCAAGTACATGCGTATGTAGGAAGCAGAAAAGTGGAAAGGAGRGAGCGCGGCGTCTTATATGGTACAATTTTAAATAGTCTGAAGCTAGGCTTGTGAATATTACAACCTACAAAGACACCATCCGACTATTTCAGTCAATCCCATCCCTTCAACCAATATAGATTTAAAGAAGAAGTAGCAATATGAATCAAAAACAGCCATCTTGCCACCATGCTACTCACAATCGACCCTACATATGTCACAGCCAACCCTCCCCTCCAGAGACTCCTTCCCCACCACCACAACACCCACAACCTCACACCTCTACCCCGCCTCACAATTAAGCCCTTACCCTCTACTTGACAAGCTCGCCTGGAACCCGTACTTTTCTGTCGGACCAACCTGACTTCCCACCAAAACCATGCCGACCCTCTCGCCCCTCGTCCCTCAAACCTCAACAATCCTTCTCCTCTCCCTCCCCCCCTCCATCCTCTGCTCCATCAACCTCCTCTCCTTCACCACCCCCCTCACCTCCACCTTCCAAGGCATCAAAAACCTCCCCCCAGGCTACCACTTCATTTTCACTTCTGAAACGACTTCGGCTTCTATCCGCGACGGGTTCTGGTTTTATATCCCACCCACGAGCCCACCCATTAGGCCGGTGTTGAGGGTAAGGAAATGGGATCGGGAGAGGGGAGGGTTGGTGGGTGTGGGTGAGGAAGAGGGGGAGATGGAGAGGTATAAGCGATATGTGAGCGAGGTGTGGGAGCGGGGATTAATGCCCTATCGGCAAAGCGCCCCCTCATCTCAAGAACCGGTTGAAGAAATTGACCATTGGACGGCGCTGACGCGCCATGTCAACGCGAAGGTATTAACGCATTTGACGCAAAACTCAGAATGGCGCATCACATCCGCTAGCTCCGCGCTCGTGGATCGGGATGAGATACCGGGGTTGAGCATGCAGGAGGTGAGAGGGGAGGAGGAGGGGGAGTTGGGGGTGCTGGGGATTGATCTTGTGAGGACGTGGAGGGAGGGGGCGGTG
>KE598563.1:908115-940418 GCA_000444155.1 Cladonia macilenta KoLRI003786
AGGGGGTTGAGGGGGAAGAGGGGGAAGAGGGGGATGGGGAGTGGGGTGGTTTTTTGCTAGGGCAGATGGAGTGTTGTTTTTTGATGGTGCTGACGGTGGGGAATTGGTCATGTTTGGAGGAGTGGAAGCGGATATTGGGGTTAGTTTTGACGTGTAAGCGGGCGGTGAGGGAGAGGGAGGGGTGGTTTGCAGAGTTTCTGGGGTTGCTGAGGGCGCAGTTGGAGAGGTGTGAGGATGTGGAGGGGGGGTTGTTTGATATGAGTGATGAGGGGGGGGCGTTTTTGAAGGGGTTGTTGAAAGGTTTTAAGAGGACGGTGGGGCAGGTGTTTGAGGAGGGGGAGGGGGATGATGTGAGGGGGGAGATGGAGGCGTTGGAGGGGTTTTTGAGGAGGGAGTATGGCTGGGAGTTGGGGGATGAGTTTTTGAGGAGGGGGATGTTGCAGTTGGATGATGGGGAGATGGTGGAGATGGAGATGGAGGAGATGGAGGGGGAGGACGAGAGGGGAGAGTATGCGCCTGTAGTGGTAGATTTGGACGATACGTGATCATGATTTTCGTTCCATGGCAAGGAGTAACCTGTGCAATCGGCAAGCTGAATTGCTGGAAGACCAGGCCGAAGCCGTTCTTCGCGTTTATTTTTGCTATCTCGTTCCCATATAGACCACCGATACCACCAGGAAATCCTCCTCATAGACGACGACCTCTGCGACCACCCTTGCGACGTGTGGAATCTGATGGCGTAGGTGTAACATCCTCGATTCTCCCAATCTTCATTCCAGATCTAGCAAGTGCACGAAGAGCGGATTGGGCACCTGGACCGGGAGTCTTGGTGCCGTTGCCTATGAATCATGTTTCAGCATTTCGATAATAGGTTTATTGGGGAATTATTCAGACTTACCTCCAGTAGCCCTGATTTTGATGTGCAACGCATTGATGCCTAATTCCTTGCATCTCGCGGCGACATCCTGAGCAGCCAACATAGCAGCGTATGGCGAGGATTCATCACGATCCGCCTTGACTTTCATCCCTCCTGTCACACGACTGATGGTTTCGCGGCCACTGGAATCACCCAGAATGTAAGCCTTTGAACCAAACACCGCATTGTTCTACTTATGTAGTTGGAACGAACCTGAGATCGGTGACATGGACGAAGGTATCATTGAATGATGCGAATATACGAGCGACGCCGAAGACCAATTCACCTGTTAGGAAGATTGTTAGCAACTTCCTCGAAAATGGTTGGGGAGGGGCTCGCTGACCTTCTCGAACTTGTGGCCCGAGAGAGATGTTCTCTGTAGCGGCACGCTCGACCTTCTTCTTGGGAGGCATGATGAAGAGCTTTGTATGGCCTTCTTTTGAATGTGGTTATGGATTGGGCCGTAGATAATGTGCTTGGGTGAGAAATGTTTCCATGTCCGCAATTCTAGGCGCTTTGTGCCGCCCTAGCCGCTTTAGCGAGGTCAGCCTTGGGACTACTCGCAAGCAAATTTCTTCAGCATGAGTCTTGTCCTAATACCATGTCATGTATTTCTTGCTTGGGCTAAGACTCCATTGCCAGAGCAAAGCTAGGGCGTGGAGTGCTTTTGCAAGCTTTGTGCTGATTCGGTTGGGGTTTCACACTATAATTGAAGTCGCTCGAATTGGCCTACCTCTCCCTCTGTCGAAGGCGGTTGGGTGGTACCTTACCTTTACAGCATGGACGATATGCCTAAGGCTACCGTCGGCATCATCGGTATGGGAGATATGGGGAAGATGTATGCGAGGAGGATTAGCGCTGCCGGTTGGAGGTGAGAATTGATTATTCGATCAGCATTGAGATGCATCTGGTTGCATGCTACTTTGTGAGTTARCCTTTATCCATGGAATATCACAYTGCAATGATGACTTGAGTGCATTTGGCTCGAGTATGGCTTGTTAGCCAGCTAGGGCACCATTCTGGTGTCCTGGTCAGCTGGCAGGTTGTCACTGATGTAAAATCTCAGCTACCTAATTTTTGTTTGTCTGACGCACATGCCACAATACCTGTTTAGTCCGAAATATGTTTTCAAGCATAGGCTAACCAGAGAACGTGTATAGCATTCTTACTTCCTTGCTTCCCGTCTAGGGACTGACACTATTGTCTGCACAGAGTCAATGCTTGCGACAAGCCTAATAGATTCGATGCGTTGAAAGAGGAGTTTGGTGACGATGTAATACTATTCTTGGACCGTGAGTGCGGTCGGTAGGCTAAGCTATACCCAGAGGAATATACAGATATACGCCGACGGCCGTCTTGTTTCCAGAGCGAGTGACGTTATCTTCTATAGTGTGGAGGCAGAGGGTCTTGAACATGTCGTGAGCTTATATGGACCTTGTACGGCCCAATGTTTCATGACGCCTGTGCCAAATTGTACTCATGTAACGCAGCAACTAAGCAAGGTGCTATTGTTGGGGGACAGACCTCCTGCAAAGAGATCGAGGTTGCCGCTTTCAGGAATCATCTTCCCGAAGACGTCGAAATTRTATCATGCCATTCTCTTCATGGACCCATGATCGATCCCAAAGGTCAACCTCTTGTCTTGATTCGAGAACGCGCTACCGACAAAAGTTTTGCACTTGTGGAAGAAATTCTCTCCTGCTTCGGCTCTAAGCATGTTTATCTCACCGCCCAAGAGCATGACCGGATCACAGCAGACACGCAGGCAGTGACACATGCTGCATTCTTAAGCATGGGCTCTGCATGGCATGCGAACAACCAGTTTCCTTGGGAGATGAATCGTTACGTCGGTGGTATTGAGAACGTTAAGTGCAATATTATGTTACGCATATATTCCAATAAGTGGCATGTYTATGCCGGCTTAGCAATMATGAATTCATGGGCCAAACTTCAGATACGGCAGTATGCCGAATCTGTCACTGAGCTTTATAAGCTAATGCTTGGTGGACATCGGGAAGAACTCGAGAAAAGAATCAAGACAGCCGGAGAGGCTGTTTTTGGCAGAGAAGGCGATTCGCATAGGGATTTACTCTTGAGGGATGATGTGCTGGACCGGTACTCGTTAGGAAACGTGCCCAAAAAGAGGGCGCGAAACAATCATCTGAGCCTTCTCGCTATGGTTGACTGTTGGTGGAAGCTAAAGATCGTGCCTTATGATCACATGATCTGCTCCACACCTGCAAGTCTTCCCAATGCCATTCTGGCYATCTCAAGTCTGACCTTCTYATCTYAGCCTTTCCGACTTTGGCTTGGTGTTACCGAATACCTGTTTCGTAATGCCAATCTTCTCGACGAAATTATTGATACTGCCATCGAGGACAATACCTTTCGTTCAGACGATCTAGAGTTCACCTTTGCAGCTCGTGTATGTCCACCTTCCAATCCTACTTTGCTCCTATCTTTCCGGCGGAAAATAACTCTTAGTTATTATTTTAGGCGTGGTCAGAGTGCGTCTCTTTCGGTGACTTCGCTTCTTACCGGGACCGCTTTGAGAACATACAGAAATATTTTGAACCTCGCTTTCCCGAAGCAACACGACTGGGCAACGAGATGATCAGGGTCATCTTAGCCAAGACCTGATTGCGCTCCTATCTCGAGTTATAGGCGCACGTATCTTCACCTTCCTATGTGGATGGACTTGCTCCGGCGTCATGCGATGTCGTGGGGCGTGCATTATGCAATGCTCGTGCCGTTGGCACCTATGATATTGCATTGTCCTTCAAACACTGGGATGAGCGAGAGCAAATTTCGGCATCATTTAGTCTGAGTCAAGTCTCGAGGCTCGGCTAGGTCTCGAGAAAGCCTGCTGATAGGGAGCGCAGCATGTAAAGATCGTGCCATTGTCAAGTATGCCACAGGATATATACCTCTTATCGTTCAATACGGTATGCGGTGTTCTGCCTCGGCTCGGCCGAAGACTAAGACTCGGCCCGCCAGCGACCCATTTAGCTACCGGCTTGGAACAGGATCGTCACAGCAAATTTCAAAATTCGATCTCTTCTGGTAAATTTGCACTTGGTAACATCGAATCCTGTTGGGCAATCTATCATAAATCGCGGGTGGCGTCGATGTGCTCTCTGCTTTTGGCTAGTGCAGAGATCCCCAGATCTGACGCGGATCTCTGAAGACGGCAGAATTCATCCTCACTCAATGCCAAGATCCGTCGAGTACTCTTCTGCTTTGCTGCCAAGACTCTGAAAGAAGAAGCCAGGTAGCTGGGGGATACGATAAACATCATAGGTTTTCCTCTCATATGCAAGCACGCAGTATCAGCTAAATCTAGGGCTTTCGCCCGAAAAAAGTCCCAAACACCATCCTAAATTGGATGACATCAGTATCTGGTGCGGATCATCCCAACCGCCCCATCATGTACCGTTGGAGTACTTTGATACCCAATCCAATCTTGGCCAACGCGTCGCACTGCTTGCAGCTAGCTACCTTACTTTCAGCAGTAGCCAAATCTGTGGCCCAATTGGCTTTAATGTATGCCATGTCAACCTTGGAAGCAGATCCTTACTAATGAAATGGACATGTCATGCACTGTCGTTCTGCCGTATTCGCGCTTGCGTCTCTTATGCTCTAGAGCGATGATATTTGTGGCTGTCGCACGCATTGTTCTGTTTTTAAGTGCCTTCCTCATCAACTGCCACGCGCCGCTTGGGGCAATTGCTATTATATTCCACCAGCTGTCATTGTCCACTTGAAATCGACTCCCGTTACAGCAGTCTCCTCCATTATTGCTACAATTCATAATCTTTGGGCACTGGCTTTAGAGTCCACTATTATTCAAAATGAGGACTACCTCTTTGTTTGTAAGCCTGGGGCTTGGTGAGCTTCCTGTAATTATCTCCTTTCAGGACATTCGTTGACAAATGTCTCAGCGACTTTGGCCTTTGCTCAGGAAGGAGGAGACGAGGTCACTCGGCATAACGCAGTCATCGCTCATGGGACAATTATGGGCTTCGCCTTCGCCTTTCTGTTTCCTGTTGGTGCCATTGTAATTCGAACTGCTTCGTTCCGAAAATTGCCTTGGGTACATGCCGGAATCCAAATGTTCGCATATATTTTGGCCCTAACAGGACTTGGTCTTGGTGTCTACATTGCTATCAAACCCCAGTCGCAGGTATGAAGATCTGGTATCAGTGATAGCTTTAAGGAACGGATATGGTGCTGACACTATTTGTCTTCCAGCTCCTTGCCAGTAATGGCCATCCTATCATTGGAATAATCGTCATCGGTGCCCTGCTCTTTCAACCCATCGGTGGTTTGATCCATCATTACAAATATGCACATCAAAATAAGAAGACATTCTGGGCTCCGACCCATGTTTGGCTTGGCCGACTCTTTATCACCGCTGGCATCATTAACGGTGGATTGGGTCTTATGCTCAGTGGGAATACAGTAAAAGGCGAGATCGCGTACGGTGTTATCGCTGGTGTGATTTGGTGCATTTGGGTTGCTGTTTCGACATGGAGTGCGATCAGTACGAGAGGTACTGTCGACGAGACAGGCGAGAAGGGTTTAGGAAGCAGTGTAGCTACTTCAGAAAACGGCACAGACAGGAACAGAGAGGCAATGATCGCCAATTAGGCATTCTGGGGTAAAGATACGACTGCATGATGTCCAAGGGATACAGAAGCAATGGGCACTGTTAGGCGTTAAGGACATATTGGATTTTAGTTCATGTGTATATGATATGTTGTGAAATTCCACGACTCCGCTGAGTCTAACAATATATACCAGATACAGATATTATTGAATCTATTTATACAGTTCCAGAATCAAGTATCTTGTGTAACAGGCCACAGCAGCTGGGGTAACTACGGTACCTTATTGAGACGCGCGCTAGTCCATAACTCCGATCTAAACTCCGACTAGGCAAGCGTGATCCCTGGCGCGCTCAATAGCTCGCCCTGTGAACCAGTGGAGGGAGATCCCACCGTCCCTCACCTGACACCCTCCACCCCTATATATATGTCGATTAGGTTCGACATTGGGAGGCATAATGGCAGCTACGGTCACAATAGATAAGTCATACTTTGAGACTCTGCTTCGGCGGTATGTGCAACTCACAACTCTCTTATCTGCAGCGGGCTAATTCATGATAGAGCTGAATTTGTCTGTCACACCCATGACGATGAATGGTAGACTYAGACGAGGCTTATGGACTGTGTAGCATACATCAGGCAGGGATCTGACCACCCCTCTGAATATCCCTATCGTCAGCATACCTAAAGTGGATCATGACAATTTAGTAAGGTCTACCTCCATGGAAGCTTTTATAGCGGCTCATATGGCTCTCTTTTTAGCTTCGAATGGCACAAGAATATGGTACGTCTGAGTCAAGACTTCCGGCAAATGCCCAAACTGCATCTTGAGCATTCGGGCAATCTCGAGCATGTCTCGCTAATTTTACTTAGCAAGCCTCAAGCACGCACTATTCAATGGGGGCATCGAACCGGAAACTTTGGAGGTATCAATGAACCACCTGAGGGGATGTAATTTGCATGCTAACGTATTCGAGATCCTCATTCGGGGTGGATCGATAGGCCCTACGAACCAATATGGCGACCAAGAACATCCAGGAGATGGAGGCGTAAGCCTCTTTTCGCGCCCTCAAAAGACTCAAGTCACAATGTCTCGACCATCCGATGATTCTTGGGCAGATTCGACATCTAATTGGCCCTCAAAGTCTGCTGGGAATGGGCATTACAACCAAGGGTACGCCAAAGGAAAGACGCCATCATTCAGCCGCCACAACAGCTCTGCACAAGAGGACGATATTTCATGGGATCCGGAGATTGATAAAGATGATCAAGGTCTTACCGTACCACGCATAGAGAGGAAGCGTTATGCTAGGGACGAACAGCGGACGTTTGTTGCGAAGAACCTCTCGGATCGGACAACACATAAAGACATCGTTGACTTCGTACGCGGAGGACTTGTTCTAGATATCTATTTACGCTCGAACGAGCGTAGCGCTAGCATCTCCTTTGTAGAGGGTTCTGCTGCTCAGGAGTTCATGAACCACGTCAAGCGCAAAGACGTCTACATCCATGGCAAGAGAGTATGATCATCTTACGTTGGTGGAGGTGCAATACCGCTAACATTCAACCACAGCTTGAATTCTCATGGAACGATCGTCAATTTGTCCTACCTGGTCACGTGGCGAACAAGATCGGAATCGGCGCGACTCGAAATCTGGTGATCCGTAATTGTCACACGAATATTACAGAAGAACGTTTGCGCGAGGACCTTGATCACATCCATAATCTGGTCATTATTGATCTCTACTTCAGTAACGCCGATTGCCACCTGTCCCTCAACTCGATCCACAACTCTTTGTTTGCCAGGACCTGTATGATGTCTCGCGCTGCCTACAAGGGAATGAGGATTGAGTGGTACCCGGATGAATGTGCCCAGCCTTTGCCGAAGATACAACATATCTCGAAAAAGGAGAACCTGGCCCCGCCCACTTCAAAGAAGGCCAACGCAATGATGAACCGGTTCCAGATGCTCAATATGGACGACAACGATACTGAAGAAGGTTCTGAAGAAGGTGAGCTCTTATCTGAGCTCTCGTCTCTGAACATCAACCATCGCTCACCCTGGAACCCCGGCCCGGTCGCAGCTTAGTTCCTGTTACAACCAAAACTCATGCATTCGGTTCAATTCGCAATTGTGCGTGGGCCTCGTACACATTTCGCTCCGGGCTTCGGAGCTTCGTTTCACGAACATCCTTATTTAATATGGTTATACCCTTTCTTCAGACGAAAATTCTATTGGCAGACGTTGATGTACATGGAAATACTGGAACCTGGCGAAAAGGTGTACTATTGCGTAAGCAGATGGTGCGGGTTACATACTACTTCGTTGCTGTGTTATCGTTCATATTCRCTTCCCGCATGCTTTCGAAGAGATACCCCAACTCGCAGTGTGCTTCAAAACTTTAGCGGTAAGGTTGATGATGAGGGATGGATGGCAGATAGTACACAGCAATGAATATGGACTTGCCAATTGAACGTCGTGACCTTCATTGAGACATGGCTACATACGTTGCTGAAAAATTTATATACTAATCACTAGAGACAGATCTTCTCAACATTCAACACAACACCATACTATATTCATCGCTCCTGTTTCACTTCTTCCTGGCCAAAACTTTGGTGCCGATACGTATAATGCCACGCCTCCCCATTAATATCAGCCCTAACCTTATAATTCTTCTCCGCCTCCTCCACAACCGCCATATCCACCTCCACGACACTCATTGCTTCCCTACTCGTCGCCTTCGTCTCATCCCCCAACCCTCCCACAAACGGAAGTGCCACCTGACTTAATCCAGCATAATGACTATCTTCTTTATATCCCGGGGAGGCCTGAGGCGCCGCGCCAGCATTCACGAACACAATGGCGGCTGTGTTTTCGAAGGCACGGGCAACAACGGTGGTTTGGAGGAAAAGCGATTCAGAGAGTGGATTAAGGGCGAGGGCGGCGGGCGAGCAGTCTGTTAGCGTCCAGAAGGTGGGGATTATTATCGTTTTGGCACCAGAGGCTATGAGTTCGCGGAATGCTTCGGGGAAGGCGAGATCCCAGCAGATGAGAAGGCCGACGGGGCCGAGAGGCGTGGAGAATGTTAGGTGGGGGTGCTCGGAGGAGGAGGTTAGGTGAGGGCGTTCGGGATGCCTGTGGAGGGAAAGGTGAGGGGTCAGCTCGGCAAGAGGTATAGGGAGTGAGATGTAGAGGGGTTGGGCGCAACGTACCAGATATTCTTCTTCTGATACCGTCCCAATATCTCTCCGTCAGTGCCAATGAAGTATGCTATATTATGCAACTGCTCGTCCCCGCATTCTTCATGCTGATATGTTTGCACGATTGTGCCAGGTACAATGCATATCTTTAACTTCTTGGCCAACTCTTTATATTGGTTCAAATATTTCTCCCATTGCGTGCAGATTTCTTTGAATTTAGGGTCTTCGGGCGCCCAATTTGTGAGATGGTATTCTGGAAGGACGGCGAGTTGGGCGCCGCGTATGGCAGCGCTCTCGATGTAGTTGGCGGCTTTGGCATAGTTGAGATCGGGTTGGAGGGGCTACTGATGGGGGGGATGTCAGGGCGGATGTCGCTGGTGTGAGGAGAGTGGATGACAGACCTCAGGGTAGAGCTGGATGAGGGCTATCTTGTAATGAGGCGCCATGATGATGAGGCTTCGCAATTGGTGTCTCTTGTGCTATGGTTACAAATGGCTGGAGAGCTGGAGGGGAGCATTGCTTTATTGCGGGGCTAAACTCCGCCGATGATAGCGATAGCACCCCTGCGTCGATCAACGTTGATAGCGGGAGGACGGAAATAAGCGAAAAGCCTCAACGCCGATTCTTCCAAAGTAAATCAACGCGCCTTGTAAGATACCACACGACTTTTCATATTTTGCCATTATGGCACTCTACCAGCGAGAGCCGTTCACGACGGCAGACCGCCAGAAGCTAGCGGACAATGAGTCGGATCAGGAAGAA
Organism: Cladonia macilenta KoLRI003786; assembly: GCA_000444155.1. NCBI lineage: Eukaryota > Fungi > Ascomycota > Lecanoromycetes > Lecanorales > Cladoniaceae > Cladonia > Cladonia macilenta. Next base: position 917,605 of record KE598563.1, read on the forward strand.
GATGCACTTGTGGAGGACTACAAGGAGCAGGTTCATTTCGACGACAGCATGGGCATGGACGAATTGGATCGCTCAGCATCTTTTGGACCAAGTGGTGGTCCACAGGATATGCAAGCCCAACTTGCCGCTGCTGCTACGCCTCTGGAGTATGGAGCGGCTTTGGATACCAAGTTTGCTAGCTACGATAGTTACTGTAACCTCTTCCACTATATTCTCAACTCAGAAGGGCCGGTGGAATTGGAGGTGCCTACTGTAAGCACTTAAGGTCCTCCTATATCTATCGATGAGGTATGTAAACTTAACAACAATTGATTTTAGTACTACTGGGCCTGGGATGTAATAGACGAGTTCATCTACCAATTCGAGTCCTTCTGCCGTTATCGTAACCGTGTCGCTCGCACCGATCCCACCTCCGAAGATGCTCAACTCCTCCGAGAAAATCCAAATACATGGGGCTGCTACTCCGTCCTCAACGTCCTCTACTCCCTCATTCAACGCTCACAAATCAACGAGCAACTCGAAGCCATGAAGCGGAACGAAGATCCCAACCAAGTCGCAGGCGAATATGGTACAAGACCGCTCTACCGCATGCTGGGCTACTTTTCAATCATTGGACTACTCAGGGTACATTGCCTGCTGGGAGACTTCTCATTGGCACTCAAGACGCTCGATGATATTGAATTGAATAAGAAGGCCATGTTCGCCAGAGTAATGGCTGCACATTTCACAACATACTACTACGTCGGTTTCAGCTACATGATGATGCGGCGCTACGCCGATGCCATCCGTATGTTCTCGCACATCCTTGTCTACGTCTCTCGGACGAAGAACTTCCAAAAGAACGCACAATACGACTCTGTTTCGAAGAAGAATGATCAAATGTATGCGCTCATTGCTATATGTGTCGCTTTCAACCCCACGAAGCTCGATGATACTATCCACACAGCGTTAAGGGAAAAGTATGGCGACCAGCTTGTGCGGTTGCAGAGGGGTGGTCCAGAGGCACTACCATTGTTTGAGGAATTATTTCGTTCAGCATGTCCGAAATTCATTTCACCTACACCTCCGGATTTTGATGTGCCTGAGATAAACGTTGACCCTGTGGATCACCATTGCAGAATCTTTATGGAAGAAGTCAAAAACACAATGTGGTCACCCACTGTCAAATCATACCTCAAGCTCTATACGACCATGGACCTAAAGAAACTGGCTGGCTTCTTAGAAGTCGAGCCGGAGAAGCTAAGAGGATGGCTACTAGTTAACAAGCAACGGAGTAGACAGGTCCGATGGAGCGAAGGGGCGCTATTGGATGGAGAAATAGTTAATGGAAGCGACCTGGACTACGCGATGCAGGGAGACCTAATCCATATCAGTGAAGCGAAGGTGGGGAGGAGGTTAGTAGATTGGTATTTGAGGAATCTCGCTAGGACTTATTAGGTGACGAGCATGAAAAGCGTTTCTACAGCTGCATGGCGTTACTTAGAGAGAGCGACAGGAGTCGGCAGCTTGCATGTATAGCAAACAAAGAAAAAAAATTGGAAGCGAGGAATGTGAGACATCACTCTGCCAACTATTTCACATTACCATCCATGTTGCCTTTACACACTGATATCGATACAACACGAAGACAGATGAAGCAGCTCCCTCCCTTGAAGACTACACTCTAATACTCGATTCAACCTTTCACAAGCCTACCTCATTAAATCCATCTCATCCCGCTGAACCCTCCAATGGCACCACCAAGAGCTCATAGGCCCTCCCGCCATCGCTCTAGCAAGGCTACCAAAGCAGAACCAGAACCAGGAGCTGACAACGAAGCCTCAGCCTCAGCCTCCGTACCGCGAGCCAAAACCCCCCACCGGCGCCGTCCCAATCAAGTCACAGAAACAAACCCAGAAGCTGAAATCGAAAACAACGAAACTGAATCATCCAGAGCGCTAACAGCCTGGCATAACCGTCGTCATTCAAGTCAAGCCACCGAAGCAGATGCAGATCAAGAAGCAGAGAACCAGATCGAAAATCCCACGAGCCCCGCGTCAATGGGCACTGTACTTTGCGAATTTCGTACGCTCACCTTTCATCCCATGATCCTCCTGCTTTTCCCTGCATAGACACTGCCATCTACCTACCATTTCTCCTCATTCAATCTCACCACAACTCACGAATTTCTGATCTAGGATCCCCCAACCTCTAATTATAACCTATTAGGCTTCCCATTACACTGCTTCCTAGCCTCCCTCCTCGGGTTTAGCACATCAATAGCTCTGGAAGTATCAGCCTGTATGCTCGTAGGGGCGATGAAGTGGGGGATGGGGGAGGAGGGGAGATGTTAGACCATTACCACACTTATTGGAGGATAGAAATAAGGCGTTTGTTTGGATAGTCGATTAGAGATATGATGAGAYATCAACGCAGAGACAGCCACTGCTCCAAATCATTTCCGGAATGTACAGGTCTGGGAATGAGAAAAGCTTTTGAAAATGTAGAATAGAAGTACGAGTACAATCATCGCAGCTCACAACAACGCCCCGATATCATGCCACCGCCGTACAACAATTCCACGAAAGGAACGTTCACGCATACCAAATACAAGAAACCTCCAACCCAACCCAACTTTTCCCCTATCCCATCCCATCCCATCCCAGCCACCCAGACCAACCCCCCCCCTACATCTCCCATCCCTTTCACCTGCCCTTCCCTTTTACCTCCTCCATCCCACCCCTTTTTCCCCTTCCCCCTTCCTTCCGTTAAACATCCTCAACCCCCCAAACACCCACCTTCCCCACCTCAACAATCCACTCCTTGCTCACCCCCTCTTTCTTTAATTGCGGAAACTCCGTTTCCAAAAGAAGAAGTGTAGAGCCAGCGTCCTCGCCCCTCTGGAGACATTGCCGGACGAAATGCGTCATGGCGGTTGTCCAGCCGGGGGGTTTGAGGGAAAGGTTAGGATTGTTATTGGGGTTGGGGTTGGAGGAGGAGGGGGTGCTGGAGCGGGTGGGGAAGGGGGTTGGTACTGGCATTTTGGGGGTTGGTGTTGGGTTGGGTTCCTTAGGTTGGATTCTATAAAGGAGGTTTCGACGGTTTTGTTTGAGGAGATTAACTGGAGGAGTGGGGTGTGGGGAGTGCGGGGTTGCTGGGTGTGGGGGATGGTTGAGAGGTTGGTTTGGTATGTGGTGTGTTAGGTGTCTGTGTCGTCTGGGTGAGATGGTGAGTCTGTAAGAACTGGGAGGAGGTTTGAGGGTGAAATTCGGTTCGGATTGAAAGAAATCGGCCGTTCTCGCTCGAAAAGATTTCGAGTGAATTTGGGGGCGAAGTGATTGAGGCCGGTACCGCTTGATGCCGAGATCTGGCGGTGTGATGTATAATCAGTGTAAGACAATGGGGATCAGAGTGACAGGGGTCGATGGCTGTGATTTTCCAAGTGAAGCGAGGTACTGATTTGAGTTGAGAGGCTCGCAGTGAAGACCAGGTTCTTTATAGTTCCTCCACCCTGGCGGTCATGGCTCTGCGCGCGTAAGCAACAAAACATGAAGATAAGTTCTTTCAGGTTTTTCAGATTTTTCATGTTTTAAAAGGCATCATGCATTGACGTTTGCTGGCCGAGTGCAGCACTGGCTAGTTTGATAACCTCGTGGCAAAGGAAAGACAGATCAAACGCGAGGAAAGCCAGAAGCCGTCGGCAAACAGCCCGGCATGCTAGATAGACAGAAACAGATGCAGGTACACGAAATTCTCAAGCAATCGACACTTATAATTAGCCAGCCTTTTCGTTCGTGCGAACGTAAGTGTTTCTTTCATCACTAACATTACCAAACATCTTAATGTCGCCCGCCGCCATCCGATGCAGTCCTGAAGCCAAAAGTGCCAGAACGCCACCCCCGTAGTCCTTTTCACCGCCATGCTGATTAAAATCTTAGTTCGTTGGATGCAGAACCATCGCTAAAGCACGAATAACCTGCATGATAACCGATTTGGCGGCTACCATGTCTAGAAGAGGCCACCGACGAACCAGGTAAACGAAAGAATGGTTACCACGCACATACCCAACATGAATTTGATTGCTTGCCGTTCCGTATCCGAGATAGCAGCACTGCATACTGCACATGTCCAATCTATTTCGCGGAGATCAGTAAGGTCTGAAAGGAAACGGGCAGACTCGGAGTCCGACGCTTACCAGCTCGCGGCGTGTACTTCTGTGGGATGTACATGCCAAATTCAAAATTGTCTGTTGTTCCTAAACGACCGGCCGCAGCAGCTGCCGTAGGACCTGCTCCAGCGTCGTAGATTATCAATGTGTAACTTCCCATCGGCAACGGGGCTGTGCCTGTCGCATCAGCTCCGGTGTCCCATACGACGCTATCAGTAGCTTTGAAGGTTGCATTTGTCTGTAATGCATACGTTGCACTGTTCTCGGAGCAGGTTACAACGACATCGACTTTCGAAGGTGTAACCGAGAGAGAGGTGTAATTCCAGGCGAAAGATACATAATCCCCAATTTTGTAATATGTCGTCTGCGCGAGGGCGGAAGGTGTGATCATGTTGACACCACCTGGTGGTAGCACAGGATTTACGCTGATACTCGAGGCTGCAGCTTGGCCACTAGTCGCTGCGGCACCTGTTTGTGTCCCTGAGGCACTGGCTGCTGCTCCAGTTGTAGCTGCTGCTGACTTGCTGTTTTTGCCTGTCTTGTTGGCCTGTGTTGCCGTCTTCGAAGGTAAAGAGGTTGCTTTCCCTGTGGCCGGTGGAGATGAAGATGTACCTGTAGTTATTGTCAACCATTGATAACCCCAAAACTCCTGATGGTAGAGCCATATATCTCCCATTGGATAACCCTTACCATTATTATTATCGTTCTGCCGCCTGACTAGTAAGCCTTCTATGCCTAAATCTTTCAATGATGGCGGCCATGGCCACGCTGAAGCAATAGAGCTTATAAGGAAGAGGGCGAGTATGATGCGGCTGAAGCGGAGGTTTTGAATCATGATGGGCTTGTCGTAGTGTCAATGAAACGGCAATTGCTGGAAGTCTTCCCGGTCCTCCCTACAGGTCCAGTTATATCGGGACCCTCCCCTTGAATTGAAATCGTAAATTGATTTGGAAGCAGCGTCGTTGCCCGTGGTAAGGCAGTGTTGATGATCCCTGATCGCTTGCCCCTAGCAACTCCCAAAATATTCTCAGGACACCGTATTGATATGGAAAAGGAGAGAAGACTGATCAAGCGAATGTAGAGGCAAGAAACGAGTGTGAGCCTGGGCGTAAGTTGGTGACTATCGCAGTCTCGTGGTGGTGGTTGCGAAGAGGTTGTGAATTCAATGTTTTGGAGGCATGGCTAGGCAGGCTAAGCATTTGCTAGTTCTATTTTTGGTCGTCGCCACCAGATACGACCCTCCAAAGGGGACACGATACGAGATCTATGAGGAATCACCAACAACCGTAACGACATCTCCATGTGCCCGTCATTGCTAGATAGCTTTCGGATTTACGGTAAATATCGAGGATATTTACACGGGAATAGTACGCAATACTTTGCAACATCGCCGGTGCAGCTGCAGATGCGTCCAGAAGCTACCTTAATCTAGGCTGATGGGTATCATTTCTCGCTGATGAAACGCCAGATCATGATGCATCTCATCGATATTCCTCCTTAAGTACCCACCTTCCTCTTCCCCGACTGGATTTCTCCAGTGTCGCTAGCTGTTTAAGCATAGCTGTGAACTCTTGCCTTTTCGCGTCCGTATTACAATAGCGGTTGAAGTGATCGATCAACATCTGGGTGTGAACGAGTCCATCATGAGTCAATAGATAATCTCTTATCATCCTCATGAAGTCTGTACCCCTGGGGGTGGAAGTATTGAGCCCGGGTGTACTGGCTCTCGAACCAACAGCGGCAGCACTTGCAGCTTGTCGATTCTGCAGACCAGCTAAGATACTTGACGAAGCTGGCCCACCTCTTCCTCTGCCAAAACCCCGGGGCTGTTGTTCTGGTCTTCCAGCTATTCCAAATTGTCCTGTCCACGTCGGTGTGCCCATGGGGACATCTTTGGCTGTTTCGCCTGCTTTCCTCAGCTCCTTTGCTGCCTCAGCTGCAACTCTTTTCGCTTCTGCCTCAAGAATTTTTGGATCAGCTGTTATAACTTTCTTGCCATTAACAATCTGGTCATGCTCGAGAGCGGCGTGCACTCCAGATCGTGCAAATATGCCCTCCATGACACGAGCTTCCGAGTTCGCAGCGTTTCCAGCGGCAGCTTTGCGTTCATCTTCTTCTTCGCCATAGAAACGCTCCATTGACGCTACACCAGTTAAATTGCGGACACTATCATCAAGATCAACTCCGTTAGCTGATTTCTCATTGGCTATGCCATTCATGGACCCCGTTGATGTCGAAGGGACCTCATCATCATTGAACCGCACTTCTGTACCTTTGAATAGTTCGCTAGTCTCAGTAGCAGGCGCGTCAACACCTCCCAAAGTAAATAGATCGTGCAAATCCTTCATCTGAAATGCATGACGTTGCTTTGGGTCCCTGAGGATCTTGTTTATAAGAAATTGCTTAAAGAGCTGCCGATGGTAAATTTTCTCTTCAATAGTTCCAGCGGTCATCAGTCGATAAATTTTGACCTCCCGCTTCTGGCCTAAACGCCATGCCCGTTCTCTGGCCTGGACATCGGTAGATGGATTCCAATCTGGATCATAGATGATCACCCGATCAGCTCCGGTAAGATTGACCCCAAGGCCGCCCACTTTCGTGGTTAGAAGAAAGACATGAGCATTAGGATTGTTATTGAATTCATCAACCAAACCTTGCCGAGCCTGGATCGGCGTAGTACCATCCATGCGGCGGCAATTGAAGCCTCCCATGGACCGGATGAACTTTTCAAGAATGTCCAACATGATCCTATGCTGGGCGAATAGCAAAGTCTTGTGTCCTTGTACTTTCCATAATCCCAGCAATGCTTTAACCACTTGCATCTTTCCGGATTTGGCTCCATTGCCGTAGTCATATCCAATTTTAATAGAGAGACGCCTGTGCTCTTGAAGGTCGGGATGATTGCAGATTTTTCGTAAGATATCAACGCCGTACAAGATCTGGCGCTTGCCATTCATGATGGCCTTCAGCTCGTCTGAATTAAGGAAAGCCTCGTATGCGTCACGCTGAAATTTAGTGAGCTTGCAAAATAGAACCTGTTCGCTCTTTTTAGGTAAGTCAGAGGCAACATCAGCTTTGAACCTTTGCAGTAGGTATTCAGAAATGGTGTCCTTCAGTATCTCAGCGCACTTTCCTGCGGTCTGAACTTGAAGATTAGACGCATTTGCATATCCACCTTGCCGTATCGGAATCTCGAATTGCTGTCGAAAGTTGACTAAGGTGCCAAGTCGCGAAGGAAAGACAAAGTCGAAAAGCGACCACAGCTCTTCCAAATTGTTCTGCATCGGCGTTCCTGATAATATGATTCGATTCGCAGTCAACAAATTTTTGCAATACAAGGTAATGGTGGCATTCGGGTTTCGTATCTTATGTCCTTCGTCAAGGACCGCATATTCCCATTGCATAGGTATTAAGAGTTTGGCATAAGTTTGTAGACCCGAGTAAGTAGTAACGAGAATGTGACCTTCCTGAACAACTCGATCCACAATTTTCTTTGCCGACTTTTGTGCTTTAGTCAACGGCTTTTGATCACTGGACCGTGGAGTTGCCGACGTTAGCTGCTCTTCTTCCCAAGATTCTCTACCAATATCGATCATGCCGCTACCGGAAGTATGTAATATGGAAACTCGAAGGGGAGGCCACCATGTGTGGAATTCATTGACCCATTGCTTCATGACCGTGGCTGGTGCGACGACTATGATAGGCTTTGTGAGCTTTTTGCTGTAGTGAAGACCTGCGACGAAGGCTATGAGCTGTATTGTTTTCCCCAGCCCCATCTCATCACCCAATATTCCACCAACCTTTCGCGAGTACAGTTCCCAGAGCCATTTTACTCCATTCTTCTGATAATCAAATAATGAAGGGTACACGTCTCCAGGAATCCGATAACCGCCTTCGAAAACAGAATCTGGCCTAAGGGGATGCGGCAAGTGCCATTCATGCTCATCATCCAGTCCATTCTCTGCTTGGCCAAACGCGTCGTTCTGTGACATTTGGTCCATTCCTTGTGCATCGCTATCGCCGCCTCCTGTCATTGATTCGTTCCTGCTTGTCGCTCTAGCTCGTGCAGCCCTTCGCCTCTCAACCCAACTACGTAAACGATTCTGATATAGCTTTTCATTACCATCGTCAAGACCACTTAAGTCTTCCTTGTGCGGTTCGAGGTTGCGATTCTTGCCACCCTTGATGCCAGTACGACGTGGCGGAGTCGTGTCCATGACGAAACTATCTCCCGAGTCCTCAGAGGAGTCATCGTCGGATTCGCCCAGAGCTGCAATACCGCGCTCGTCCAGATCTGGTACGTAGTCGTCCTGGTCCTCGGAAGAAGTCTCCTCAGCAACCCTATACGAGCTTGCGGCCGGCTGCTTCCCTGGATTGACACTGTCCTGTGCCAACGGTTTCCTCTTTTGTAGACGTCGACGCTTCTTCGGCCTATCCGACTCATCTAGTATCTCAAGACTAGCATCACTGTCCGTTTCGTCTACAAAGCCAGGTTGCAGCAGGTGACGATGGGACAATTTCTCTGTGGCTGGCACCTCATCGGTAACAAGCGCCTCTTCAGACTCCTCTTCTTCGGCTTCCAATAGCATTCCCTGCAGGGTAGAATCGGATCGGCTGAGAGTCCGGCCTGGCAACTTGGAGAATGGGGTGATCTTGCCAGTCCGAATGAGGAAATCTCGTTGGCTTTCATTTGGCATTCTTCGATTTGCGATATCTTCCTCTACGTTTTGTTCGTTATGCTCTTCCCCTTCATGCCGTTGATCGATGCGATCTTGTATCTGCTCAAGATCCGTGCTCAAACTTGTCATGCTGGCTTCAAGATGCAATATTTCATTGTTCAGCCGGGTAGCCGTGGCAGACCCTGCAGAGCGGCTTAAGCGTTCACGAAGTTTTTGGACTTGGCCTCGAAGTCTCCTAAATATGCTACATTTAGCTGATTGCGCTCGACCCACGTGCGTAGATGCCTTATCGTTCACCTACTCCCTTTCTGCTTGGGTCTTCTCTAAACGTTTTCGATCGCGCTCATCGGCTTGCTCCGTTAATAGTTGGTCGGCCTTGAAAAGCTCATCAGCCCCTGGACGAGAAATTAAGGTGGCAATCTGAGACTCCTTACTTGACGGCCGATATCCCGCTCGAGATCATCTTGATCTCTGACCTCGGTGGCAAGTCCTTTGAGCCGAATAGCTTCATCTTCACCCACCGCATCCGCGCGTATAGGGCTAGATCGAGGGTTCTGTGTGTCTTCTCTATCGACTTCATTGTTCCCTCCGATTTGGGGATCGTGGGTTGATTGATTCATGGTCTTACCCAAAGAACGACGAGGGTCATGCAACCTCACAACCACTCGCCAGATGAAGCCCACAAGCCTCTGTCAAAGAATACATGGAGGCTTACATGAAGTCCTGGGCTGACGTGCTGCCCTATCAACAGATATGGACGGTGCCTGCCATGTAGATTTTCGACTTGTCATCCATGACTACTATCGAATGCCTGGTTACGTAGGACAACCAAAAGATCCTTGTAGGCGCGGGAACTTAGGGCGCTCCGCCCTAAGCGAGGTCCCTGCGCAGGGTGTTTGAACCGGTCTCACCTCATTATCCCATTGTTTGACAGTCTCGTACACTTCTTCCACTCCTATAACGTTAGCTTTACTCGACCTTGCTTTGTCTTTGACCGCCTATGGATATCAAGGGAGCAGAGGCCACCTGTGCCAGACTGTTTGATCGCCAGAATAAGCTTTGAGTGCATTAGCCGCCTAGGCCAAAGCCACTATTAACGATCGGGCAGCTGGACGTCGCTCTAAGGCGCTCATGCTTCAGTCTCGGAACGCAAGACACGCAGCAACTTGCTGCTCCTGAACACCGTTCAGGGTTCTGGTGCTTATCCGAACGCTGTAAACGTCTCTTTCCGGCCTGCCAGGAATTCGAATACATGCCAGCTTGCGACTAGGTGGGACCGAGAAGGAAACAATCATAGACAAGAGCAGCAGTCTTCGGAACCGTCTGCACACGAGTGACTCTGTACACACTACAAGGACGCGTCTTGATGGATCAGCAATTCTACTCGGAGGTGGCAGGGAATCGCCAGGCACGATTCCCTGCAGCCCAGCAGCAGCAGCAGCAGCAGCAGCAACAGCCCAATGGCTCCACACAACAACATCAGTCGCAGTCCAGCTACAGCTATGAAGCTTACCAAAGCCCTTCAGCACCTTCTCAGCCGCAGTCCATGGCAGTGTCGCCTATTGGGACCCCGCATTCGCGTGCATATAATTCTGGGGATGGAGATGTAGCAATGGAAGACGCCGATCCCTACAATCGCATGAAATATCCTGCGAGACCTAGCCACCAGCATCGACCATCTGGACAATACCTGGGTCAAGAAGACTCTTCAGCGGCGCGAAGATACTCGCCCATGAAGACTACGCCCTCGTCGCCCTACGCTTCAAGCTCTCAGCAGCCCGCCCAGAGCCCGTATGGACAATACCCGCCCCAGAGTACTTCTGCCCGACAATCGCCAACACGTTCATCTCATTACTCGACACCTTCTCAGTCTAGTTTCACTACACCAAGTAAGGCTTACCGCTCTTCTGTTATCGTATCTCGTAGGAACCTTTTTCGCACGTATTAACACTGTTATAGCGACCTCAAGGCAGCCGCCCCATCTTCCCCCTATCCAACCTGGGGACTCGAACTATGAGCAATACTACCCCAACTCTGCAACAGCGCACCTCAACGCCGTTTTCGGTCGTGAGGCGAAATATCCCCGCAATACTCGACCCCTTCATGCCGCTGGCACGGCAGATATGCCTCGCGGCCCAGTACCTAGATTCAAGAAATTGGACTCTGTGCAAGATCTTCTGCCCAGGATAAATCCCCAGCCAGCTTTCCGGCGGGCGAATCCGGAAGGGGGCTTCATTAGCGTAAGCCCAGTACTTGGGGGGATTCGGGAGCTTGACTGACAGAAACTCTATAGCCGTTGCAAGCCTTAACAACTCACCTCCCTTCGACTTATCGTATATGCAATCCGGCCTTCAAATACGAGTCCTCTCGAAATCCCCGCCGAGTACTCACAAAGCCAAGCAAGGGAGTCAAGAATGATGGATACGATAATGAGGATAGTGACTATATCTTGTTTGTCAACGACATACTTGGCAATGAAGAAAATGGTCACAAAAACAGGTATCTCATATTAGATGTCCTTGGCCAGGGCACATTCGGTCAAGTGGTCAAATGTCAAAATCTCAAGACACAGGAAGTTGTTGCCGTCAAGGTGGTCAAGAATCGAACCGCGTATTTCAATCAGAGTATGATGGAAGTTTCGGTACTCGACTTACTTAACCAAAAATTGGATAAGAACGATGACCATCATCTCCTACGGCTTAAGGACACGTTCATCCACCGGCAACATCTGTGTCTAGTGTTCGAGCTACTAAGTGTCAACCTGTACGAATTGATCAAACAGAATCAGTTTCGAGGATTGAGTACCACATTGGTACGGGTATTTGCACAGCAACTGCTGAACGGGTTGAGTTTGCTCAACAAGGCAAGGCTTATACATTGTGACCTTAAACCGGAGAACATTCTCCTCAAGAAGTACGTGGCATTCACTTTATGTATTGACAGACACTGATCAGTGAGATCAGCCTTGAGAGCCCTGTTATCAAGATCATCGACTTTGGTTCTGCCTGTGATGAGAGGCAGACTGTGTATACCTACATACAATCAAGGTTCTATCGATCACCTGAAGTGCTTTTAGGACTACCGTGAGTCGAGAGTTCAAAGTAATACATTTCTCGTACTTACATCCACTAGATACTCATCAGCGATCGACATGTGGTCCCTGGGCTGCATCGTGGTTGAGCTTTTCCTAGGCCTGCCTCTCTTTCCAGGGTCCTCCGAATATAACCAGGTTTCTCGTATAACTGAAATGTTAGGGTTGCCGCCTACATGGATGCTCGAAATGGGCAAGCAGTCCAGCGAGTTCTTTGAGAAAACCCATGACGAATACGGCAGGCGTACCTACCGGCTTAAATCTATGGAGCAATACTCACGAGAGCACGGCTCAAAAGAGCAGCCTAGTAAGAAATACTTTCAAGCAACGACGCTCCCCGAAATTATCAGGAATTATGCGATGCCCAGGAAGAACATGAAGCAGGCTGAGATAGACCGGGGTAGGCAGTAGTTCCTGATCGTCATGTTACAACACTAACATTTTCCAGAAATGACCAATCGTCATGCTTTTATCGATTTCGTCCGAGGTCTGCTCAATATTAACCCACTAGAGCGCTGGTCCCCTCAGCAGGCCAAGCTGCACCCATTCATCACCCAGCAGAAGTTTACGGGAGCCTTCGTACCGCCAGTAAATCTCAAGTCATCATCTCTAACTAAGTCGCCCGCTCCTGGTGTGCAGCAACAACAACAAGCCGAAGCCGTTAGCAAGCAACGAGCCCAGGCAGCCCAAGCCCAAGCCCAAGCACAGGCACAAGCACAGGCCCAGGCCCAGGCGCAAGCTCAGTCAGCCGCCCAGAATGCCTATGCACAAAATTTGCACATGAGCCAATATGGTCAAAGTCCGCTCGGTCAAGCTCCGCCAGTTTACAACAATATGTACACTCCCCATCAACAGGGTGCGCCGCCGCCTTATCCTTCGCAACCGGCTGGGTACGGTCACCAGATGGGCATGATACAACAGGTCCCTGGCCAGATGGCCCCAGCACAATATACACAGCAGCAGAACCTATACGCGCAAGCTACAACGAGAGCAGGCCGGCAACGAGCATCAACTATGGATCAGTCAGGGGGAGGTATCCCTCAGTCAATCCAGAGAGTTGCGAGTCATCTTGATCCGAATGCGCCAATCAGATTGCAACCCAGCCCTGCATATTATCCTCCTCCACCTGACGGATATGTCGACCCCAACGCGGCGGCAAATGCGAGGAGAAGGGGTAGCCGGGCTACGAGTGGCCGGAACAGGAATTTCATACAGACTTTGGAAGACAGGACGATGGAAGAGGGGTTTGTCAACCAATCGCAATGGCATTGAAAAGGCAAAAAGCACACAGCATGTTGTATCATCTACGACTTCTATCCCAGTATTGGGGAACTATGACTTCAGATTGGCCCATGGCAAGTTCGTGGCAACCATAAGACCACAGTACAGTTTGAACATATGCGCCGTTCAGGGAAGTCTCTCATTCACCCCCGGACCGGACAGGAGGCATGAGCTAGCCACCAGACCTATGCAGAGAAGCCTTGGAGACGTCCATTCAATGCTCTCTGCCAAAGGTCCATTCACCTTCAGACTGGGCGGTTTTTACAAGGGACTAAATTTATTTTGGGAGATCTGGGTCAATTTGGAAGATGCCCTGCGAATGACGTTCAAACTGTTGGCACATTTTGGGTCCATTGTGTTTCCCCGGGTTTGAGCGACAGGCATCGCACAGGAGAGCGGCATGTTCATTGACTGACGAGTCACGTGGCGAGGGCGTTCGGTTGACGGCTACGTCTGCGACTTCTGTCAAAGAACGCCTCTTGTAATTTCTAGGCCGCAGGTGCTTTGAATCAGACTGAGTCAAGCTGAGAAAGAAGAAATCAAAAACATCTGATAACCCTGGCCTTGTTGATATGACTTGCAATTCGGGCCACTTGCTGACTCAAGAACAAGCCAACCCCTCTTTCTTTACAGACGCAGATTTCTCACCAAATATGAATACATTATTTAGCGTGTTCTTCATGCTGGAGCGTGTCGTCGACAGCATCTCCTCTTGACCTCGGCATTCGAAGCTTAGCCTCTATTACAAATGTGGGGTTGTGAAGCCAAACCTAAAACATCCATCTTCAAAGTCTTACGCCCAACGGCGTTGCGGATACAGCCTCGATGGTGCATGAAATGCCGGTAGATCCAAGGTCTTCTTGGATTTGGTGCCCTCTTCTTCTCCTGAAACGGGTGAGGTTAAAGGCACTAATGACCTCGAGCAACGCCTTTCGACCGCTACTTACGCCTACGCGCTATGCCTTCTATTCCAAAGCTTGGTCCTAGGTAAGGCTGATGCATATCATCTACGGCAGTCATGGTTCTCCGCATTGTTTAGTGCATGCCTAGGAATCTCTGCCGGCGTTATAGCATACTGGAGTGATATGAACCTCTTCTCAACAGTACCTTGACCATGTTGCACAGGGATCTGCAGTCTATGGTCTACATGCATTTTTTCCATGAAGCTGGGATTCGTTCCTTTGGACTATGAATGATGCTTTCCAAAGCCGAGGTATCAGATATCTTCTCAAAGACGAAGGATAAATTCTTCGTCTTGGAAGGTGTAATATCAAACCCTCGCTGCCCATTGTTCGAACAAGTCCACTGCAAAGCCTTCAACAATTTCTTTCTTCTCCATAGACACTCGCAGCTATATACAAAAATGAAACTTCACAATCTCTTCCTCTTCTCCTCTCTCGCACTGGGCACTCTCGCCTCCCCAGCACCTGCTCGCATCCAAATCAGAGCCACACCAACCTATACTCTTACCAGGTAATTTCCCAAATCCCTCTCCCATCCCCCAACCCACCACCCTTGAAATTAACCTTCCCCAAAGCGGCTTCACCGGCGTCCCCCCCACCGACTACCCCCTCTCCTGCGCCAACCTCGCCCCCCTCGGCGCAACCCGCAACGACCTCCTCAACCTCCCCTGTAAAAACCTCACCCTAATCTTCGCCCGCGGCACCACCGAATCCGGCAACATAGGCAACATAGTCGGCCCCCCCTTCGTCGCCGCCCTAAACTCCATGCTCGGTTCCGCACAAGTAGCCGTCCAAGGCGTAAACAACTATGCCGCCGACATCGCTGGGTTCGAAGAAGGCGGATCGCCGACTGGTAGTCAGAATATGGCGCAGTTGATTGCGATGGCGCAGCAGAAGTGTCCGCATACGAAGCTGTGTGTTAGTGGGTATAGCCAGGGAGCGCAGGTGGCGCATAATGCGGCGGATATGATTACGGCGGGGCAGACAAGTTTTATTGATAGTGTGGTGTTGTTTGGAGATCCGGATGAGGGGGAGGCGTTTGGGAAGGTGAGTCCGAGTAGGGTTAGTACGGATTGTCATTTGGGGGATGATATTTGTTTGCATGGGGATTTGATTTTGCCGCCGCATTTGGATTATTGTCTGGATGTTAATCAGGAGGCGGCGTTTGTGGTGGCGAAGTCGGGGTTGAAGACTGTGTAGGCGTGTGAGACGGCTATGAGTTGATCAGTGTCGTAGGAGACATGTTTGCAAGAATAGCGGAAAAATTCAAAACAACTGTGTAAGAGTGTACATAACAGGCGATACGTATGGGGAGACAATTTTGAGCTTAGTATGACACGAAAGACAAAAGACTAAAATAACGGGAACTGCAATATGTTTGCAAGGGAGAGACGGAATTGAGCCTTTGTCTCCGCGATCGTCTCTCCAACATATCTATCATGGCGACGATCAAAATAGGCGTAACATCCAGGCCTATTCGCAGGAAGAGGAAAAGCAGAGTGACGTCTCTCAGGACAGCGCAGGCACACATATCTCATTCACAATATAATTCTTTTGACCTGTATGCATCTAATAAGCAAGGCTCCACACCATCCACCCCATCCCATTCCCACAATACACCCTAACGATACGACTTCTGGTATCTCGCTCTCGCTCCAGGACCTATTACCCACATTAGCCGTTTCCCAACCTCTACCATCGACCAAGCCCATATATAATACATACCGCCAAATTTCTTCGGCTCACACCGCCTGTTATCCGCCACCAGTAATGTGCGGTCATACTGTACGAGCGCCTGCTTCAGCTGATTCTTCGCATACTCGTCCACGTATTTCTGGTAGTAAGCGACGATCGATTTGGCAATGGCTTGACGGATGGCGTAGATTTGTGAAGTGTGACCGCCGCCTGTGACACGGACGCGGATGTCGACGTTGGCGAATTTGTCGAGGCCGACTATGAGGAGGGGTTCATAGACCTGGGAGTGAGTGGTCAGGGGGGGTTGTTTTGGGTGCGGGGATTGGAAATGGGGGATGGAGAGTACCTTGAAGCGGAGGATCTCGGGCTGGGTGAGCGAGAGCGGTTTGCCATTTACTTTTACGAGACCTTTGCCGGCCTAGGGGGAGGAGGTATTAGGTTAGATGTAGTGGAGAGGTGGTGGTGAGGCGGAGGTGTACCTTGCAATGTGCGACAGCGGTTGCTGTGAAATTAGATTAGCTATATAGGGTGATGGTGGAACAAGAGATGCTCGTACCAGTCTTCTTCTTGCCGAAGCACTGCACACTCTGCGTTGTGGCCATATTTGCGATTGATATTGTGGTAACAGGTCGTCGCTGATAAAGATCGAAGTGTAGCATTTTCCTAGMGTCTGTGGGACGCGCTAGTATTTCGCTTAGCCGGTACGTAGGGCTGAGTAAAGATTCAGCTTCATCATGGTACAATTTACATAGCATAGGGATAATGAAGGTTCTTTTCATCAATGCAACTCTACGCTTTTGGATCCAATGGATCCGKACAACTGGGTATTGGAAACACTACAGATGTATCTACACCACAACTCTGCTTATTTCCAGACGATACCGAGCTGCCTGGCCGACCTTTAAAAATCGTAGCTGGTGGTAACCATACCTTATTACTTCTGGACAATGGGACCGTCTATTATGCTGGCTCGCCAAGAGATGKTCAAGTGAACCCAGGGTCCCCTCTGYCCTCAACTTCGACTTTTCAAGAGGCGTACATTTCAAGACTTGGTGACAAGGTAGTGAACTGTTCAGCTTTCTGGGAGGGCTCAGTATTCATAAACGCCGAGAATGAGGTTTCAACCGCTGGTTTAGGCTCAAAAGGTGAACGTGGTATTGGAGGCATCTCAGCTTCACAGGGATTGCGGATATTAGAAAACTTTCCACCCAACCGCTTTCAAGACTGGCACAAAATCGTTGATGTAGCCAGCGGCGTTGATCATACGGTGGTTGTCTTAGCTGATGGCGATGTTTGGGGCTGGGGCAATGGCCGCAAAGGCCAACTTGCTCAACCTGAACAGTTTGTTTGGGTACCACGCCGGTTCTGCGACCTTGAATTCCCCATAGTTCGTGCTGTATGCGGACGGGAGTTCACCCTATTAATAGGACATGGTGATCGATGTACAATTCTTGGCTCCAATAAGCATGCTATCAAATCACAAACCCCATCCGCCATTTGCGAATGGGCAGACATAAGCGCGAGCTGGGGGAGTCTCTTTGTGCTGAAGAGTTCTGGCAGGATTGAGTCTTGGGGCCGGAATGACCATGGTCAGCTTMCCCCGCCTGGAGTAACAGAAATTCAACAAATCGCTGCAGGATCCGAGCACGTAGTAGCGTTGACAAAAGAGAATAAAGTCATAAGTTGGGGCTGGGGTGAACATGGCAATTGTGGGAGCAATACTGGCGCGGATGGAGATGTCAAGGGTGATTGGAACGAGATTTATACCGATCAAGCTGAATGCCATCAAAAAGTACTGGGTATAGCAGCTGGTTGCGCTACCAGCTTCTTTTGGACAGAGGCTTCTGACATTGAAAAGACTTAAACTTGGACAGCTTGCCGGACTGACGTGGCGCAGGCTTCACTGGTCAGGACCTGCGAATCTCAACGCTACAATGTAGCAATCAGAAGCCTAGGTTACTTCTATTGGGAAAGTCAGTCGCTCAGACATCTTGGGGATATATATTACTGACCAGACATTCCAGATAACGGAATTGTACCCCTGATATACAAGGTGGACGCGGACTAAATTTCCGAAAAGCAGGTGCAGGAGGACATCAATCACCGAATAATGTTGTGATCTGGTGAGGTATTAGCACCTCCGCAAAAGCATTGGAGTTCAACAGACATACGTCTGAGATGCGCTGGGTTGGAGCAATACGGCTGTCAGGATCTTCTGGCCACGCAGGATAAGGTTCCAATCTTGAGGAACTTGCAGAAGCTTTCCGCATGTCATTCAACTCAGAGACCTGGATTTCGTGGTCAACAAATGAATCCAAGAGCATTGAAACACAACGTACGTTTTTGGCACTAGCATTCCATCCGAGCGTATCCTCGTCATCATCGTAATTTCTCTCTCCCCATACTCGATCCTCGTCTTCTTCCAGCGGCAGGAACAAGCTATCCGGGTCTAGGCTTGCTTTCGGCGGTGGGGGGGAAGGCCTCTGGGTCCTTTGACTCTGAGATTCCCTTGTGAAACTGCGGGAGGCCGGCTCGGTCGGTGGTGGCATGCTGGTAGGCTTCTGTATGCTGGTAGGCTTCTGTATGCTGGTAACTTGTGCAGGAGACTGGCGGGATGGTCGATGTGTAGCAGACGTGGGCGACGTGTGCCTGACAACGGCAGGAGCTGGCGTTTCAGAGGCCCCACGATAGTCCCCAATTGTCATCAGTGTGAACTCGCATTGCATACCGTGTTCATTGTAGCTTAATTGCATAGGACGCGACGGGAAATTGTATAATGCTGTGATGCTTGTTTGCAATGTTTCGGCATGTGTAACAATGGCTTTAAAATCTTTGACGCTTATACCGATGTGAAGCTGGTCTTGGACGGTAAAATCCTCGAAGTCGAGGTTGTCTATGGTGATTGAAGTCTGTAATGGCATTTTCAAAACATCTGTCTTCTGTCAATATGACGATATGCTAGGAGGCAAAAGTTGGCTCAAACCTCTTCCATTAGTAACTTTCTCCGTATAGCTTGTGAAAGTTGCACGTCCATTTTCCGACGAGATGTCTAATTGTTCAGTATTGGCTCCGAAGTAGTCAATGAATGACCTCAAGGTACCAGCACCAATTCTCCAGGTGTTTTTCGCAGCGTTCCTATTGAACAAGGCATGCATGACCTCGACAGACTCGTAGGTGAGTTTGTAGGTCTTAATGACGCCTTGTACCAAGTCAGATCTATCCTTACAACCAAAGGAGATAGCACACAAACCATGCCTGCAGACCATCTTCACAATGAGACGGCACTCAGTCTTGTCGGGCTGATCTTGAATGTAGCATTCGCACCGTTCCACAGCAGTATCTTTGTCTCGTACATCACCCAAACGGCCTTTAAAAACAGACAGTAGAGCCTGGTCATTGTCAACAATAGTTGAGACCCAAGAAATTGGGATGTGGCTAATTACTTTATTATATAATTGGCATGTAAAGCGAGATTCGGTATTATCAGTAGCGTTTTTGCCTTTGGTGAGAATCGGACTGAAATTGTACTTTTCAAAGAAAGCATTTCTATCAAGAGAGAAGGAAGCATAAGCAGATTTGGAGGAATTCAGGGCGGTGAGGACCAACTGAAGGGTTTCGTCAGTTGCATGGTTTACAGTCTGCGAGGCAGAGAAACATCTCGCACTTTATCCTCACGAGCCTCCAAGGACACGACTTCGCGGAACTTTGCGAGACACAAAACGGCATCGTGAACACGTACTACGCCTTCAAGCGTTAACGTGAAGCTCAGAGTATGCATGTTTAGTTTCGAACAGCCCTTGGATTGAGAGAAGGCAGAATAGCCCGAGCAAAACTAGCTATATAATTCTCGCATCTCATTCCTTCGCACAACCTTTCCAGAAAGTCGGAGAGATACGGAGAAATCCCTGGTATGGCATATATGAGCTTCAAAGGGGAATTGTGAATCGGAGCTGGGCAGGCTGCAGGACGCTGAAATTCCACTTTCTAGGATAATGAAATTGATTGCTTTCCTAGCTGATGGTTGGTTGCATGATGGATGCTAATTATAAGTGCTCTGCTAAGGGAAATAGGATTATTAAGCTGCTAGTAACGCTACTGCTAAAGAAGCTAGCAAAAACCTCTTTCCTAAATTTCTACCTAATAACTCTCTCCTTAATAGAAAACAGCCTTATCCTTAAGGCTACTAATTATAGTACTGCTAGATATTAGATATTCTATTAGAGACCCCTAGACTATACCTAATTTCTTTATATATTTATAGTTTTTTATCTTTATTTACTAAGTAATCTCTATCTTTATTTATTTTAATTAGCTTATTATAACTTGCTTCTACGCTTTTTCTATTAAGTTAAGTAATATCTTAGTTTTTATAATCTTTTATTCTTTTATTTATATATTATTATATATTTTTTTATTTAGTTATACTTAGATTTCTTATCTTATTTTTATTATTAATATATCTTATATATCTTTTTAAATAATATTAGTTTTATTTTTATAGATTACTACTTCTTATAATATTATAAGGTTATAACTTACCCTATTATAGATTTATTATAGAAGAGTTAAATTATAGTTATAATACTAATACTTATAATCTCTAAAAAGCTGTTTAATAATAATTTTAGATAATATTAGTATAGAGTTATTAATAGTAATAAGCTTCTTATTAATAATAATAGGCTCCTTATTAATAATAATAAGCCCTTTATTAGTAATAATAAGCTCCTTATTACTTATATTACTATTAAAGAGGTTAATAATATTAAAGTTTAAGTAATATTCTTCCTTTATCTTAATAAAGCCTTTAGGATTAACTTATTCTTATAATTATATAATAATAGTACTAAGTATTATTATAATTTTTTTAGCCTTTTCTATATAATTACTAGCTATAACCTCTATATTTATTAGTTCTTATTAGATTAACTTAATAATATATATTAAAATTCTTTTATATTCTTTAATTTATATTTTATAAATATATTCTAGAATTATAGTTTCTATATATAGTTTAATAATAAGTAGTTCCTTTATAAACTTATTTATTAAAAGAGGGTTATTTTATTTTTTTAAATTACTCTTAGCTAATCCTAGTAGTTTTATAATAATTCCTTAAATTAAAGTTAAGAATTCTTTATAACCTTTTTTTATATATCTACAAAAGTTTTTTGTAGATGAGTTTTAGATAAGATTAGATAAGATTAGATAGAGTAGCTATATTTATTTATTTAAACTTATCTAAACTTATCTACTTAGTGTTAGAAAATATATTAGCTTTTCTATAGCTACTATAGTTATTATAGAGTATATTTAGTAATTTTAGAATTATTTAAAAGTTCTTATATTAATAATATATTAGTTATAATAACTAGTAAGGTTACTTATAGTAATTAATTTATAGAGTATACCTATATTAATACTTCTAAATCTAATTGTATTAATTATATTAATATTAATTATAATCTTATTATTAATATAAGCTTAAGTATGAATCTAAGCTTAATTACCCTATATATCTTATATATAAGATTTACTTAAAGTGTTATATTAGATATAAAAACTATTATATTAAGTTTTATTTACCTTAGCTAGATATCCTATATAATTATTAAATAAATCTTTTTATAGTTTATTTACTTTATATTCTCTATATCCTATAATTACTAGAAGATATAATATAATTTAGTCTTATAYTTATTTAGTTTTTATAAGACTAAAATAAGTATATATTATATTTAATTTATTTTAATATAAATCTTCTTCTTTATTATTAAGTTTTTTATTAGGTTTTATTAAACTTCTAAACTTAAAGATTCTACCTATTCTTCTTTAGGGCTAGTATTTTTATCCTCACTACTAGTTTCTTATAATATAGGGTTATTATTATTCTCCTTTCTATATATAGAGTTAGGCGAGTTAGATTTAGAAGGGCTTTTAGCCTAGGTACTAGTCTAAGTACTAGCTAAACTATTAGCTTAGGTACTAGTTTAGGTATTAACTAGGCTACTAGCCTAGGTACTAGCTAAGTTATCTACTTAAGTATTATTATACTAATATCTATAATTAGTTTAATTACTTATTAATTTAAATAAYTTATAATRYTCCTACTAYTYTAGTTATCTTTATTTATAYRTRTATTAATATCTRTAAAATTAYTTAGATTATAATAGTTTAACTATTAATAATTTAACTTTTTTTTATAATCTAAGGGAACTTTTTATTTAGAATATAATATTACTTTCTTCTAAATACTATTTATAATAATAGGCTRTATATTTTTAGGGAAGACTTYYTACTTATTAAGATAATATAAAAATAGTTCTATAATCTATTAGCGTTATAATATAAAGTAGTTTTARATATACTATAAAGAACTTTATTATTAATAAATTTAGTTCTTTTAAACTTTATTATAGCTTCTTAACTAGGCCCTATTTTATATATAATATATTTAATTATTATATATATAAAGCTAATTATACCTATTTTAAATAGTTTAAAATAATATCTTAATCTCTCCTTCTTTACTAGTAATTATTTCTTAGACTTAAAAAATATCTTATTTATATACTTACCTAGAATTAGGGTTATAAATATTATTTTTTTAAGCTATACTATTATTAGCTATTACTTAAATAAGTATTAAAAGGTATATTATATTCTTATCCTTTATAAGAAATAAATTATTATTTAAAAGTTAGTCTACGCTGCGCAACGGGTCGGGTTCAACCTAATAGGTTTCAGGTCAGGTTTAGGTTGGGTTGGGTTTTAGGTTAAGTTTTAGGGTTTAACTAAGAACCTAACCTAAACCTAACCTACTATCGGGTTTTTAGGTTTAAACCTGTCAACCTAATAGGCCCCTATCAGGCCCTATTCTATACCCTATTTAGTATAGTGATGCCCCCTAAGATATCGCTGTCGCTGTCGTATAGCATGTCGCTGTCGCATGGTATATC
>KE598563.1:945750-957234 GCA_000444155.1 Cladonia macilenta KoLRI003786
TCCTTAAGAGCTTTCTTATAAGAATAATAAATAAGTATTAATAATCTAGAAAAATCTTTATATTCTTAATATATTAAGTTATTCTTAGAATAACTGTACTCCCTTAATTTAAAAGGGTTATTTTAGTACCTTAAATCGCTTAGCTAAAAATATTCTTATAATAAATTAGGTTTACTTTATAGATTAATTTATTAAGTTATAAAATTTATCTAATAAAGCTTACTACTAGCTAAGGCCTCTTTATATAAAGAAGGATATAGATTCCTATATYTATAACTCTTAAAATATTATAATARTAARYTATATCTATTACTATTATATAAATAAGGATCCTAAGGATATTTTTAGTAACTAAATATTATAGGCTAGGTTATAGACTAGGTTATAGGCTAGGTTATAGGCTAGATATTAGCCTATAGCCCTAGATTATCTAGGATACTAGCTTAATATAGCTAGTCCTCCTCCTATTAATAATTACAACCTATTAGTAATACTATTAATTTAGTAAATTATTTATATAATAACTTCTATTAACCTACTATAAGAAAGCTGATACTAATAATAGGATAATAATTATAATATAAGAAGAATAGGTTTTTAAGGAACCTTAAAATTCCCTTTTATATAATAGCTACTAGACTATCTATTATAATAATTCTTTATATATAAAACTCAGCCTTTAACTAAAATAGTATATAGCTATAAAGCTTAATAATTATTATTATTTAAAAAGTTTATATTAAGCTTAACTAAATACTAGCTATTATATAAAATTAAACTAAGTATATAGAGGTTAGCTATTTTAATAAAAATTTAAAGAAATTAAGTATTTATATATATCACTTTTAATTCTATTATTATTTTTTAATCCTTTTAAAAGAAGTTTTACTAATAATTTTACTTATTAACTATTATATTACCTATAAGAAGCTGTATCTTAAAACTAGCCTTAGATAATCCCTATATATATAGGTATTAATAAGGAAAAGACAGATAATTAATAAAATAATAATATTAAAATAAAATAAAAAAAAAAGGAGTTAAGATTTTATACCTATATAATAAGCTAAGTATATATTAGGAAGAAGATAATAATAATTAACTTATTATTAATTTTTATCTAACTCTTTTTCTTAACTCTATCTTTTAGTTAAGAGTTATATAATAACTCTAGTAATACCTAATATCTTAATAAATTAATAAAAATAATAAATAATTTCTATATAAAAAGATCTTTATATTTCTTAAGATCCTTAGTTAGGAATATACTTAATATTARTATATTATTATTATCYTATAGAARACRAATAGAAYTAGTAAAGATAATAAGGATATATAATAATATAAAGGCTCCACTATTATAATAGAGTCCCTAGGAGTTAAGTAGTAATAATAATAAAATCTTTTATCTATTAAAAGGTTTAATCTAATTAGTTACTTTCTATTTTATATATACTTTATAATATATATTATATTTAACTTTATAAATTTTTTTTCTAAAACTATTAATCTTTTTAGCTAGAGAGGAAGATATTCTAACCCTAGCCTACTTAATTATAAGCTATACTTATTATCCTAATATACCCTCTTATAGCCCTAGTTTATATTAATAGTATTTAAGTATAGAATTAAAGATTAGTATACCTATACTAAAAAACCTTTATTTTTATTAAAGATAAATCTTTTACTAAGCTTAAATTAGATAGCTTTTAACTTCTAAAATTTCTAAATAAGTTTATATTTTTTATTATTATTTTTAATAGAGATCTACGAGACTTATTAATAATACTAGATATTAATTAATAAATATAGCTACTTTATAACTGTATATAGCACTATTATTTATTTAGCTAATTATAAATAGTTGGATAATATCCCTAATCTTATTAACTATTATTATAACTTTAAGAGTAGTCCTATCTATCTTATTATTTAAAGCCTTTTTTATATAGATATTATATTCCCTTATAAGCTAAGAGATTAAATCTTAATATAATAAATAATATAGGCTTTTTAGGTCTAATTAAGCTACTTCCTTAATAATTATTAATACTAGTTATAARTCCTTAAGTAAATATTCTTAAGGTATATCTATAATAAACTACTTTATTAAAATATATTCTATAGGACTAAATAAAGCCTAACTAAAGATTATATAATAAATTTATTAGAAAATAAAACTAGTTATTAATCTTATATAAGAATTCTATAATAGGATTTTCTTATTTTCTAAGTTAATATACTTTATTACTATAAATACTATTAAAGTAGATTATAAAATATAAATATTTTTATTTTATTATATCTTTCTTACTAAGCTTTTTAGGCTTAGGCTTAAGCTAAGGATAAGTCTTACTAAGTTTAAGCTTTAAAAATATTATTATATATTAATTTATAAATAGAAATTATTATAAGTACTATAACTTTATATAGAAATTTATATCTACCTTAAAAGCTTTTTATTTTATATTAATAAGCTTATAATTCTTTAATCTCTTTAACTTTTTTATTTTATATTATATAATCCTAAGCTTTATATTAAAGGGAGACTTAAATATAGATTCCTCTAATAAGACTATCTTATTAAACTTTTTTATTTAGGTCTATATTAATACTACTAGAAAAAAAATAAGGTTAATATTAAGTTTAAGTATAAGCTTTATTACTACCCCCTACTCTTAGTAGGGATATTATATAGGATAATACTCTTATAATAAATATTATATATTAGGTACCTATAATTTTTTAGGGGTAATAGCTAGTAGATTAAGTATAATATTATTACTATACTTAGTTTAAAAAATATTTAATATTATTTATAACTTAAATAAAAATATTAATAAGGTAGGACTAGAGGATATAAGTTATAATTTAAAAATATTAATTAATATTTAACTACTTCTTAAGTAAAAATAATATATTTTAATATATCTTATTTTATTATTTTCTATTTCTTCTTAATCTTTACTCGCCTTTATAAGGAGTATTTAGTAGGTAGTAATAACCTAATACTTTTATATTAAAATAATAAGCTTTTTTATAAAAATAATATCTTCTAAACCMTTATAATTATTATTAGCCTTAATAAGCTTATATATAGTATCTTAATTAATATTATTTATTAATTTAAGTATATACTTCTATTTTAATAATATTTACTAGTCTTTAAGAACTATTAGTCTTAGATTTTAGATAAAGGTATTATTAAGGAACTTATATTATTTAATAATTTATATTTTTATAACTTAGACTACTTAAGAGGGCCTTAGCTATAAAATTAAGATCTTTTAAATTAAACTCTATAGTAATTAGCTCTACTAGTAAAAATAATTATTAAATTATAAAATCTTTATTAATYTTTATAATTTTTTTATTCTTTAAACTATCTTCTAGCTTAAGGCTATACTTAGAGTTAAGTAATTTAATATATAATCTATAATAAGCTTTAATAGGTTAAAGGAAAAAACTAGTATAATCTAAATTAAATAAATATAATAAAGATAGCTAGACTGTTATGTAATAGAATGAGTGATAACCTATTTTGCAATAGAATAGGCGCTTTGTAGCAATAATAGATGAAATCTATGTAGTAGTTAGATATAATAAGAATGATGGAGCTAYGGTGCGCGCGATGCTCGGTTATCTACTRAGTGGCTGACTAAGCATCCTGCCAAGCATCCTGCCAAGCATCATGACAATCAAGCATCATGACAATTGCCCACAAAAAAATGAAAAAAGCGATGCCCTCATCGCCTATGCGCTAATCCAATTGCGTATGACATCTAACATGCCTCAGCGCATTCCATCAGCCAATAGGAAGCTTYATAGCCCGTGGTTGCGACAGGTGGTTGACGGAATGGGTAGTGGAAGGAACAGGTCCAGGTGCGGAATTCTAGGAATGCCAAGGTTTCTTCTCCGGAAGTTAGGATTCTGCGACAGCGATGTTGATAGCCACGATTAAGGAAATCACTTATGAATAGTAGCCTTGGTTAGTCGGATGAGGCAGTGCTAGCGACGAGCGATGGCCGATTAGAAAAATATAAATAGAATGTTGAGCAACGAGGGTGGTTGGTTAAAAAGTTAAAAAGTTGAAAAGCTGCAAGCGAGGCAATATTGGAATAGGGCAATATTAAATCGCAACGAAAATGGTGGCGTCCGACTGTATAGGACTAGGCCAGATGTAGCATAGCTCCTGTCGTAAGCTTATGCGTGTGATTAAGTATAGTGGTATACCATACATCTAGTTCCTCGTCGCGCGAGAAACTCATGTAGATGCCACCAGATTTGGGTGGTTATGTAATGTAGTTCTTAAAGAACTCAGCATCGCGGATTCTTCGTATTTGTCTTAAAGTACCATATTTTTGCCTCATCTACTTGATATTCCGCAGTGGCTTGTAGACCTGTTTTTGTTCTACCTCTTCTATTATTTCGACACTTGGTGGGGGTGGAGCGGATTGAGCGGAAATGGGAGGTGTAGCAATTGGTATAGATGTTGATTGTATGTGAGGTAGCTCTAATAGTGCTGGCTGTAGAGCTAGCAGAGCGGAGGGTGGAGCGGAGGATCAGAATTTGTCTTACAATTAATCGAAAAGGGTATTAAGCTTCTGATTGATGAATCCTTCCAAGCTATCAATCTGCTGCTTGGTGAAGCCGGCCATAGTGATGACGACAGGCCTATATAAGGATTGTCGGTGAAGGTGATGGTGAGTCGAAGAAATAGCTCATTTTTTTAGACTGACCTTTCCAGGTTCTAGAAGCTTCTATTGATTGAATGCCTAATGAAAGGATTCAGAGGCCTTTTTCCAAAAGCACTGGTGGATGAGCGGATATAGGACTGGTAGGGTATTGAAAAGGATGGTGAGGATCTTAGTACTGGATCTTATGCCGTTGCTACYATGTTGTYAYRTRATRGAATRAGTGATGACCTATTTTGCAATAGAATGGGCGCTTTGCAGCGATAATAGATGAAATCTATATAATAGTTAGATATAATAAGAATAATGGAGCTATAGTACGCGCGATGCTTAGTTATCTACTAAGTGGCTGACTAAGCATCCTGCCAAGCATCTTGCCAAGCATCATAATAATCAAGCATTATGACATAGACTTTCTTATATATAGTATTATATAGAAACTAATAAGCTACTAGTAAATTTAATTTATATATATTTAAATATTTAAAAATAGTATATTAATAATAATATAACTTTTTAAATAAATACTTAATATATTACTTTCTTTTCGTTAGAATAGTTAAAGATAATATATAAAAACTCTTTCTATCTAAAGAGAGGAAGAGAGGGTATTAAATTATTTATATATAAATTATTTAAAGTAATAATATAAGTATCTGCCTTAATAAAAGTCTTAATAATAATATTAGCCTTACCCTAAATACTAATATATAGTTTAGTATTAATATAGAAATAATTATTAAAGTAAGTTAGGATTATTATTCTATTTATTTTTCTTTAATTTATATTATTATATCCTAAGCTACTATATAGCTTATAAGTCTTTAATAAGAATAAAACTTATAGTTTATAAAARGTTAGCTAAGATATTACTAATAATTTTATTATAAACTAAAAAAATAAACTCTCTTACTTTAATAAGAAGCTTATTCTTATTCTTACCCTTTATATTAATACTCTAAATAAAACTAATAAATATAAGTCTCTATTCCCTATCCTATATCTTTTTATTATTAAGATTAACCTTTTTTATATAC
This sequence comes from Cladonia macilenta KoLRI003786, assembly GCA_000444155.1. Classification (NCBI taxonomy): domain Eukaryota; kingdom Fungi; phylum Ascomycota; class Lecanoromycetes; order Lecanorales; family Cladoniaceae; genus Cladonia; species Cladonia macilenta. The sequence continues at coordinate 951,482 of KE598563.1, forward strand.
CTAATATCCTATCTATTAGATATAGATAGCTAGTAGAATTAATATTATACTTATAAAAAGAATTAGACTATTTAAAAGTAATAGGGAAAATAATAACATAAAATAGCTAATAGTATAATATAAGATAAATAAAATATAAGTAAGAAATATAAATAAATAAAGTAAATATAAAGCTAGTTAAATAATAATAAAAAGAAAGTCATAGATATAAGATTAAATAATAAGAAGTAAAGTTTATTAATAATCTATTAATAAGTAAGCGCTTAATAAGCTAACACCTAAACTAATATATATATAAGCTCTTAGGCTAGCTTATAADCTATATTAAGGCCTTTYTTATAARCTTATATATAGATTAGAGCTAGCTAGCTTATACCTAGGCTAGTTTATATATATAGTAGAGTTAATATACTTATAAGCTAGGTTATAGGCTAGCTTATTTATAAGCTAGGATATATACTAAATTATATAAGCTTATACTTAGAATTATACATAGCTAGATAATAAGCTAGGTAGTAATAAGCTAGTTAATAAACTAAGTTATAAGCTAGCTTATATATATAGTAGAGCTAATATATTTATAAGCTAGGTTATAGACTAGCTTATATATATAGTAAAGCTAGCATATTTATAGGCTAGGTTATAGGCTAAGGCTTACTTATAAACTAGGTTATAAGCTAGGGCTTATTTATATAGTGGAGCTAGCGTGTTTATAGGTTAGGTTATAGACTAACTTATATATATAATAGAGCTAGCTTACTTATAGGCTAGGTTATAGGCTAGGTTATAGGCTAGGTTATAGGCTAGGGCTTATTTATAGGCTAGGTTATAGTCTAGCTTATTTATAAGCTAAGATATAAACTAGCTTATATATAAGCTAGATATTAGTTACTTATATATTAAAGTTAGGTTATTTATAAGCTAAAGTTAAATTATTTATAAATTAAAGTTTAATTACTTATAGGCTAAAGTTAGATTAATTATAAACTAAAGTTAAATTACTTATAAGTTAAAATTAAATTATTTATAAACTAAAGTTAGATTACTTATAGGTTATAATTAAATTATTTATATATTAATATTAAGTTATTTATAGGCTAGGTTATAAGCTAGGTTATAGGCTAACTACTTAATTTTTAGACTTAATAAACGCGGGGCACTACCTTAATATATATAATATAGAGGTTATATAGTAAGAGCCTTATAATTATAATATAATTATCCCTTTAAAGTATAATAGATAAATATAAAGTTATAGATATATATAAAGCTAATAAACTTAAAAATACTTTTTAATATACTTAATACCTATATACTATAGTAGATATAATATAACTTAAATTAAATAACTACCCCTAATTCTTTATTATCTTTATTATTTTTACTATCTTTATTATTATTACTAATTTTATAATTCTTAGTAGGTAGTTAAAAGGTTCTTTTAATAATTCTTATTTATAGCTTTTATCTCCTCCTTACTATATACTCCTCTATATTATCCTTTATAAGGAATCTTTATATATAGCATAGCTTTCTTTAACTAATATAATATATTTATATTATAGCTTAGTAATTATTATTATTAAAAAAATCTATATTAAATTTAACTAAATAATAAGCTYTATARARGGTTAAGCCTATTAAGTAAAGATTACTTAATATAATAAAGATTTATAATAGTTTAGAATTTAAATTCTCTTTTTATAAAACTAGTAATATATTAAGATCTTCCTAAAAAAAGTTTTATTAATAGTCTTACTCTTTAACTAGTATCTTATTATAAATATAATATATCTTAAAACCAGCCTTAGATAGTCCCTATATATATAAGTATTAATAAGGGAAAGATAAATAATTAATAAAATAATAATATTAAAATAGAATAAAAAAAAAGAAGAATTAGGATCTTATACCTTATTAATAAACTAAGTATATATTAAAAAGAAGGTAATAATAACTAGCTTATTATTAACCTTTATTTAATTTTTTTTCTTAATTCTATCTTTTAGCTAAGAGCCCTATAACAATCCTAGTAATACCTAATATTTTAGTAAATTAATAAGAATATTAAGTAGTTCTTTTTTAAATAAATTTTAATACTTTTTAAGATCTTTAATTATAAAAGTACTCTCTAATAGCTTTTCTTTTTTATTAAATAAAAAATGAATTAAGCTAGGAAAGTTAGTAAGGGTTAATAATTATAAAAAAAATAATATCTTCTTTTTAATATTAAGTAATAATAGTAGTTCTTTTTYTTATTTAGCTAGTAATTTATATTAATTAGCCTTCCTCTAATTCTTATATATCTTATAATACTATTTATATTTATCCTTAGAAACTAGCTTTCTATAATTATTAATTTCTTTAGTTAAAGTAGAGGATATTTTAAAGCTAACCTACTTTATTATAATTTTAGGTAGTATAATTACCTTATACTTATATATAGTACTATTATTTATTTATTTTATTATAAAGAGTTAGATAATTTTTTTAATTTTTTTAATTATTTATAAAGTTTTTAAAATAATCTTATCTACCTTACTATCTTTTAAAGCCTTATTAATAAAGGTAATATATTCTTTTATAAGCTCTATAATTAACTTATAATATAAAATATAATAATAATTTATTATTTCCTTCTAAGCTAATTCCTTTAAGATTAATAATATTTATTAAAAGTCTTTAGATAAATATTTTTAAGATATATCTATAATAAACTATTTTACTAGAATATATAATATATAAATAAGTAAAACTAATCTTATCCTATACTTTAAATAATTTAGGATATAAAACTAGATATTTATCTTATATAATAATTATATAATAAAGTTTATTATACTTTTAAGATAATATAYCTTATTAATATAAATAMTAYTAAAGTAGATTAAAGTATATAAAAGGTTTTACTTTTATTTATTAGGTATAATATAGATCTAATCCCTTATAAGTTTAATTTTTAAAAATATTATTATATATTAACTAGTAATTAGAAATTATTAGAAGTATTTTTATTTTATATACTACTTCTTATCTATTATAAGAGCCTCTTATTTTTTATTAGTAAGCTTATAGTTTTTTAATTTTCTTAACTTTTTTATTCTATATTATATAATTCTAAGCTTTATATTAAATAAAGACTTAGATATAAACTCTTTTAATATAATTATCTTATTAAACTTTCTTATCTAGGTATATATTAATATTATAAGAAGGATAATAAGGTTTATATTAAATTTAARTATAAAYWTWAYTACTACCCCCTACTCTTAATAAGGATATTATATAGGATAATATTCCTATAATAAGTATTATATATTATATATCTATAAGGTTTTATTAGTATTAGCTATTAAGTAAGGTAAGCTATTTTAAGATTTATCTTTATAAAAGCTTATTATATTATATAAAGCTTATATAAGGTAATAGTTAAGGTAAGACTAAAGAATATAAATTATAATCTAGAAATATTAATTAATACTTAATAACTTATTAAATAAGGATAGTATATTTTATTATATCTTATCTTATTATTTTCTATTCCTCCTTTATATTTACTTACCTCTGTAAGGAGTATCTAATATACGGTAATAACTTAATACTTTTAGATTATTATAGAAAGCTCTTATATTATAATATTATTTTATAAGCCCTTTTAATTCTTATTAGCTTTAATAAGTTTATATATATAATCYTAATTAATATTATYYTTATYTATTTAGGTATAAGCTTCTAACTTAATAATATTTAATATTTTATATAAACTATTAGTTTTTAAGCTTAATAAAGGTATTATTAAAGAATTTATACTATTTAATAGTTTATCTTATTATATATTAGGCCCTTTAAGATCTTAATAGTAAAATTATCTTAAATTTTAAGATTAAACTCTATATTTATTAGCCTTATTAATAAGGATATTTAATAAATTAAAGAGTTCTTATTAGTCTTTATAATTAAAGAGTCTTTATTAATCTTTTTATTACTTATACTTTCTAAGACTTAAAGTAGGGCGCTTAATATATATAACTTAATCTTAAAACCTATAATAATATCTTTATAATAATTATTAATAATTTAAATAGCTAGATTTAAGTTATTAGAAGTAATTAAAACTAACTTAAATAACTAGACTTTCTTAACTTTAATAAGTAAGTCTTTAGTAGCTATATTATTATTAAATATTATAAAAGAACTATTAATAAGCTAATATTATAAATTCTTATAAAGGAATACTTATTAATACTACTAAGTCTTTTTAATAAGATTAATAATTATATTTTAATTATATTATATATAATAACTTAGCTGCTTARATTTAATAAYTATAAAACTARRAATARTAAGTATAAGTAATAAATATTAAATATCTAATAATATATACTAAATTAACTTATTATTAGAGCCTTAAATAATAATTTTATAAGCTATAACTATTACTTACAGGATCTATAAAGTATATACTATATTTTATAAGTCTAGGTTATTTATTAGCTAAAATAGATTATTAATAAAATTAACTTAATAAATAATCTCCTAATTATTCTATAATAATAAGGATCTAAGGATTTACTATAAAATACTAAGCTTCTAGGCTAATAGTTCTAGTAATTATTTAGGTATAGATACTACTAATAAGAATATTATAAAATTACCCTAGAATATCATTCAAAATCTAATAAAATTATTTAAATTAGTATATTATAATAAGATAGTTATCTAACTTAATATTAATAATATTATTAAATACTTAGATCTAGAGGCTAGTACTAGTATACTTATAATAATAAAGATAAATTATAAATTTTATTTTTAATATTTTTCTTTAATTCCTACTCTCGCTTAAGCTCTTAGATCTTTAAAGAGTATAAAAAGAATAGCTTTAAAAAAGTTAAATAAGATATTATTATTAATCTTATCTTATACTAACTCTATAAACCYTTATATCTTTATTATTAGTTTATTCTAACTTCTAGCCTTATCCTTTATTAGATTAATAGAGATTATATTAATACTCTTAATAAAATTTATAAAGATTAGCTTCTAATCCTTATCCTATAACTTCTTATCTCTAAGACTAATTACTTTTCTAATACCTATAATATTAGACTTTAAATATAGGTTATAAAAAGAACTATTACTATAGTTATAAGTATTATTAGAATATCTAAAAGTAATAAGAAATATAATAATATAAAATAGTAAAGGTATAATATAAGATAGGTAAAGTATAAATAAAAAAAATAAAGAGGTAAATAAGTAAATTATATAAATAAAAGATAATATATACTAAAATAAATATTATTAATAATAAATAAGTGCCCTACCTAGTTTCTAATATAAGTAACTAGATTATGCTAATATATATAATTAAACAAAATAATTATATAGCTAATAATAGGCTAGGTAATAAGCTAGATTATATACTATTTTACTTATAAGCTAGGTTATAGGCTAGCATATATATATAATAGAATTAGCTTACTCATAGGCTAGGTTATAGACTAACTCACTTATAGATTAAGATATATACTAGATTATATAGGCTTATACTTAAAATTATATGTAGCTAAATAATAAGCTAGGTAATAATAAGCTAGTTAATAAACTAAGTTATAAATTAACTTATATATATAATAAAGCTAGCTTACTTATAAGCTAGGTTATAGGCTAGGTTATAAGCTAACTTACTTATAAGCTAAGTTATAAGCTAGCTTACTTATAGGCTAGATTATAATCTAGCTTACTTATAA
>KE598563.1:958028-1091837 GCA_000444155.1 Cladonia macilenta KoLRI003786
ATCGACATGCGACAGCGACATGCTATGCGACAGCGACAGTGACATGCTATGTGACAGCGACATGCTATACGACAGCGACAGCGATATCTTAGGGGGCATTACTATATTAAATAGGGCATAGAATAGGGCCTGACAGGGGCTTATTAAGTTAATAAGTTTAAATCTAAAAACCTAATAATAGGTTAAGTTTAGGTTAGGTTTTTAATTAGATTTTAAAATTTAACTTAGAACTTAACTTAACCTAAACTTAACCTAAAACCTATTGGGTTAAACCCGACCTATTACGCAGCGTACTTATATTACTTAAATATAACTAAGGTAAATATATACTTTTAATAAAAGTTATAAAGTCAGCTAATATACCTAATTCTAGATAAGTTTAAATAGGTTTAAATAAGTTTAGATAAGTTTAGATAAGTTTAGATAAGCATAAATAAATTTATTTTAGAATAACTCTATCCTATAATCTATTCTATAGTAACATAAAAAAACTCATCTAAAAAACTTTTATAGATGTAATAATTAGTTTATTTAAATTAGCTTTATTATATCTAAGATATCTAGTACTAGCTAGTAGTTATAGGTATAGATATATTATTAAGTTTATATATAGATTTTTTTGTATATAGTCTACTATAGTATTAAATATATTTTCTTTTACTTTTTCTTTTAGTTACTTTATTAATTCTCTTAATATTTTCTAGAATAACTTATCTTCTATATAAGATTTTATAGAGTAGGTAATTTAGTATATTTTCTTAGTATTTATTTATATTATAATAAGGAGTAGAAGCCTTTTTTTAATAATTATATAGAGAAAGTTTTTACTTTTATTAAAAACGCCTATTATATTAAGTTTAAGAAGTAGTAAAAGTTATAAGATAGTTTATTTATTAAGTATAGTTTTCTTTTAATATAAAATATTATTAGTTATAAGTTTATTATTATCTAGCTTATCCTCTAGATCTATATTATTAGAGGGAGTAATATTTATTTTAGGGTTAATTTTTATTTTCTTAGCTAGTTTCTAGCTAATTTATAACTCTTTATAATTATTTTTTATTTTTATTAGGCCTTCTATCTTTTCTATAGCTACCTTTATAGGGTTCTTTTTAAGTATAAGTCCCTTATTTTTTACTATTATAAAATAAGATACTAGTAAGGTAATTTAGTTAATAAGGTAGTAATTAGAAGATAAGATAGTAATAGAAAGATAAGATATTTATAATATATAATTTAAATACTAAATCTTTAGGTTTAGGAATCTATTGCTTTTATTAGGTATATTTATAATAGTAATATATATATAATACTACTTTATTACTTAGTAGTTAATTTTTATCTTAGAGAGTAATAAATAGTTAATATTAGTATTTAAGTAGCTATTATTCTCCTAGCTTTAGTACTAAGAGATATATAAATTTAGTATTATAATAGTATTATTAGGGTTTAAACCCTAATATAATTTAGGTAGGTATATATCTATAGACTTTAATAGTCTTAGTATTTATATTAARRATATTTTCCYTTACTAATAATAAYTATAAGTTTATAATACCTTTTTTAATATATTTCTTATTTATCTATATTAATATTTCTTGTACTGTCCTTTCTAGTAGATTAGTTAAGGAGGGGTAATTAATTAGTTTTATAAGTAACTTATTTTATACTTTAATAAAATAGCTTATATATTATTATTAATAAAGTAGGTATTATTATCTATATAAAATCCTTAAGGCTATTTAAAGATTAGTATAATATATTCTTATATTATATCTATTATTTTATAGGAGGTATAATATTAGTATATTTTTACCTAAATAAATCTATTAAAGAAGTTTATTACTAGTAGTATATATACTATTTTAGTTATATTATATATTAGGTTAATTAGCTCTAACTAGTTAGCTCCTAGTATTTTTATTAGCTTAAAGATTTATATAGTTAATAATATACTAGTAATTAGTTTCCTAAGATAAGACTAGTAGAAGTAGTAGCTAGTATATTATTTATATATATCCTTAGTTTAAATAAGCTAGTAGGCCCTCCTTATTAAATAATTAAGTATTAGAGTAATTATATAATATCTATAATCTTTATATACTATTTTTAAGTATTATATAATCTAATCTTTAATAATATAGATATTATTAATACTTATTAATTTAATATATCTAAGGTATCTACTTTTAGAGGGGTATAATAATCTAAAAGATTTAGCTATATATTATAGGGTATAATATTAATTTTAAAGTATATCTACCTTTACTAGCTCTTCTTTACTACCTTTAAGATATTTAACTAGTTAATAGTATATAGGTAATTACTAAAATTTATTAAGGTTTTCATTTTTTAATAAAGTACTAAAAGGATAAGTAAATTATTATAATACTTTAGAATAAAGGATTAGTATTACTAGCTTCTTTATTAAATATAAAGTTTATAATATACTTATATAAGCTAATAATTAGCTTAGTCTATCTACTAGCCTAATATACTAATCTCTAAAGAGTTAGTATATAACCTTAGTATTAAATTTACTTAGTTAATTTAGTTAAATTACTACCCTTCCTTTCTTAATTTATTTTATAATAAAAATTAGTTTTAGTACTTTATAATTAGTATATATAATTACTAGATATTTATTATTTATAATAAGTTATTTTACTTCTACTAAATTCTTTATTATCGCGAGGTATTTATATTCTAAGTTTAAATATCGCGTTTTAGTATTATTAAGTTTATATAATAAAAATATAATAATCTATTTATTAAGCGTAATAATAGGGGTAGCTTCTATGCCTAATAAGGTATCTCTTATTTAAAAGAGATATCCTCTTAATATACTTATACTAGCATCTATAATAAGATAATATTATAAGTTAAAATCAACTCCTACTATAATATTTATATATATAGCCTATTTAACTTTATTAAAGGCCTCTTATTATTCTAGCCCTTAGTTAAAGGTATCCTTTTTAATCTACTTCCTATAAATTATAGGTTTTTTTACCCTTACTTTATTATTTACTCTAGTAAAATCTTAGTTATATTCTTTAATCTTAATATTATATAATAGCTATAATTTTAGTTTATTTATTACTTATTTTAGGTATACTTTCTTTATCTCTATTACTAGCTAGGCATATCCTAGAATAAAGATATATAAGAAAGATATTAATTATAAAAACTTATCTAGCTTCTTCCTATTACTAGGAATAAGCTAATTCATAATCTTCTCTTTATATTTTTAAGAAGGTTTTAAGCTTTTAAAGCTACCTTAAAATTTTAATACCTCTAAATTATTTATAAAGATATATATTTTATATCCTAATAAATATATAGGACTAAAAGCGCATCGCGGGAAGTATTTAATATATAGAAAGATAAAAAGTATATTAAAATTAGTAGTTAATACTTTATAATTATCTATAAAAACCTAAAATAAGTAGTTTTTATAGTTTTTTATTAAACTTAGTATCCTAGCTATACTAGTTTYRYTARGAGRTAGTARTCTATAGATTAAATCTATAAATTATATATATATAGTAGCTATTCCCTTTAAACTTTACCTTATTCTCTAGTATACCTATTAGTTATTAGGGATAATAAACCCTATTTTATTTATATCTTCCCTTTTTATAGATATAGCTTAATAACTATTTAAAATATCTACTAAAAAGAAGACTAAGTATTTTAATTTAATAAGTATAGATATAATTTCTTTAAAATAATATATTAGGTAACCTAATTTAATTATATAATAGTTAATAAGGATAAAGTTATATATAACTCTTAGTAGTATAGACCCTTTCTTTTTTAAAAAGAACTTAATTCTAGCCCCCTAAAAGCTACTCCGCCTTATAATAATACCCGCATCCTTAAGTTTAGGGAAGATTTTATTAGTAAAATCTCTTTTTATTATTATATATTTAAGTAGTAATTTTATTACTAGTTTAATATTAAATACTAAGTTAATTAAATACTTAATTAAATTTATAGCTTAAATATCTTAAACTTATATAATAAAATAGTCTCTCTATATATATAGTAATTATTTTATTTATTTAACTCTCTTTAATATATTTATTCTTAGTTTTATAATAATACTACTTAACGCTACTTATATATTAATAATATTAAGTAATATATCTATTAGGGATTATAATTCTAGATATTACTTTATTAGAAATCCTACTCCTTTTCCTAAGGAATACTTAAGTTTATTATTATTAAAATATTCTATTACTATTATTAATATATTTAGTAATAGAGTATTATAAGCTACTAAAACTAATACTATTATATTTTTAAAACTTTAGGTTAGGTTATTTTAACCTTAGTAAAGCCTTAATAACTTTATTAAAATTAGGCTTTTTCCTACTAATTAAGTAGGTATTAATATATAGTATTAATTATATTTCCTTCCTCTTTATTAACTTCTAGTTCTATTATAGGTAGATATACTTTTATTAAGTAAAGTTCTATAAATATTTAATATACTATATTATTATTCCCTTTAATAATAACTTTCTTAATACTAAAATCTAAATAAAAGGTAACTTACCTTATCTATAATAATCCTAGTAATAGGTTATATACTTAATTATTAATAATCTAAGCTTTTACTAGAGCTTATACTCCTTCAATATTTATTAGTAAGTAGATATAGTTTATAAAGATAAAAATAACATCTATTACTAAGTAAATATAAAGGTAGCTATCTATATAAATACTAGGTAAGGGCTTTATTATTTATAATTTTTAATAATTAACTAGTTCCACTATAAATCCTTTATTTAGTAAGATATTAATAAGCTTAACACTTCTAATCTAAAAAATAATTATTATAGGTTAAGATTACCTATTATCCTCTTATATATAAGTAGTTACTTTTAGTAGGTATTTCTATACTAATACTACTAGTACTAATAATATTATAGAAGGATATTCTTCTACTATTTTACCTTTTATTATTTTCTTAACCTAGTACCTTAGTATAACGCGTTATATTATATATACTATCTCTTTAATAGTTATATTAAACTAATTTAATAATTCCCTTAAAGGGATTTTAATAGGTAAACTAAAGATTATATTAATATTAAAGTAAGGCTAGTTAGTTATTACTTTAATAAGATTAAAGAATTTTAGAACCTTTAATTATACTAGTTCCTAAACTTTTCCTATCTTTATAACTTATATAGGTAGTAATTACTAATATAAATAATTTATTTATATTATTAAAAATATTAAAGATAATTTTATTATCTCCTTAATATCCTTATTCTTTAAAATTATATTTATTTCTTTAACTATTTTTAAGTTCTCTTAGTCCTCTTTTTTAACTAGGTATTTAAGTCCTACTTTTAATAACTTTTATATAGCTTTTAGTTTAGTATTCTTTTATATATCTATTAGTTATAATATAACTCTTTATTATTTACTAGGTTAAGTAAATAGTCTTTATACTATTATAATTAATATACTAGTATTACTACTAACTAGTAATAAATAAGTTATAGTAATAAAATAATATCTTTTCTTATTTTAAATTACTTAGGTTACTTAAGCTACTAGGACTATTAAATTTACTATAATTAGTTATTAATATAGTCTATTAGTATTAATAAGTAGATTATATATAAAAGTATAATATCTAAACTTATTATATCTATARTACTTAATCTYTAATAAGTCTTTCTTTARATRTRATAGGTYTCCTATAAACTAAGATATTATTAATTATTTAATAATAATATTATTATTTACTACTAGGTTTAGACTCCTAAAGCTTTAAAGTAAAGTAAAAAAGACTTAATTAATATTAATTAAAACTTAATATAATAGCTTATTATTTATTAATAATCCCTAACTTAGTAATATTAATCCTTTAATATCCTTATAATCTAGGTTAAAAGGATTAGGTTTATTAACTTTATTATAAGCTACTTTAATAAGTCTTTTAATAGTAAGGTAGTTATAATTAGAGTTCTTATTATATTTAAAGTTAATTTATTTTTTTTTAAATTAGTTTCTTATACTTCTAAGAGTTATTATACTTATATTAGTATTATTATATATTATCTTCTTAGTAAGTTTAGCTACCCTCTTTAAATAATTAATTATACTCTTTTTATCTTCTTATTTTAATTAGGCTATTTTTATTTATAGCTTAAATTTCTTTATTTATATATCTTTTTCTATAATCTTAAAAGCTTTTAAAAAAGCTTTATAAAGTTTATTTTAATTATTTTTTATTTCTTTTTCTAAGTTAATATACTAGTCATAAGTAATATCCTTTAGGTTTTAATAAAAAAGAAGGTATAGTATCTTATTTAGCTTAGGTTTATAAGCTTTATAATATTACTTATAAAATTATTTTAAGTTTTTAATATATTTACTTAAATCTTCTCTACTATTCTAGAAATCTTTAAAAGGTTATATTTTAATACTACCTATTTTATTATTACTAATACTAATAATAGGTATTATAATAACTAATAAACTTATACTAAGTATTACCTTAGTAGATAATAAGTTAGTAGATTTAGTAGCTTAAATAATTATCTAAGATATTATTTTTTCTATTAATTATTATTTATTACTTCTTACTTTAGGAGTCTTATCTTAGCTTTATTTTAATAATATAAGCTTTTAGTCTATAGCTAGAGCTAGGGATAATAAAATAAACTCTACTAATAATAGCTAAAGTAAGTCTATAAAAAATTCTTAAATATTAATATCTTAAAATAATAATAATTATTTCTTTAATAAATAACCTCTACTAACTTATATACTTCTTTAATATAATAAGATTTTATACTTAAATAGTTAACTTAATAATATATATTATAATATAATATATCCTTTTACTAAGGATAAATAGGTATTTTTCTAATAGTTAGATAAATAAGAGAATAAGTAAATAAGTAAATAGATAACTAAGTCTCTTTTAATTTACTAAAATAGCTAAGTTCCTTCTAGTTACTCTCTTTCTTAATATAATAATAGTCCTTTATATAATACTTATTTTATAGGTATAATAATAAACCTATAATTACAGCCTAAGCCCTAATTAAAATTTTACTTTTTAGGATAATAAAATTGATTGCTTTCCTAGCTAATAGTTAGTTATATAATAAATACTAATTATAAGTGTTCTGCTAAGGGAAATAGGATTGCTAAGCTGCTAGCAACGCTACTGCCAAAGAAGCTAGCAAAAACCTCTTTCCCAAATTTCCACCTGACAACGCGGTCAACTTCGCGTCTAGACCGCGCTTGACTTTCCTGGTGACGTTGGGCTCGCCGCCTTCCCTCGCATACATCTTGGTTTTTTACAATCCATTGTTTATTTCTATGCTTTTAGGATACTTTTGATATCACCTGTGGCCATGGCTGCTGCGCTCCCAGACGACCTTCTGCACATGGTGTGTGGTCAACTATGGGAGCAGCGAGATTTCGATACACTCTATCACTGCGCTCTCACTGGCAAGCAGCTGGCTATCCCTGCTCTGGCCAGCATTTATCGGTAAGTCGGACTGTCTATCCAGGGGTACAATTGTCCCGCATATCCAGTGCTGACCTTTTGCAGGATGCATGATGTCGCTCCCATCACCAGTGCCCGCAACGACGAGATTGAGATATCAGCAGATGAGAAGACTTCGACGAGGCGTCGGGCGCAGGTCTTTGAGAAAAGGGTCAGCATGTGGAAGACTATAATACTCTCTAGCATGGGCAAGACATTGTTTCCCTACTCGAAATATATACGCACGCTTAGAGTCCAGGACCTCGAGGACCTACTCGAGCCCCAGGATCCAAGTTTCAGGGACAAGATTGGGAGGTGCGTTCGACCAGAATTACTGTGACGTCAAAGCACTACTGACAACCTCAGGACTTTCTTGACGGGCGAGTTGGCGAAGTTTGAGGTAGTGAGGACCGTCGCTATCCAGAAAAGAAACCATCTACGCTTGGATATAGAAGCAACAGCCAATCGTATCACAGAAGGTACCGGACACAACACTTTTGTATAGAATAGAACCTGACACTATTCTTAGTCATTATTAGGCAAACCCCGATGCTGGAAGAGCTGTCGGGCAATAGTAAGTTTTGTCTTACTTGCACGGGACAACGGACATAAAAATGACCTTTGAGCAGTTTGGCATGATGTACTATCTAACAGCATACCCAAAATACCCAATTTACAGCATCTAAATGTATTCAAAGGCGAAGCTCTCGAAGGCACTGGAAATATCTTTCGCGTTCACTGCCCTCTGTTCAAATCGGTAAAATTCTATGGCTGGTAAGTTGTACTGCCGCAGATTCCACAGAGTCATGCACTAAGAACAGCCCAGGCAAACCGCTGATGCAGATCAACACTTTGCGAAATTTCTCAACGATCTTCGTCCTCAGTCGCTAGAGTCGTTTGAGATCTTTAGCACCTCGCAAATAGGAGCTGAGAGTTTCCTAGCCCTAAATTGTCATAGCGAATCGCTTACTGAATTGAAGCTTATTGGCATCAAAGCAGAGGCAGTGTCCGCGCTCTCTATGCTGAAAGGATGCACGAAGCTGACCTCACTCTTCCTTGCGGAGAATGGGGTGGCGACCCAGGACCTAGAGAAGAGACACCACGACATCTTCCTCGAGATTATAGCGTGGTTGTGCGAATGCAAGGGCTTAAAGTCAATCTCGATGGATAAGATGTTCAATGCACCAGGTCTCTTGACGCCCGTCTTGTTGGAGAACAATATCAAACTAACGAGACTGGAGTTGGAGGGATATCAAATGTGGGATAGCCGAGACTTCCATCAGGCATTGTCTCATCAAACCAGTCTCCAAAGCCTATGGCTGAAAGGGGAGTCCAACGAGGTAGGCCAAAATGGCCCAGACGTCGAYATCTTAGTGGAGTCATTAAGCAAATTGGAGAACCTTACAGACTTACGGCTGCGGGATATCTCTGACGCCTTCCTTGACAAGCATTTGTGCCAACTTGCGAAAAGTCTCCCACGACTCGAGACGTGGTGGACGAGTGGATGGGGCATCACCGACGCGATATGGACTGATGTAGCTTCTTTGCGCGTTCTGAGACGGCTTGAGCTCTCTGCTGTAACCCGGTTTACCGCGAATGGGATCATGGATTTTGTCTCGAGCCTTGGTCCAGGAAACCATGGTTTCGTCCTCAGCATCATGATGGGCGATCCTGATTACGATCTGACCGAATGGGAGCAGCATTTAATCAGGGAATCCATCGCTGAAGAATTGAACGGCCGATTCGACTTCACGCTCATTCGAGGTATATTACGCTGGCTCCCACTAGGCATACGGAATTTCCTACGCTGACACAACTGCTAGATCCAGGAGAGGGTTATTCGGATGAAGAGGATTCGGACTGAACATCTGGAATGATTTGCCCTTACCCTAAGCATTCAGCCCCAACAAATGACGTACTTTCTGCGCTTTTTGTGTAACTGGTGCAACTTCGTCGCGACGCGCTACTCAACGGTCATTTCAAACACTCCGCCACCACAAAAGCCTTTCCCAAGAATTTCTGTTGCAGATGGCAAAGAAGCGAATACTGGTGATCGCAGGATCCGACAGCTCCGGAGGAGCGTCAGTAAATCAGAAGCCTCACGAACTTATCTTGAGCTAATACCTATCGTAGTGGACTAGAAGGCGATCAAAAAGTCATCGCTGCCCATGGATGTTATGCTATGACAGCAACAACAGCTCTGACTGCTCAAAACACTCAGGGAGTGTCCGCAATTCACCATGTGCCATCAGATTTTGTGGAGAAGCAAATCGATGCTTGTATCAATGACATCGGGGTCGACGTTGTAAAAATCGGCATGCTAGCCTCAGCAAAGACTGTTGATGCCGTTGCATCTGCGTTACGAAGGCACGGTAGCCCCACCGTAGTTCTGGACCCTGTCATGGTCTCGACTAGTGGGGCTCAGCTCTTGCCGAACGACGCCATAGTCAACCTTCGTACTCAGATGCTTCCTTTAACTACTATTCTCACACCCAATATCCCGGAAGCAAAGCTACTATTAGAGAATGGTGGACTGGAAGTTCCAGAAATAAAGACTGTTGATGATATAGTAGACATCGCTAAGAGACTTTGCACCCTTGGACCGCAATACGTCCTTGTCAAAGGAGGTCATTTACCACTCACCAAAGACGGTCGTATCTCAACACAAGAAGCAGACCATAATATCGTTGTCGATGTACTCTACGAAGATATCCATAACACAATTATCTACGAAACAGATTACCTCCCCAGTAAGAACACCCATGGCACAGGATGTTCCCTAGCCTGTAAGCACCGCTTTGTATTGTCACTGCCTTCATCCCCTGGCATAGTCCCATCGCCCTCCCCTCTGGTCCCCCAAATCAAAATTTCTTTCTGTGCCCATTCTCTATGTCGGCCTTACCAACAGAGCACGAGCTTACACAGGCTCCCATGACTCCTCCCACTTCCCACTTCCCACTTCCCACATCTCCCCCCAACCACCCTCCTCATTCCTCACACAAAAACCCCAACTAAACTCCTCCCCCCCAACAGCAGCACTAGCATGCAATATATCCCGGGACAACCCTGCCAAAAACATCCACTTAGCCATCGAACCAGCCATCCGCTACATCGAAGCCGGTATCCGAACGAGCACCCCCCTCGGCAAGGGAAACGGTCCTATCAATCATTTCCATTCCATGACGATAAAATCGCTGGGGAAAGCTGAGACGACGGCGGACTCGAGTCTGAGATGGAGGGTCTACAGGAAGGAATAGATAGGTTCTTGGGAGCTGAGCGGGTCGGCAGATGAAATTTCACGTTGGCGAGTGATTACTTTAATTTGAGAGGCAGGAAGGCTTCTGCTAAGGAATATGGGGAGATGTGACGGACATTTTCTTCTTTCTTTCTGAGGCTGGCTAGCTACTTACTTTGCTGGAGGGTGAATACCGAGTTGGAACTAAGATACTACGGAATATGGGAGTTATGACGGACAGACCTGCTTTGCTTCTGCTGGCTAGGTAGCTAGACCTTCATACCGAGTTGAAACTACTCTATGCGTGAACATATATACGGGCTAGACCAGACTTATCATGCACGGTTCAGAAATATCTCGTATAATGCATTTTCTTGTTCGATTTGGTTTGTATATCGAACAATAAATATGCTTGCTAGATCGTGGATATGGATATGATGTGTCATGATATGATATGTCATGATATGAAATGTCATGATATGAAATGTCATGATATGCTATTATATGCCTCGCATAAGACAAAATATTCTAAAATGAAATAACTTAGTATCCGTGCCTCCAAACACCTATATATATACCACCGAAAAGTGAGAAGGGAATACGTGGGTAAGTAATCATACACTCATTAACTATTCATTATATTCTCATGTCCTCCTCCTGGATATCCATACCTCCCTAGATCCAGTCATATAATAAGGAAGGTAGCTAGCTACCTCAGCGATGCACCCCCTCAACCCACTCACGAAACACCCACCCCACTCACCCTCCCCCCTCCCCCCTCAACAACCCAACACTCCATCTTCCCCATCTCCTGCCCCTCCCCCCTCGCCTCCCTCTTCACCCCCCCCACAGCCATCTCCCAATCATCCCTATCTCCCACTGTAATCAAATCCCCCTCATCCCTAACCTTCACCTTCCACCCCCCGCCTCTCCCTAAATTAAATTTCTCCCTCACCCGCTCTACGAAATCAGGGAACGGGATGTCTGGGGTGAGCATCATGTAGCGCGTGTCGTCGCCGCAGTGGACTTTTATGCGGATGGATTTGAGGTGGAATTCGTATGCAACGACGGGGGGGTGGTGGGGGGCGGGAGAGGGTGCCGCCTGCGTTGTGGAGGATTTCGAATTCGGAGAGGGAGGAGTGCGGGGAGGAGGTTGTGTTGGGGTCTTGGTCTGTGCCGACGGGTTCTTCGTCGATGGAGTAGTGGTGGCGGGTTCGGGCGCGGGAGCGGGAGCGTTGGCGGGTGTTGGAGGGTTTGCGGCCGTGGTGGTGGTGTTTTTGTGTGGGGGAGGTGGTGGATCCGACGAGGGTGGTGGCGCCGGAGCTTTGGTTGGAGGATTGGGAGCGGGTTTTGGGGCGAGGGTAGGAGGCCTGGAGTTCTTCGGGGTACTCGTCTATGTCTGCTTCGGCGCCGTTGGAGTGCGGACGGAGGCCGGTGGTTTCCATGAAGAGGCGACGCGGGGGTGGTCCAGTTTGGTCGCGGGAGGAGTAGTTGCGGTAGGCGTTTGAGGGACCGCGAGGTTCGGAGGCGGTGCGGGTGGTGCCTATGCGGGGTTTGTTGGGGTCTTGTGTTATCGAGTCGAGGTTGAGAGGTTCGGGTCGGGAGGGTTTGGGGGGACTACTGGGGTGATTGGCTAGGATTGGAGGGTTGGTGGGTGGTGAGGTGGAAGCTTGGGTGAATGTTGGACGGACTGGGTCATGGTCGGGAGGCGGCGTGGGAGGGAAGACGTTACGGTTTCCTGGAGGTTCGGATTGCTGTCTTGACCTGCTGTGTAGACCGACTTTGACGAGGTGGCTCGCAGCATATGATATTGAGTCGGGAGGACGATCATCCATGCCTCTATTATGGCCCGCCTTGAATGCTTTGGCCTCAGAACTCGCGGACCCAGCATAAGCAGCCGTTTGGTCAGCTGTAGCTACCAATCTCGCTTTGCCCAGGTAATCTTTGCTTGGGAGATTCTTCACTTTGGCGCTATTTGGCCTATAGACGGTTCCAGCCGGTATGCAGAAAACAGTGTATCCCTATAATCGATGAGCGAAGATCAATTTTCAAATTGAGTATGTATAGACTGACATCGGCCTCCTCCTTGATTGCTTCGTCAATGACTTCGTGCCTRGCCGGGTCTTCTGTCTCCTGGGCCGCATACTTCAAGTCACCCAATCCCGCCAACTTCTGTTGTAGGTAGATGTAGCATAGTCCTCGATTGAACAGGACCTCGCAGGAGTATAACTTGAAGTTTAGGCCCAATTGTTCATAATTGATCCATCTGTTCCCTCTTAAGAATAGTAGAGTGTCATTGAAATTTGCCAGAGCCTCTTCGAAGTCTCCGATCAGAAAGTTCGAGACTCCCTGCTGGAAGTACGCTACGGCAAGATAGTTGTCGCGCTTAATCGCTCGTTGGTAGCATTCAACCTGCCTTGGTCAGCGCTGCGATAGGGGTGGGGTTCGTAGCAGTACGCACCGCTTTGTCGTGTTCGCCTAACGTCGCGTGAATGACTCCACAATTGAACAGTATCTTGGAGGTATCGGAGATATTATCAAAGACCTTCAGCGCCTCTTCGTACTCGTGGTTGTCATAGAGGGCGAGGGCTTGCACCCAGGTTTCGATTTCCTGTTGGGTGATGATCTTAGCATCCATGGCGACGTGGAGGAGTGACGGATCTCACCTGCTTCAAGGACATGGCTGCCAGTTTAAGCTCCTGTGGGCATTGGGCGCCGGGGAAAGACTTGGCGGAGTATTGTTAGATTCTTATGCAGCTTGTTTGATCGGAGAAATCCGTTGGCTCGGGAGGATATACGTGGCACCGATGGGGTAGGGATGGATGTACGAAACACATGAAGCGAGCAATCTCGTGTTCGTGGTGCAATGGGCTGTACACGGAGATGGGGGTGGCAGACGTGAAACGCGGTACACTGGACGAAAAGCTGTGTTCCTGCAGCTGGTACTCGTACAAGCGGCTCCGGCAATGACCGCAGCAATAAAAGATGCAATAAGAGACTCAATGGAAAGATTGGGAAAGCGAATGACGATAAGAAATATGAGAAATTGGGGGACTTTTCGCAATGTCCAATGTGCAATGTCGAATGCAATGAATCAGGGCCAGAGCCTCGACGCAGCGCGTAAAAGAGTGATTTCGCAGACTACCATTTCTGAAGAACTAGCAAGGTACCTCATGCACGCTCTAAAGTGCCTGCAGACGGGATCGTTTTAGGCTGGGGGATGGAAGGGCGTCATCCGATGTGACTGGGTGCAAGAGAGATCGCGTCGCAGAATTGGCGCTTCCATACCTGCCACCTGCTTACCGATTGGTCAGAGCCATCTCAATCCAATCCTCGGCGCTTCGAGTATGAAAGGTGAAAAGGTGAAAAGGTGAAAGAACAAATGTCTGGACAACGCATTAAACTACTGCACCGCTCTTGCAAGCTTGGATCATCAGCTTGTCCAAGCGAGCATCTGTCACATAAAGTAGTAATGTTTTGTAGCATTGCTCTATAGACTCTGTCTACGCGAGTATCTGAACGCCACCATCTGATGTGAACGATCCGGCTACCCGAAGCTATTTGATCTTTTGGTAAACGAGCATCAGCATACATGAGTACTTGCATCATTGAATCTGACCCCAGCCTTGAGCATCCTGTCCCTGGAGTGCTATGACCTCCTGATCACCTTTACTTTGCCCGCTCTGGACCTTGAAGCATGCATCAATGAAGATGTGAACAAAGTCCCAAACTTCTGCAAAGGTGTTGTAAAGAGGTGCTGGAGCCACCCGAATGACATCAGGTCGTCTTTCGTCCACAACAACCCCTGCCTCCTCCAGAATCTGCATGACACCCTCAAGCAGTCCAGGTTTCAGGAGGAGGCTTAGCTGCGCTCCCCGCTCGGCTGTGTTTGATGGAGTTATGATCCAATAAGGCAGCCTGTCTTCCTTCTGGTTTTCAGCAGAGGGCATGTGCAGCAGAAGATCCTCTAGGTACTTTGTCAACGCGACTGACTTCTCACGCAGCTCTCCTATAGTGGTAAGCTTGAAAACTTCGAGAGATGCAATGACGGCCGTAGTATCAAGTGCCGAAGGATTACTGAGCTGGAAGCCTGCGGCGCCTGGGATAGGCACGAATTCTGAAGCATGGTCAATTCGGGGGTTCGACGAACGTTTCAAACTGGCACGAGAACATGTTCAGCAATACGAGGGTTGACCTACTATTGCCCATTTCGAATCTGATAGCTTTGTCCCCTCCCCACCAACCGCTCAGCCTGGGTCTGAAACCTACTTTGCCGTCTGTCGCTGCAGATGTATCCACTTGACCATGTTTGGAATGGACGAAAAGGCCCCCAATAGCACCGGGACCGGAGTTAACGTATTTGTAATTGCACCAAGCTGCAAAGTCCACTTGCCATGCATGAAGCTGGACGGGAACATTTCCAACAGCATGAGCAAGGTCCCATCCTATGATCAAATCCAGGGAGTGTGCATGAGCAGTGATCCTTTCTATATCTAGATATTGACCCGTATAATATTGGACTCCGGGTAGGATAATCAGAGCGGTAGAGGACGCATGTTTCGTAATGGTTGATAGAATGTGAGACGTAGATATCGTTGCCGATCCTGGTATTTCTGGTTCGATGAGAACCATAGCGTCTTGGGGATCGATCCCATGATGGCGAATCTGAGATTCCACTGCATACTGTAAGAGACCCGTCAGAACTTCGTACCATATACGTCAAAAGAGATATATATACATGATCACTTGGAAAAGCTTTTCCTTCCAAGATAATCTTGTATTTACTTCTAGTAGGCCGATAGAAGCTTGCCATCATCAARTGTAGATTAGCCGTCAATGTCTGCATTACGGCAACCTCTTCTGGCAATGCCCCCACCAGGGGAGCCATGAGCTTTGCCGCTACATCGTCAACATGCAGGTATGGAGGGAGGGGTGAGTCCTCATGTTCTTTGAAGTGACCGTAGACCCCTTTCTTTGCCCATGATGTTAGATGGGAGGTAATGCGCTCTGAGGTCCGCCGCGGTTGAAGGCCTAGCGAATTTCCACAGAAGTATATGCAATTCTGGTCTTCACTCTCACTATTCGAAGCTGCTAATGAGCATAATGAGCTGATATGCGATGAACATATGCACATCTTACCAGGACTGGTCAATTTTTTGCTCTTGAGGTCTGCTTTAGTAGGGATGATGAACTCTCTCCTCAGTTGCTTGAGGGGGTCTTCGTCATCCAATTGCGTTGCATATCCACGAGAATAGTCGTGGATACTCTGAGATATCGACATTCCTCAGGAGTTGTATGATCATGTCATTGGGTTGCAATTTTACTGAATCCATACAGAGACAATTATGTAATGGTCCAAAGCTCGGAATTTCGTCAACTTTGACGGAAGCTTTTGACGGAAGCGTTCCGTTGTGGCGCCGAAGTCCATGCATTGATAATCGTTGTTTCCATCATTCCATCACAACCCGCTTCATAATAGGAYAAGACATTGAGCTGCAGTAATGGTAGCTGACATTGTGCTTCAGCGCCTCACTCATGTAGCGAAACACCAGTGCACATGCGCCAGCGCGGCGAAGAAAACGCTAGTCAACACCGGCAAATTCTTCTCAGCCAGCTACTATAGTACTCATACCTCCATACCAGATTTTCTGCTACCGGCTTTCTCGAGGGAGAACCCAGCAGTTCAATCATTACCTCCTATTCACCCGGCTTTCCAACGACACGGACCCACAAGACTTGGTCATGTTGAGCACCGCCGGAGTCTCTCAATTTCCCCGGCTACTAAAGCGGTGGTAGTAACGGCCAATCCCCGGAAAGATGTAGACGGTAATGAGATGCTCATTGATATCACGAGCCGTGCTGCGAATGTATGTGGCTTGTTGACCCTTGTATATCTCCGTTGGGCCTCGCTGACAAATGATTCAGCGACTTAAAGAGATAATGGCCAAAGACGATAATCCTAACCTAGCTCTACGAGTAACTGTAGAATCTGGAGGCTGTCATGGCTTTCAATACCTGATGTCTCTTACAAGCACGTCCGCAATATCTCCCGAAGAGGATACCGTATTTGAGGCGGGTGATGGTTCCGGCGCAAAGGTGGTCATGGATGAACCAAGTCTAGAGCTGCTGAAGGGGAGCAAGGTTGACTTCACGATGGAGTTGATTGGAAGTCAATTTAAGGTCGTGGGGAATCCAGCAGCCACAAGCAGTTGTGGCTGCGGGACGAGTTTCGATATAAAGCCGTGAGGCAAGATTGAATATATAATTTGGGTCAATCAGACCGCTCGCCTGTCATACGTGCTAATTATATCTATGCAGAGAGAGATATGAAACGACGGGCTGGAGACAACTTGGATTCGTATATCCGTATCTACCTACCGCGGGACTATCGACACCATTACCTGATGAAACACTCACGGCTCAAATGCCTAATAGATGTGCGAGCTCTGCTGAAGCTGGGATAGTTAGTCGGGGTCATACCTCGAATCGGTTTCAACTCTTCAGTAGGAGGTAAAGCCGATTGAAGTATCAGGCTCCCAACTTCGGGAAGACCATGCTTTGCCATACTCAGCTATGGCATTGAGGTGTCATTCTGTCAACGCGAAACCATTGAACGCTCCGTCGTAGCCCAGTAGATACACAGCTTCTTAGGAGCTGCTTTTGCAAGAACTTTCACATCTGTATAGTTACATCTGCTGTTTATGAATCGTCAAAATTTGGCAAACTTCTGGAAAAGACTAGTGAAGGTATCTATTTTTGCTCCATACATACCTAGCCGACAAGATTTAATCTCTTGGCACTCAGCCCTACCTGAGCACGCTAAGGAAATTTTTGAGTCGTTCCTGACACAACTACGTTTTGCGACGATCACACTTCCTCTCATCATCAACTTCCTCCCACTCAACACACTTCTCCTTGATTATCATCTTCTCTCCCTTACATACCTACAGATCAGATCTCTCCAAACCAGACACACGATCAGGCGTTAAGATGTCGTACGGGGGTGGCTACGGTGCTCGTGGTGGTGGTGGATACGCAAATGGGTACGATGACTATTCCAACCGCTTCTCTGGTGGACATTCTGGAGGTCGAGATTATTCTTCAGCCTATTCCAACGGGTATGAATATCCAAGGTTTAGAAGTTGCAGTCTAAGCTGTGCCCACATGATTCCCATACTTTGGCATCACCTCAATCTCGTCTTTTATCCTTTGACAACTCTCGTCTCCCAAGACTCACACCTCTTTGCTTCAATATTGGCATTAACTGACTCATATAAAATATAGTGGCAGCAACGGCTACTCTGGAGGTGCCAGTAATGGCTATTCCAACGGCTTCTCGAACGGTAACGGCTACGGTGCATCTACAAATGGCTACTCAGGTGGTGGCGGTTATGGAGGAGGAGGAAGTTTCGGTGGTGCAGGAGGTGACAAAATGTCTAACCTAGGAGCTGGTTTAAAAGTTCAGCACTTTGGTATGTTAACTGCCTGCCTCGCCTGTTCCTGTTCTAATAGAGCCTTAGATCTTGCGACGATGCCCAAGTTCGAAAAGTCTTTCTACAAAGAGGATCCCGCTGTCTCGGCTCGAGATGAACGCGAAGTTGCTGAATTCCGTAGGCTCAAAGAGATCACAGTCCAGGGGAATAATGTGCCACGTCCAGTCCAAACATTCGATGAGGCTGGATTTCCCAAGTATGTCATGGATGAGGTAAAAGCCCAAGGCTTTTCAGCACCTACTGCTATCCAATCGCAAGGCTGGCCTATGGCGCTCTCCGGGCGTGACGTAGTTGGGATTGCCGAGACTGGCTCTGGAAAGACCCTCACATACTGCTTACCTGGAATAGTTCACATCAATGCTCAACCTCTTCTTGCTCCCGGCGACGGACCGATCGTGTTAGTTCTGGCACCAACTCGTGAACTTGCTGTTCAGATCCAACAAGAAATGACCAAATTTGGCAAATCCTCTCGCATCCGCAATACGTGTGTCTATGGTGGCGTTCCGAAAGGTGGCCAGATTCGTGACCTTGCCAAAGGCGTTGAAGTTTGCATAGCAACTCCCGGTCGTCTTATTGATATGCTAGAGTCTGGCAAGACTAATCTCCGTCGTGTTACCTATCTGGTTCTGGATGAAGCAGATCGTATGCTGGACATGGGGTTCGAACCCCAGATACGGAAGATCATTGGGCAAATCCGTCCAGATCGTCAAACCTGCATGTGGTCAGCAACATGGCCGAAGGACGTTCGTCAATTGGCCTCGGATTATCTCAATGACTACATTCAGGTTAATATTGGATCCATGGACCTTTCAGCTAACCATCGTATCACCCAGGTTGTTGAGATAGTCTCTGAGTTTGACAAACGTGAGAAGATGACCAAGCACTTGGAGCGTATCATGGAAGACCGCGAAGCCAAGGTTCTACTCTTTACAGGTACTAAGCGTGTAGCGGACGAAATAACTAGGTTCCTCCGACAAGATGGTTGGCCAGCATTGTGTAAGTTTTCCCAGCTCAAATTTCTACATAAACGTGTCTAAATCCTGTCTAGCAATCCACGGCGACAAGCAGCAGAATGAGCGTGACTGGGTCTTGAACGAGTTCAAGACCGGGAAGAGCCCCATCATGGTTGCTACTGATGTGGCTTCACGTGGTATTGGTATGATTAACCACCGATTTGCACTTCCCCTTTTTCCCCCTCAATTGACGTCGTGTGGCTCTGGTGTGTGAAGCTCTGTTCTCTGCAGATGTTTGCTCTGCAGCTGCTACTATCTGGTCCAGGCTCCTCATGATCTCTTTTGGCTTCTTAGTCAAAAGTTCTTGGATATCCATTGCAGTGTGGCTTGCTACATTTTCATTCCGTCTCATTATGTACCATAAGGGTACCGAGGCGGATTGGATTTCTCTTGACTTGTTCAAGCTGCATTCCCAGGATTATCCAGGACCATGTTGAGTTTCCGTGCTTTGGACCAGGATGTTATGAGTTTCATCTCCATGCAGAGAGCCTCGCAAGAGTCTTACAGATACATGTTGCCTCACGACTGTGATTGGGATCGTTGTACAATTGTCACGTGGTTGAATGCTAATCCGCTTGAAGATGTCAAAAACATTACTCATGTCTTCAACTATGACTACCCGAATAATTCAGAAGACTACGTCCACCGTATTGGGCGTACTGGCCGTGCTGGATCGAAAGGGACTGCAATTACGCTATTCACTACTGAAAGTACGTCTACTTCACCCTAACCTCCGCTAGAAGTGCTTGCTAACACTATTTCATTTAGACTCTAAGCAGGTGCGTGCCTTTCCTACCGTCATCATCCAATGAACCCTACTAATATACATTAGGCTCGCGATCTTGTAGCCGTCCTCACCGAGTCAAAGCAGCAGATTGACCCTCGTCTCCACGAAATGGCTCGTTATGGTGGAGGAGGTGGAGGTGGTCGTTATGGACGTGGTGGAGGCCGGGGAGGAGGCCGTGGAGGATTTACAAGCTCTAATGCAGCGCCCATGGGTGGCGGCCGCCGTTGGTAACCATTTGCGCTCTTTCAGCGTTCCTCGGACGATTCGACACGATGCTATGGTTCCATGGGACTGTTCGTTATGCCCATTGTTTCCTTGTTTCAAACGCTCTTGCCTGGCCTAATTGTGGAACGAAACAGCATTCCGGCGTTCTCTATGCTGGTCGTTTTGACTAGCTTTCGGGCACTGCATTCACCATTAGACTTCACCATTATGTCCTTTCATTTGTGACATTCATAGATTTGACGGGCGGAACCCAGCGATGATTTCGGTAAGACACAACAACTGAAGCTGATATTTCGGGGGTGGTGGGGTTATACAAATGACTGGCGGCGGGCTGACGGAGGTAATTTGATAGATTGCTATAGAGATTCGTATTCTAGAGACATAACTATGTGACTTGAAGCATGTCCTGACCTGAGTGAAAATTCGCCCAGGCTTTGTGCAGACTGTTATTCAGCGGCTCCACCTAGGGGGCCCGGGTTGTGGAGCACATGCCCAAATTGCTCATGCTCTCCGGAGGTGACTCCTATGTTCCTTCCAACCCAACTCGGACACACACTTCCAGATTCTGTATATCACCGGGCCGTGATATCCACAATGTCACGTCGGCTCGCGTCGTGTCCCATGTGCAGATGGAAACCCCTGGCCCCCAACGGCTGTGCCGAAGGTCGTTTCATTTTCATCAAATTACTGTGTCGCTTGGAGGTCTCTCGCTTGGAGGTCTCTTCGCTGCAGGGAACCTATCAAGGACCGTGGCAGAATGTTTATTTTCTTCTTATCCTTGATTCAACATGTCACGGGAGGGCAGGAGGGCGAATCGCCAACAGTTGCCATGGCCTCCGGCATTCAGCGTGCCGGTGTATCTCCCCCCTTATCATTTACGTAACGCGCCTTCTGTTTCGCCATCGCCCTTCCTCCTCACAGATCACAAACGTCATCGCAAATGTTGTTGCGAAATATCTGGGCTTTGTCGACTTATATGATGTTGGATTTGAGGACAGGAAAAGCGCAGAGGAAACAAGGTAGCGCCCAGCATACAGCCTCAAGCCTTACTGTTCAAGGATTTGGGTGGCTCATGCGTGCCCTAAAGGCCTAGGGGAGACACTGCGCTGGGCCCACTAGCAATTGTAGCTGCCGTTTCTCGTGACGATGCGAACACCTTGATATAAAATCCAAATCGCACTACAACTCATCTTCCTTTCTTTCAACTCTACAATTTCCTTGGTTCTACATGGCCGCAACTGCTCGCTTCGCATGCTCGTGGTACTGCCGAGCGTATGGTGACTCTAGATACGATTGTTCCCGATCCCACTGACCCACCAGTCGCATGCGCTGATGCCACTTCGTCCTACCATGTCTCGGACAGATGACCTCTTCCCCCCGGAGATATTCCCTCAACTGTCTGAATGGATGGCTCCAATGGACTCTGCCAGGACCTGCCTATCCTCGCCAAAAGCCACCTTTCATGCAGCAAGCAGCGAACCGAGCAAAGGAGCGAATGATGATGTTATAGTGCAGCATGCAGATGACTTGACCAGTGCTGAGCTTATTTCCCCTCGTTTTCGAAAGGGCACAACCCTGCACTTTCTGCATTGGAAGCAWTCAATACCGAATACTGTCATACTCCAAGATGCCTGGACTCGGCTGGCGACAGCTAATCTTATTATCTACATGCTTCATTACGTATGGCGTTTAGGAGTGTTCCATGGACCGATAGGAAACGTGGGAGCCCTGTAGCGTGAATGGTGGGCTTCTGTGATAGCTCTATCATGGACCGCATGAGTATCTGCATCTCTGGCACAATAAGGCGAAATTTACTTCATATCTGGCAATCATGTGAGCCTATTGAACCACGTCCAGAGTGGCTGGTCCAGGCGAAGCACAGGCCAGTTGGTCAGTTCGCCTTTGCCTTTAATTCATCCAAGCGCTTTTCTAAACGGCACTGAGAGCCGAGAAGGTCGAATCCTGAGCAATCTAGCCCCGCTCTCTGCCAATACGAATTCTCTATCGACTCGCGCCCCTCTTTTTGCTCCTTAGAACCCTTCCCTTTCCACAATTATTCTTCCCAAAATACTCCTAMACGCCTTCCCCCCTGTCGCAATGACCAGGTCATGATGATTGATGATGCAGGTGAAGTCCTCCTAACACTGTCTGTCCTCCACCGCCTTTTCACAGTTGGCTTATTTTGTCTTTTGCCCCCTTTGCTTTTTCATTTCCTTTGTGCGAATATAGTTCTGATGGCTCGGAAGGGTAGGCCTTAATAAGAAGGTGGTTCATGCGCTGTCACCCCATTAGCCAGCAATCAACGAAATAGATTACGCCACCCTTGCGTCCATTCGCTGCTGCTCATTCCTTCGAAGACATTCTCCACACCAGTCCCACATGGTCCTAGTCAAATGATCAGATCAACGTCGGACATCATCATACTCTTCGTCTATGCTCGTTTATGCTCGTATGGAGGATTTCTTCTGAATCCCGTAGATTCTAGTCCCACAAGAAAACTCTGAGAGGGTTTTCACATGGACTCAATGGACTCATGATCTGTAGATGAGGAATCAAGCCTTGCCGTGTTCCCCTGATCCTCCAATACATTCAAAGCCCACGAATAAAGTACTGTAGCCATGGGTCGGGTATTGCAGTGTCCGGGTGCATGTCGATATCCATGTCCTTGTACATGTCCATGGCCCATGCAGGCCGTTGCATATTCCCGTACAGCAGTCTAGCTGCATGTACCGTAGAACAAGCATAGTTTATGTTCAGCCTCATTACTCCATGCTGCGGGTCTGGTAGGGGCCCTGGTACCTAGSGGTCTCGGTTGTATGGACTACTGGGGCCACTTACAATGTCAAGCTCATCGGAATCCAACCGAAAGGGTCAAAAGTTCCCAGGGATCTCCGCGAAAATTCCAAACGTTGAAATTGAGATCCGGCTAGGCAGGGGCGCTAGACCAGATTAACGGCCAACCCCTGCTCCCTGGACATTGTAGCCTGCGAGGTCGGTCCCTCGTATCGTGGTAGGTTGTAGATTGTTCCTTCTGGGTGAGTAAGCCTGTGGCGGGGTGTCGGGGGTGCACAGGAAGAAGGGGGGGCGTGACCAGGGGGATTGAGGGCAGCCAAGGGGTGTGCCAAGACGGTTGTCCCTCACAAAATTCCAACCCCCCGACCCCCCGTCAGTTTTTCCTGCCTCTAAAATCCAACACCAACAGTTGACCATCACCCAGTCACGCTAGTTGCGATAGCTTTAACAGTAGCGCCGTTCAGCCTGCATCACTAACTAATCCAAGGCTGCCTATACCCAAAAGAGCCATCCGACAGATCGAGACTGGTTGACAAGGCCCTTGTTTACCATCAAAAACAAGTGTCAAAAATTCGCGACACAAAAATCACCCCCCGCCATACCGCTGTCCCCACGAGGCACGGCGAAGGAGAAGTCGCGTCTCTCTCTACAACCACAAGGAAAGTAAGAAGAGCGCAAACATTCATCTCTGTACTTGCCACAGTGCCACAGTAGTAGCATCTGCAGCAATCCGAAACACAGATACAACTCTACGATTGAAACCCCGTCGATCATCCAGTACGTAAGACCGAAAAAAGTCGCCATCAGAACCCAGACCTTATCTCCCGCCCCCATTTCTGAATCTGACCAGTATAGCATCATAGGCCTGCAAAGGGGCCGAGGAAAAGAAAGTCTCCACGGTTGTTATTGTCTTCATTTGAGCGCGCGTCTCTGAGTCTTCGTCTTTTCCAGCAAGTCATCCAAATCAAATCAACCGGGGCACGGTCTAGCAGTCATCGAAGATTGAATAGCAACTCATTCTCMAATCCTCATTTGCGGGGAAAGCGGGCTTAACCTGAACAGCTCATCTCAGAGGATCCTTCCGGTATCGCGCAGCAAAAGGAAGGGAAAAGGATAAAGGAGCCTAGGACAGGTCGCCAGCGGAGCAGCCGGCAATTGTCGAGACCGGTTGTAAGAATCAGTCTACGACTAACACTACGACTACCACATCACTACCTAGTACCGGCAACCATCAGTGCGCCTTACCCTCGAACTGGTCGGTTCCCCCCAAAGGTGACGATCGTGTCGATCGGCCGACCCTCAGGCACTCCAGACTCGAAGCGTCTAGCGAGCATTCAGAGGAATCACACCTTCAATCACCACGCTTCATATCATCTTGAACCAAACTCAAAACCCCAAACCCCCCCCCTGAGCAGGAACGCCCAGTCTCCCCCAATACTGGCCATCCTGGCATCCCTTACCTTATAGACTTGCCCCACGAATAATACCTCTAGCTTCATCGCTGGCGTGGCAAGCCATAGCACTTGCCACTCTCACTTGCACAAACATAGGCATAGTCATAAGCAAGAAAAAGTGTGTCGCCAATCCGCGACTCCTGACTCCTGCTCCGTCCCGTAACTCCCAGGCGTGCAGCGCTCGGTCAGCCAGCCAGCCAAATCGTTTGTCACTTTTGAAATACACCTAAACACCATCACTCAACACTATCAAAAGTGCTACCCCAACATCTTGTATCCCAAGTTTCGCACTATCATACACCACACCACACACCGTTGAAGCTTGACGAAATCTGGGGCTCTAATAAAATTTCCCGTCCTTGGGCTCAGCGCTATCCATAACCGCCGCCTTGCGAGCCAAGGTCTCTAGCCCTGAAGCTACTCCAAGCACGCTTTCTGTTGTTTACGCCATTTAAAGTTGCAACAAGAAGACCGTGTTGCCTCTGCCGTAGGACCGGGCGTTCGAGCGGAAACTTGTGCGCTCAGCGGTTCCTGGCGACTTGTCCTCTGAGCGTACTACTACTTCAGTACCGCACCGTCTCGTCGCGTGGTCTCTAGTCTGTCCTTGTCAGCTTTGACATATCGACTATTCCTAGCTGGAGCCTATTCGCATCAAGCTCACAAACAAATCCACTGTCGCGAACCTGTACGTGAAACCCAATCCACAACAGTGGCGATTGCCACTGTTTGATTTCGATGGAGCATTGAGCTGATGGGTGTATTGCGACAGTCGCGATTGACGGACAAAGGTGCATCCACCGAGCAGTCGAGTCCTAAGACTTTGCATCGGAGCGAGCGCCAACAGCGCAGTTCGACATCTGAGCAAGAAGTGCGTAGCTACAGCTCTTTATCGCCTCTTGAATACGGTGAAAATCCGTCTTCAGCGCGTTCAACAGTTTTAAACGCAAGAACAAATCGCGCCGACACTACGCTCAACAGCAGCATAGTCACGGCCATACAGGAAGTATGGCTCAACAACCGCAAAGTCCGTCAATGTCCTTGCAAGATGGACACCAGAATGACCATCATCACCCTACTCATATTAAGTCTAACGCCGATGTTCCTGTAGATCCAAATATTGCCGCATCAAGCCCCACGTACCCACCGTACTCCCCCTACGCGGGCCACGATATGAGCCATTACCAGGGTCACGCGCCTCCTCCGGGGTATCCCCAACATTGGCCACAACAATATGCTGGCCATCCTCATGGAATGCCCGGGGGCCCCTACAGTTCGCCTGGAACAGGAGGCTCGGCCCAAGGAACGCCAGCCAGCGCAGGACCTCGATCCAGTCAGGTATGTAGATGCACAATTCCTTCTACCCCACTCACCTTACTTATTCAATTTGGCCAGCAGCCTCACCCGCTATCCCAGGTCTATTCATTCGTGCCAATTCCCGGCGCCCAGCAACACAAGCGTCCGCGTCGCCGATACGAGGAGATCGAGCGAATGTATAAGTGTGGGTGGCAAGGATGTGAAAAGGCATACGGTACATTGAACCACCTCAATGCTCACGTAACCATGCAGTCGCACGGGCAAAAGCGAACTCCAGAAGGTCAGTTTCTGAAATTCCAGATGTTTGTCGCAAACGCGCTGTTTGGGTTAGCTTGTGCATATTCCTCCTTTGGTTATTTTGCAGCTACTAGCYCYGTCACACCAAAAGGAGCTTTATTGTTGGCGGCGGCACTATGTTGCATATAGCCTTACGCTCGCCATACTCAAAATCTCTTGGGCCCGCTTAGCACCTAGCATGAAACTAGCGCCGACTAACGTGTTCGTGCAGAGTTCAAGGAGATTCGAAAAGAGTGGAAACAACGTAAAAAGGAAGAAGAGCAGCAGCGAAAGGCTGAAGAAGATCGGCAGCGCGCCGCCAACGGAGGTAGTGAACCTTCGACCGACCCCAACCAGGCTGGCGGGTCAAACTACCCACCTGGGCCAGGCCGTCCTCAGCTGCCTCCGATTGGATATGCTCCAGCCGGAAATCAGGGTGCTCCTGTTAGCTATCCAAGTGGAGTTGACCAGATGTATCAAGCTCAGGGTAATGGTCAGGTCTATCCAGGATACCCTCACTCTCCCTATGGCCAAGGCCAGCAAATGTAAGTGTACCTACCCTGGAACTTACACCTATTTGATCCCTATTGTTTATACTAATCCAACACCATAGAAATTAATTACCCGAACGCCTATGCTCCGCCATAGACACGCTTGCACAAGGTTCCTTTTCCTCGATGGTGCGCGCGTACGATACCCGAAACGTCTGGTAGAAAAGCATATTTGGTGGGAGTGGAGGAAATAGGTAATAGGTGGCGGCTGTCTGCTACACATAGCACGAGGAGTCTCATCATGCATTGGGATCGGTGGTTGAAATGGTGTTGTTGAGTCGGTCAGCACGAGAGACGATTTTCTTTTCCTTACTACTTGCAATGAAATTGAAGCACCTCGTTTTTCCTTTTTCTATAGCTGCAGCATATATGCGTGCATGATATATGAGTGGCGGAGCAAGCTCTCGCGGTTGAAGGAACCAGAGCATGGCAGTCAGATTCTCAATGATCTCTGGGTTGTTTTTCCGCAAGCATATGAAGATGGGAGGCTTCTGTCCTTTTCGCGAGTCAATCTTTTATTCACTTCATTAGCAGCGACGGTACCAGACCCGAGGGACATCATGTTGTGCGACGAGGAGTAATTTGATGTCCTTGACGGAGACAGCTGAATGCAACTTGTTTCCAACCCCCAATGCAGCGTCTGCTTCATCCAGTCGTATCTAGAATGGAGCAGTAGTCACAAGATTGAATTGAATAAGTTATGATTCCATCTATCACTCATCTTTGACAAGGGTTTTTTGATATTCATATAGCCTGAGGAGTGGTGTTAAAGAAATGTTTGGAAGAGGTTCAAAAAACATCAGCGCTTGGCTTGTATGAGATTATGCAGCTAGAAAAAGAATGCCCTGCACCCACCAACTGCGAGCATACTATACTTCAATAGTGATGGTCAGGTCGCACGAGGTGCTACTGCATCCCTAGCATCCACTTCGGCACTCAGGGGAGCCCACGGGACTGGTAACGAGACAGATGCTTTTAGCACAGATATCTAGCTGCGGCCGCGAAGGAATCGCTTAGGTCTTAGGTGCCATGTGCGCCGGAGCTGCCTCTCCGGGGCTTGTGGACGCTAAATGGAGCCTACATTAGGGGCCGATTCTAAGGTGTCTCGCGGACACCACCGCGGCTGTTTTGGGGCTGCTGGGGCGCAACCATGCTGGCGCCGTAGGGCCATGCCGAAAAGGCTGAGGAATTTTTTTTGACCATCCACACCATCCTTGTTGGACTAGAGGCGTTACTACGTTACATAGCTTTATTCTGATCCGATTTGACTGCTTCATTCACTTTTGTATTTATAGTCTTATATCGGGCTCGATGCTGGAATGCAGCGCTTGTATACGCAGATGTATACGTACCATCTTCACGGACGTCTTGGACTCTCATAGACCCTTACAACATTCTCACCAACGCCTCGTGCCTCAACACCCTAGCCGGTCAGCATGGATACGACGAGGCTACGCTGTCGAAGCTACTTCACTCGAGAATCGTCCTGCCCACACTCCCCCTCTTCCCACACCATATGTCGGCCGCTCGAACCGGCCTACCAAGCAGGAAACACCCTACAAGAAGAAGAGCCTTCAAGAAGAGTTGCGATGGTTGAAGGATCCTTTGAAGCTTGCAGAGAACGTTATTGCCCTGCTGCGCCGGGATGAATTTCAAAAAGCGCTGGAATTGGTCAGACTGGCGAGTAAAGACATACAATGCACCGTGAGCTGGAATCATCTGGTGGACTATGAGATGAGCAAGGGGAGGGTCACGAACGCTTCGAAGGTCTACAATGAGGTATACATACCCTCGAGTTATTGACCAAGTGCATATCGCATTGACACTTGTCATAGATGAAGAAGCGTGCCCAGCAGCCCGATGCACATACCTTCACCACTCTCTTCCGTGGCTTCGCCTGGCATGCAAAACTCCCCTTGTCTGCCCCCCGCGCCCTTTCCATATACCACTCCATGTATAATGAAAATTGCCCCATCAAGCCCAACGTAATTCACACCAATGCCGTCCTCAAAGTATGCGCCCTCGCCGGAGACATAGACGGGCTACTAGGTGTTGCTGCAATGCTACCGTCTCGCGGCATCGGTACGCCTAACAACCTTACCTACACTACCATTTTGAATGCTATACGTATGGCATCCTGGAACGACACCAAGACACAGGAAAGCTCTCCAGCTAAGACCGAACGAGCAAGTCAAGCGGTTATGCAAGGGAGAAGGCTGTGGGAGGAGATTAGGGATCGCTGGGCTAGTGGGGATCTATATATCGATGAAGAGCTGGTTTGCGCTATGGGTAGGATCCTGTTGCTTAGTAAAGAAGCACAGGATTGGGATGATATACTTTCTTTGATTGAGCAGACGATGGGAATAAGACGTCAAGCGCCGAGATTGGGCGATCCAGCTCGAGCTCGTACGTTACGGCAAATGGAACCTTTGGAGTCTACAAAAGACGATGTCGAAGGCAATGTCGACCTTCAGACTTTGCTCCCGCCTCGGGATCCTTCAGAAGACGAGCTCTCTGACCCAACTCCTTCGGCCTTTGCTCTCCTTCCGGGTGGTCCTCCGGCATCCCAGGCAGCTGTTCGTCCGGGCCGCAATACCCTCTCCTTACTCATTGACGCTTGCATCCGTCTTCAGCTTGTCCGCCCAGCCCAAAACTACTGGGGCATTCTCACCAACCCCTCCGGCAAATACAACATCACTCCCGACAGCGAAAACTATCACATGTACCTCCGCCTCCTCCGCGTTCAACGAGCCAGTCGCCTAGCTGTCGAGCTAATCGAAGAAATGAGAGGGAATCGGTTGGATACGAAGGTCACCCTACAAACGAAAACATTCCGCATCGCCTTAAGCGCCTGCGTCCGCGACATGAAAAACCCAAATGCGCTGGCAAACGCCGCCAAGATGGTCAGAATGATGACAGATAACCTCCCTCACCCTGACGCCAAGGCCCTCTCCATGTACCTCGAACTTGCCACGTCGACACAGCGCGGTAATTGGCGGGCCCTCATGGGCGTGATTCGCGGGACGGAATTAGGCGTGCGAAATCTCCGGTCGTTGTTAGCTTATGACCTTAAAGCGCAGGAGAAGCAGAAGACGGAAGATGTAATGACGTTAGTGAAGAAGCTAATTGGAGCGTATGATATGGTGCTAGATTTGGGGAGGGAGGAGATGGACCAGAAAGAGAGCATGAGGTGTAAGGAGCAGAGACACATGCTTGCGGCTTATGTTACGAAGAACATGAATCTGGAGAAGGCGAGGGAGAGGAGGAAGAAAGACGAACAGAGGGAGAGGGTGGGAAGCTTTGACGAGGAGGAAGGGGATGAAGATGGGGATGTGGAGGTTGGGGAGGATAGGAGGATCGATTCAAGGGCTTATACGCTACCGGGCCGGGGGGATGAGTGGAGGGCGCAGCATAGGAGGGAGAAGAAAGAGGAGAGGAGGGAGAGGATTAAGAGGGCTATTGCTAGGAAGGGGGAGAGTGGATTAAGATCCGAGGAGGAGGAGTGGTAGAGTGGAC
Source organism: Cladonia macilenta KoLRI003786 (assembly GCA_000444155.1). Taxonomy (NCBI): domain Eukaryota; kingdom Fungi; phylum Ascomycota; class Lecanoromycetes; order Lecanorales; family Cladoniaceae; genus Cladonia; species Cladonia macilenta. The sequence goes on from KE598563.1 coordinate 988,214, forward strand.
GTGAGCTGTGAACACCTCTTCACTTTCTACAGTCCAATTGCGAGGAAAGCTCTTGTATGAGGATGGGATAGGAGAATGCCCGATGAAGCTAAATCCGAGCAAGAGGAGTGGTAGAGTGGTCGTAAGCTGTGAACACCTCTTCACTCCCTCCACTTCACTTTGAGGAAAGCTTTTGTGTGAGGGTGGGGTAGGAGAATGCGGGATGAAGTAATAAATAGCTCATTGGGAAGGCTGAAATCTTGAGGGGATAATCATTTTGGGAAGGCTGGAATCTTGAAAGGACAGTCGTTTTGGGAAGGCTGGAATCTTAAGGGGACAACAGTTTTGAGAAGGCTGAAATCTTGAGGGGATAATTGTTTTGGGAAGGCTGAAATCTTGAGCCCACATCCCTATTGGGAAGGGTCGAGCTGAAACGGCAGGAGCCATCCCAATCCGCTAACCCCAGATCTTACCGAGCAGAACGCAAGTGTATTACCAGACGGCCTTTCACAAGACTGGAACTCAGCACTTTGGATGTTACTCGTCCTTCCGATGTCTTCATACCAAGCCTCTGCAAAAAGAAAAAGGGAAGAGAAGACCAACACTGCTCTTAAGGCTGCAATGCGCTGTCACTCGCCCCGCCTCTACTTAGCCACGCCGCTAATCTAGACTCTACATTACTTTTCTCTACGCTATTGCTGATTTTTCAAAGGGCTTACACTGGGCCGCGCCCTTTTTATGAGCATTATAGTGCTAACGCAGGGTCTATGTCTCAGCGATGGCGTTGATGGTGTCCATTCACGCTGCTTTCTTTGCACTTAGCGCTTATATCATGTCACAGCTGTTGCACCTCGTATCCTTCGAGTATGCCCAGTCCAAGCTTCACAAGGCTGAAGCGTGAGCAGGAGAAGAAAGTCGGGGATCCACTACCCCACCCACAGTTCAAAAGCCTCCGGCATTTTCTTTCTTCAATCATCCACCAACTCAAACAAATTATATGAATGGCTCTCGAACCTTTCGTGCAAGCCAGTGGATACGACCGGCTTGGCGCCTGTGCCGCTAACGCCTACGGTTATGAGTTTGGGTTCATTGGGATCTACTGTGATGTGCCAGCTTCGCAATGCGTTTCTAATATCTGCGCTGATAGCGCGACTAATTGGTTAGCTGGCATGTCGGACGCGGCATCGGAGATGGGCTGCCAATCTACGGACGCGGCGTCGGCTTCGGTCGTGTTTTCCAACCTTTGTGATGCTAATGGTGTTGTTATTGCGGCTACGACGGAACAAGGTAGGTGTGTGACGGTCCATGATAGCAGTTGGACTGGGTCGTTTGCTGATGGAATGTTGTATAGCTAGTTTACCATCAAAGAGTGAGGTCTATCCATGCTGTCATTCATCAACATGGAAAGGAGTCTTATGTGAATGAAATAGCTGTCAATGTACCACACGCCGCTCCAGCAGCGTCATTAAGCACCGCCACCGCTGTCCAGACCGGAAACTTCCTCAGTACGTCCACTCTCTCAGCCATCGCCCCTCCAACCACATCCACATCAACACCCACACAAACACAACCACAAACACAATCAACTGTTCCAGAGTCAGCCAGTTAGATACCCGCTACACCCTCTTATCAACAGACTAATCTTCTCACCTACATCACAGGTAAAACCTCCGCCTCAACGCCCACGCCAAACACTTCCACACCCACCACCACCTCCAACACCTCCAACAGCGGCAATCAGTTCGACACCAGCACCATCCTCGAAATCACCTTGAGTATCGTGGGCGCTATCGGCACTATAGCAGGCGCGTGGTATGCGTATAAGATGTATAAGGGGTGGGAGCATAGGAGGAAGGGGAGGGGTGGGCAGCCGATTGAGATGGCGTAGAGGGGGTTTTGATGACTGTCTGTGTTTACAAATGAAGAGGGGAAGGGATGGAAGATGAGGTGAGGTGAGACTTAGAAGGATGACGGAGGGAGGGGAGAGGGAGACTTTGGTGGAAGTAGGTTGCGAGGCTGGGTGGGGGAAATATTAAGAAAGATAAGGATATAAAGAAAGCCAGTTGAGGGGGGGGGGAAGGGGCGTGATGGAGGTATTGGATAGTGGGTGTATTAGGATAATGGTACGGGAGAGGTCAGCTGGAGGTATCACGTGTGGGATATCTGCATATTCAGCGGCAGAAGCAAGGGGAGCTTCTACAATTGAGCGGGCAATGTGGTTGGCTGAACAAGGCTCAAGCCCTTGGAAGAAGAGGGAAGATAAGAAGTGAAGCAACGGTAAGTACCGAAAGCCAATGAGACCAGTGGGTAGCCTTACCCCCCCACACTACCTCTATATACCAAGGTCTTTCCGCCAATAAGAGACTTACTCTAAAGCCTTTGGCGGCAGCAATTCCACTATCAAAAGGTATCTGGTGGCCTGCTGAACTTTCGTTGAAAGCTAGAGGCTCTGCGAGTGATTTTAAGAACGAGGCAACCTTCATAAGCTGATTGTTTTTCTTGGCCTGCCCCGTTAGTACGCTCCAGCTTCGCTCCTTCCTTCAATAGCTTTCCTCGGCCCCAGAGCCACAAAAGCTATGAGTACAAGCTCCAGAACCGAATCAGTTCCGCCAGAGTATAAGGATGTTCAACATCCATATGCTGCTGTGTATGTGCTTCTATTGAGCTGGGAACACGATGAGCTCGGCGTAAAGGTCGAGATAGATCAGCTTGCCATTATTTTTAGGCAGGCCTACGGCTTCCAGGTTGAGCAGTATCTGATTCCAAGCGAAGAGCCGGACCAAGCTGTCGCAGAAGCGCTCAATGGCTTCGTTCAAAGTCATCAAAATCCTAGGACCCTTCTGATAGTGTATTACGGGGGACACGGCAGTCTCAATGACGCACGATTGGCCATCTGGCATTGGTAATGCTCAAAAATCCTGCCATTCTGCTCAATAACTGCTAATACACACATTCAGTTACAGAGATGAGGATTTGCCAAAACTAAAGTGGTATAGTCATCAACGTGTGCTTGAAGACTCTTCCGCAGATGTTTTGCTGTTACTAGACAGTTGCCATTCGTTAGGGGGGGGAGGTTCTGTCCGGGCAGCTACTGGCAAACTGGTCCTAGCAGCCGCTGGATTTGGCACCGAAGCTCCAGATGTGGGAGAGCATTCTTTTAGTCGGGCCTTAATCGAAGAGCTATTAATACTAGCATCACGACCTTTCACTGTGTCTACGCTTCACCATCGTCTGGTCAACAGACTCCGGGCTTCAGTCCCAACTTGGCGTGGCGAGGAGAGACAAACGCCCGTCTTGGTGATGATGGGTGAGGGAGGTGACTCAAATTCTTCGATCCGTATTGTTTCTTATACTGAGTTCCCGATCAACCTGATTGTGTAAGTGGGTCTCTATGTTACTGCGACCATGCTAATGGTGACAATAGTTTGATGGGTGCTACTGGTTCTGGGAAGAGCTCGGTTTGTAGGCCTTCATCCAATATCGTACAGTAATTGACCAAATGTTGCGATGCAGCTTATCAACAGAATTTGCAATGAGGAGGTAGCCAAGGTGGGTGACGGTCAGGAATCAGTAACTCAGGAGGTCACGGAATACATCAAGGTGGTGAACGGGCAGACCATTACTCTCATTGATACCCCCGGGTTCGATGACACGTACCTGAGTGATAGAGAAGTACTTGAAAGGATTTCAACCTACCTTGTACAATAGTAGGATCTACCTAAGTTCGTTCAAGCACACAGCTATGATACTGACGAGGCATAGCTACCAGAAAGGACGCAAGCTTAGCGGCTTACTTTACCTMAGRGATATYAAYATATCCAGAATGACCCATTCAGGAGTCAAGAATATAGACATGTTTCAAAGGCTTTGTGGGGAGGAATCTCTTAGGAACGTGATCCTCCTAACCACACGGTGGGATCAAGTTGAATATGGCCATGGACAACGCCATGAAGAGGATATCACCAGCAAGTTCTGGAATACTATGATCAAATTGGGTTCGACGCGCCCAAAGCGACTTGGAAAATTCAGTGACCGTGCTTTGGGCACCGTCGACCCTATATCCGATGTGATTACTCCAATGCTCCGGTTTCAGCCTACTTTTCTACAGATCCAAAGGGAGCTGGGTAATGGGAAAAATCTGCTCGACACTGCAGCCGGCCAGTACATCGATAGAGATCTGAATGCTGCTATAGCAAAATATCTGGAACTATTGCAGTCCCTCCACGCAGCTAAAGAACCCCAAGACGAAGCCTTGAAAGCGGCATTGGGAGAGGAAGCCAAGGCCAACGAACAGCAACTTGTAACCGCCCAAAAGGATCGAAACGCTCTCACCGAAGACTTTGAAAAAGTAATGCAGGCCGAAGCAGAACGGCGATCCAAGCTCTTTGGATTCAGCTTCCTCAGCAGCCTTAACACATATGTTGAAGACGCGGACTCTGAAGGCAAAAGCTTTCGGTTTTTTGCAATTGGCATTCCGTCGATCGGGCTCTTTCAGGCTTGCAAATATGTTTGGAAGAAAAAGGGCGCGAGTTTGGATCTTATTGAGTCGGCAAAGAAGAGTATGAAAGCGATTTCGTTGTATGATGATTAGCTTGTTGTTTTACCTATCTCTCGTCTGTGTTCAATTTCGATCTCTGATCATGAATCACTTTCCTTCAACGCTCAAGTTTGGCATGAATTGTGCTCACCTTACGCCGTCTTTTCCACTGTTTTGATCCAAGGTTCAATGTCAGTCTTCTCCCTGTATAGTGCGTGCTCTAAATTTAAAGCTCATAACACATAATGATGAAATATCTATAACCCTAAGTAAACGAAAATCTAGCTAGTGGATAGTAGGCAAGACGGCCCATCAGCTCTTACGCAGTCAGAGTTGCGAATGTGCTCCCTTTCCCATCCCCTATCCTTTATATATAACATATACACACAAAATTTCCCCCTTCCTCCTTTCCCCCCCCCCATAATCACATTCCACGTCCACAACTGCAGGTCCAGATATAAAATGGGGGCGGGGGAGCTATAGCCATCCATCCTTCCCCCCCCCAAAAAATCAAAATCTAGGAATTTATATCTCTCAATGGAAGTAACGACTAGGGGGTATTGGAACTTATGCATGGGTAGAAGGGAAAGGAGATAAGTATAGGGAGAGGGGAGAAGGGTGAGGGATAGGTGATGTTGAGGGGAGGGAGGGGGAGAGTAGGAGGGGGGAGGGGGAAGGGAAGGAAGAGAAGGAGAGAGAAACAAAAAAGAAAAGAACAACAGGAGAAGGAAGGAAAGGATAGCTAGGGATGGAAAGGATAGGAAAGGGAGAGGGGAGGGAAAGGATAGGATAGGCAAAAGGAAGGAGAGAGAGGAATAGTTGGGATAGCTTTAGTGTCTTATAGAGAGAGAGGTGATTGAGTGGCGTGGTGGGTAATTGATTGCATTGGATTAGATTGGATTTCTTTTCTTTTCTTTCTGAGATGAGATGAGAGGAGACAAGACAGGGAAAACGAGAGGAGAAGGAGTGTTTGGGTGGGTGGTTCTGTAGGTTTCGCTGAAGTGTAGTGAGAAGTAGGAGAGACTTAGGGGGAGGTTCATTTCAGTCGTGCATGCGGAGGAGAGGAGTGTAGCGCTGGAAATCTGAGCGAATGAGACTTTGGCGATTTATTGAAGGGGAGAGTATATTCATGGTGGTTTGGTTGGTTGGTTGGTTAGCGATCTCGAACGCGATATTTGCAAGTGTAGATAGGTGTAAAAGATCAAAAGCTTTGGATTCATGGATTAATAAATCTGAAGCAGGATTTGCAGTTCCTTCGCGGCGTCGATAGGGCCGGTATCAGGTATTCGGTATGCATGACTTTTGCCCCACCATCCTTTGCGAATACGGACTTGCGGCTGAGGATCTATCTGCTTGGAGAAGGGTGTATTGGAGGGGAACATGGCGTACGAAATACATTGTGCGCTCAATGTTAGAAAAGTCATCGAACCTTATACTCTGCTATCCAGTCTTGTAGAAGAAAGCTGGTGGGATAAGTAGATGTCAGATTTTAAGCCATTTGTTTAGATTTGATCGTCCGTCTTACGAAATAATAATACTGTAGATATGAACGCGTCTTCTTCTGGTGGCCCGTGATATATACTTGATCCAAGCCATCCCAATCCACCCAATCCGATAGTCCATTTTCTGCTGTGCAACTGTCATTGCCAAGAATGCTGCCGTCAGTTGTTGGGTATAAGTCGGTAATATGTAGACGCCGGTTGCCCTATCGAGTTGCTCAGGGCATGCACGCAATTTCCCCCCTGATGTCCCCCCCGCTATGATGCTGAGTATATATATCCCACTTCCACAAACGCCAATTGATTCCATAGAAGGGAAGAAGCCGCCTATCGGTTCACTTTCAATTTCTGTGTATACGTGTGTACAATTGAGTTGCGTGTTCATTGCTGTTGTTGTTTCTGTTGCCGGAATAGTGCGATATAGAATGCCAGTAGTGCCAAGGCRGTGCTCGGAAATAGTCATAAGACAGTACAGGACGCACTTGAGGACCTGTTTAGTGAGACAGCAAGAATCAGTATACTCATTCCTGGGAACTAGGTTGTGACTGCATGGAAACGTCTTGATCATCCGAAGTGGTCATTTCATCATCATCATCATCATGCTCAGAGTCAGACGACTCTGGAACGGCCCTTTATCAAAAGACTCGGTCAGACAACGATTAAACCCAAGTCGAACACGAGCGACAGGGTTGGTAGGTAAAAGAGAACGGAGAGGCTTACCATCGCTGAGCTTCTATACGTCGCACCCACCGTACGGTGATCTTCAGTCTTTCTCTTACACTGGTTGTAGGTAGTAGTTTGTATTTCTCCTCGTCGTTGATCGGTAAGATACTCGCAAACCAGTACGGGAATATGGCAGCATCATCAGGAGGTGGACCGTAGGCCCGTAGGTAGGTCTGATGTAGCCAAGGAGCAGAAGCCGCCTGCATTCTTTCAATGAACTCGTGGCAGATTTTCAACAGATCCAGTGTTGAGGTATGGTTGATCTGGCCGAGAATATCATTTGATGCAGGAGGTGGACCACTCCTTTCGTTTGCTTCAATTTGCTCCTCTTCTGCAATGGAGATGTCGTCGACACGCTCCACATTTCCCACAATATATCCGTCAAATAGACGCCAATCCTTAACCCGGAATCTTGAAACCCCGCGTGTCTCAATGAGGCTCCGACCATCAGGCAACAATCGCATGTCGTCAATGTGAAGCAGGGTCCCATATAGCATGAATTGAGTAGGTCCCAAGTCCCCTTGTGGCAAACCCCGCATGTTATACATCAGCATCCCAAACTTGCGATCTCCGCTCTCCATGGCACGTCTAATCATGAGGCGATATCGAGGTTCGAATATATGTAGGAAGGTAGGCATAGAAGGGTACCCAAGCGTGCAAATGAAAAGAGGAACGTTCATCTCTCCGAGCGTTTCTACTTCTTCTTGCGCAGCAAGCTCCGCTCTTGCAGCGACCAGTTCTGGACATAATCCAAGCAGGAGTTTCGAAAGCCTCTGGTTACTTGGGACTTCTCGAACGTCTGGCGGCATTTGGATCTTTCTTCGACAGACCGGGCAAAGAGTTGAGTGATCCAACACCCTAGCGACACATTTCCGGCAGAAAGTATGTCCACATGGTGTAGTCAGTGGATCCAGCATAAGAGCATAGCAGAGTTGGCAATCCAATTCATTCTTTGTAGCTTCCTTGAGATGTTCCAAAACCGCCACGTCAAGATGCTCGTAGTTGTCTCCTGTGGGCGACATTGTCTGATACGCAACTTCCGAATCGAATTTGAGCTCGCCAAGTTCAGCAAACGTATATGTTGCTACCAAGCGTCCACCGTTGAGTATCCTGGATGAGGGGAACCTTTCGACTTTTGAACTATCGACAATGTTCTTCCACCGTGGTCGTTCGTCCAGGAGTGTAGGTGTATCCGGCGCCAAAGGCCTGCATCGAGCCACCTCGATACTCACTCGGTCCATGACCTTAGCTAAAGTCACATCCTGACTGCAATCGTCGAGCGAGTGGGGTCTCTCACACCCGAAGGGACATTCGAAGCATTCTTTTCTGCTTGGGGCTACGGTATATGTGACATCGGTTCTTATATGGGTTTCTGGCAAGCAGGTCCGACACAATGAATTGCCGCAAGGGAGTGTAAGAGGGTTTCGTAGTGGTAGAGAGCATTGAGAGCATTGGATCAGTCGGACTATGGCACGAGCATCTCGATGAGGATCCACGGCGCCTGAGGCTGGCGGCTTTTCGCTCTGCTTGAGTGCATCACCCATTAAAGCACTGGCGGCGAGATGTCCCGTCGCAATGGATTGAGCGTGTGTGTTATCGACAGCACCTGAGGTTTGCCTGTCGAAGAGGCTCATCTATACCGTTGTGGCTGCTCCATGGGAAGCAGTGGAGATCTTGCGCTGTGCGCTACCAACGGTGTAAGGCTCGTAAGGTGATGCCGGTGATTGAAGGTATACGGTCGCGAGGTGAGGAGGGTAGCAGGGCGTTGATTGGTGAGGGTCTTGTAAATGTCGGTCAAGATGTATGCAGAGGTTGAAGGTGCAGGAAGAGATAGTGGGGTAATTTCGGTCGATGTTAGAGGACCAATGGATAGATATAGAGGTATGCAGGTAGAATAGTATACAGGCAGTGGGTCGTATAATTAAAGAGAGGAGTAGGAGGGGAGTATGTTGAAAGGTTGGAAGAGTGGAGCGTGGTATGATGGTGGCTTAAGGTGGAGGATTAGTAGGTAGTCAACGACGACATTGTGCCTCGCGGATCGCGGGTCCCAGAGGGCTGTTCCAAACGTTGTGTGACTTTTGTAAAGTTCACACACGATCAGACCGAGTGGTTGTAATTGATCCGGCCTTCTTCTCTCTCTTCTCTTCTGTAAAGGAATCATAGGCTGGAGAGGCGTGACCTGACTGCGCTGCCAGTCGGTTCGTTGGGCAGCGAGGCCAGCGAATCATCGGTCATTTTTCGCGTGATCGAGAAGATTCTTATCGTCATAGATCATTTTACAATGACGAGGCAGCTATACCAGCTACATCCGACTTGAGGCTTGAGTCTCCACCGTGATTGGTTCGGAGCGAAATCCCGTTCGTACTGGTCTACTTTTAATACTTTTAATACTTCTTCTTGCTGGGGCGAATCATTTTCTTCGCGCCATGCGCATGAACGCATCAAAAACAATATGTGTGCGAAGTAGCACCACACTACCCACTACCAAACCTTGATATTGCTGTTGGAATAATAGCCTCCGGCTGTAAGACCATCTATCTCCATGAGTATATTGAACCATGGTACCTGTTTCAGGCTCAAGCCTGCAMAGCTTCTCCTGCTATCTTTTGGGGTCCTATTATTTCTACACTGCTCTGTTTCTCCAAGAGAGCCCTTCAATCGCGAGTACGAATTAATAGAAATGGCACATGGCTCATAATCTACGCATAAAGCCAGGGCGACGTGCTGAAGACCGGTGCAGACCGCTTAATGACAATGATCCTTCGGATTGAACACAACTTTCTTCTGTACATACCACGTTGTAGTCATTCACCTGGCAAACTGCCCGCTTATATGCTATTCCAACCCCTTTTGCTTGTAGGCAATGATTGCTGCGACATACCGTCAAACGTACAACATGAAGCCATGGGTATATTCAACAAAATCCATCAACACCGACGCTATGCCATAACAAACTCCCTGCCCTTCCAGATCCTTCCATACGGAAACCCTCCACATAATATTCCCTGTAAGTTTCTACGCTTAGGCAGCCGAGGGCCGCCTTGTGTCGTTCGGAGAGTTATCAGATTCGTTGCAAGAGTCGTCATCAAGTACTATGCGTCTCATGACGCCTTTATCAAACAGATCGATGACGAATCTGCGCACTGGTAACCGGAAGTTATGCTTCTCGAGAAGTAGCATAACTTTGCGGAAGAGTGCCACTGAGTTAAAGGGTGCTGGCACTTTACTTTTGATACTTTACGTAAACGTTAGCCTACAACCACGAAATGCAGGATGCTGACTTACTTAACAAGATCACTTGCTGCTCGCTTAGTAAGCACTGTATTACCCAGATCGCAGACGAGAGCGAGGATACGAGCGTTGGTAGGGTCCTCATCAGCCACAGAAGGCTCCTTTTTAATTGGTGGTGGCATTCGCTCTGGAGGCCTCAACGTCTTGCGAGACTCCATCTGCAAAAAACATGAGAAGCTGGAACACACGTGGATCATTGAAACATACCGAGAGAAGCTCATCAAGTGATGGGGGTAAGCAATATCCCAGTGACCGTCCCAGATGGTCAGTTGCGGCACTCCACCCATGTTCTGTAAGGATCTCCATGCCATGCAGGCTTCGAGAAATAAGCCCCAGTACGAAGAAGGCAGTGCCTCTCAGCGTCATGACCTCTGAAGTCGTTGCAATCTTGACAATCCATTGGACGACGTCTGTTTCTTCTAGAAACGGAGCTCCAAGTTCCATGGAGCCCACATTTCCAACAGCCCAGAGTGATCCCTTAAGCTTAAGCATCCTTTCCGAATCTTCATGCTCATCCCAGGACTCTTTGATCCTTGTGACAAAAGCATCGAAGTGTCCTGAGTTCCCCAGAAGCCGGCATCCCTCGACAGTCCTTGTCAATTCTCTGTAGAAATGTGGTGGTACCGTCCCGTATTCAACCCGATTCATGTGGTCGTCGTTACTGGACTTGGGGCGTTCTGGAAACACCATGAGTGCTCGGGAAAGCGAAGCTTCAACCAAAGTAACATAGCTATCATTTCGACCGAGGAACCAATCGTCCATTTCTTGAGTGATGTAGTCAAGCCCATCTAGGTATTGGTATCCTAAAGAAGTAGACAAAAATCGGAGAAGCAAAGGCGCACCAATTGCACCAAGATGGTCCAGAGCGGGCCTGCACTTTACAACATACTCGAGTTGCTCTTTCCGATTGCACACTTCTTCAAGTATCTGTACAGCGATCTCGGAAACTTGCACCTCAGGGTCATATAATTGTGTAACCAGAAGACGGATAGCCCATTCGCAGTCGCGGCCCCCAGTATTTGAGGTGGCATATTTGCGAAGAAATCTTGTCGAATAGACGCGGATGCTCTTTGGGCAAGCGGTGAGCGCTTTCGAAAGCATGACTCGGAGATGGCTGTCCAGGGTGAAGTCCATGTTGCTAAGTAGAATTTTGATGAGATCCTCCCGACCATCTAGCTCCATTATATGGTAGAACATGTTGATCATACGCCAACGCTCTAGCATCTGGAGACCTTGAGGATCACTGCTCAAAGCCCCAAGGAGGGCAAAGTACCCTCCGGTTAAGGTCTGTTGTACTCGTTCTCGCGAGAAAAGCGGAGCGGTGGATGTCAACCCGCTCCGTCTATCCAGTTGCGCTAGACATTCAGCTAACTGCCTTAAGAGCTTGCTTTCTGATAGGTACACAATGCCCTCTTGATTTTGCAGTAGTGTCTTGAAAAGCGCACACCCAGTCCGTACGTAGCGCTGATTGGGCTTGGTATTGATGCAATCGGAAAACTTGTATTTGAATGGTCGGTAGAAGCCCAGCAACCTCTTCATAAATTTGCCTCCTTTTATCGATTCATCAAGTCGCTTGGGATTAAGCAGTGGTCCCTCGATTAAATCATTAATAACATCCCATTTCCATTTCAGGTGGTTGGCGGTTGTAAGAACMTGCGTTTCTAACAGCAGGGAGCGGAATTGAACTTCATCCATGTCCACACTCAGCTTCGTTTTAGGAGGCTCAGGAGACCGCGAGGAACTAATTGGATCCGATTGTCGAGCAATCGCTGTTATCGATGGTTGTGACTTGGAGGCCAAACCTGAGCGTTGCAGCGTGCGATTGACACTGTCGATTTGATATATGACTCCGCTAGCCGATGGAGCATCTCCCGTTCCTCGGACAGAGTCCGCCAATAACGTAGGTAACACCTGTAATTCAGCACTGAGGGCGGCCGGTAAGCAATGATCAGTAAGTTTCAGGACCTCCCCGAGAAGTAAAGTGCCTTTTCGCTTCAGCATCGCATCGTCTGCACTTTCGATAAGATCGGACAATCCCTAAGTAAAGGTTTAGAACACTACGCGAAACGAAGGACTACTAAGCGCAGATCACGTACCGTTACCAGACCACAATGCATAAACATAGCTAATAGCAAAGCGGTAAAATGCTCTACAAGGCTGAAGTTGCTCCCTTCCTCTGTGTCCGCTTTGAAATGCACTTCCGTGCTATCTGCTTTCAGGTTGGCCACCCGACCATAAGTGGTTAATCGTCGACCCGCCAGGAAAGACGAGGTCCAAGAAGGGGGCTGTATGTGTAAAACGTCAAAGAGAAGATCCAGAATTAAATCACGCGTCAAAGGGGCAGGATACTGCAGAGACAGCACCAGAGATTTGACGGCTACGAAGTCATTGCGGGCGACAGTGAAGATACCTGGCCAGGTCTTGAGTATTGCAGCAAGCAGGGTTGCGGCCGCCTTCAGCCTTTCTTCATGCCCTTGCACGGTGAGGGGGTCAGTGAATGGAGTAAACGCTGATTCTAGCTCATGGCCAGATTGTAAGTGTCCTCGTTGCTTTGGCCTATCGAGCAAGTGTAGAAAGTTCATCGCCAAGCTTTCGGCTCCATGATATGATCCATCGACGAGAGCATCTGAGAGTGGACCAATTCCACCAGCGGCAACTATAACAGCAGGATCTCGTACCAGTATCTCAGAGATCGTTAAGAGGCCTATGTTTCGAAGCCGATCTTCATGGTGCTCTGCTATAGCGACTACAGTACGAATAACTGCATTAGAAAGCTCGTGCACACCTTCTTTAACGTCTAAGAAGGCTCGGACAAATTTGAGCGCCTGCTCCCTTTCGATGCTTGCCTTGCTCTCTTTGACAAGCGACAATATCACCAGATGATCAGTATTCAAGCCACGGATTGTCTTAAGCGATTTCCGGTCCGCAATGGCATGTCTCGTTACCCGATATCCAGCGGCGACCACCTCACGGCTTTCACTAAGGAGCATAGTTTGCACACGTAAGCCGAAGTCTGCCCAGGCAAGGTCATGCTTCAAGGTCGGATATCTCTTGAACAATTCCACCAGATTATTGGCTCTCTCCACATAGTAATCAGGTTGCATACCCTCTACTTCGAGGGCTTGAAGTATCTCGCCGAGGATGTAGGTAGGGGATTCCGACTCTTGTTCAATCAGTGAGAATTGGTCTTGTGAGAGCCTCTCGTCTCCTTCAGGCGACTTTAACGGGCTCCCTTGAAAAAGGCCAGATATTCGATCCCTTCCAGGTGTGGTTGGGCGCTTGGACTGCTCAATTTCCTCCTCAAGCTGCGAATTAAGCTCTAGGAGCTTCCGATTAGCAGAGGTGAGCTCGGACTCGACCTTCTGCCTCTGGTCTTTCGTCTGTTTGGCATTCTTGGAAATGAGCGCTTCCAGTAGATTCTCCGAGCCAATCTTAATTTTTGTTTCTTTATTGATCTTTTCTCGCAACTCACGTTGCCGTTGTTCAGAAGTCATAGTCTCGTCCGCACCAAAATAATCCCCTGTCACATAGGTCCCTACATCCGGTCTTGGAGTACCCGCTCGCGAATAGTTAATGCTCTTCAGATCGGAACTAAAGCTACCAGGAGGCTGGGCCGACGGGGCAAGCGAAGCACCGCGTGGTCCGAAAGCCATAGCATTGGCCATTGATCGTCCATCTTGTCCCTCCCTCGTTGGAACATATGTGCCATTTTTCGTTCCATATATTTCTCCCGGGCCTTGCTGTGAGAGCGAGCGCCCGTGCCTGAAGAGGTTGGCCTGAGTAGGGGTCACAGAGGAGCCCGGTCCAGTGAGTTGGCTCATTACATCCCTTTTACTTTTATGTAGACCTGATTAGTCTCCGTCGTACTTCAATGTCCCTTTCATGAGGCGCGTCCATTTGGTCACTGGGAAAAGCGGGCAGGCTCAAGCGACACAGGTGGCCCTGTGGACGAGGAAGCCTAATTGGGTCCAATTATGCGCAACTCCGTGAGCAACAACGTGGATAGTGCTTAGCGGTCAATAGGGCTCCATCCCCAGCCTCGAGCATGTATTGATGGTATCTTGCAAGATGGACTTGTTGAATAGATCTTATTTGGGGTGCACTTCGAGTTCACTGTCTCGAAATAGATGAGCGCCACTAGTATTGACCTAAGCCCAATCCAGCTGGTCCCTGGCTGGTGCAGCCCTACCTTATGTATGCCTGGAAACTTGGACAAGGCTGAATGCAATGTCATTGGAGCTTGTCTTTGTAGAGCTGCCTAAAGCTCGGGCCAGTCCGTGCTCCGAGATGGCCTGATACTGTTGATGGTTACACACGGCATACTTACGGAAAGTATCAATGCCTGTGCGAGGACAATGTGACTACTCTAATGGTGTGCTTCGGAGCTCGCCGTTTTACGCACCAGCGGTACAGGGTTCCGCTCTCTGGGGATGCCGTTATCGTTCGTAAGAGCTCCTCCTTGATAGATCTATATAACGACGTTCACATACTTACTGTTCTTAACAGAAGGTCGTTCTGCAATACGGGATCAGCATAGTCAGAATTCCTCACGGTCTTGTACCTACCTTAGTCAAAACAATCCTAATTCTCTTATCTCGTTTTGAGAAGCATCATGGCCCAAGTTTCCGCTGCGCGATATGGCAAGGATAACATACGTGTTTATAAAGTCCACAAAGATGAACAGACAGGCTTTCAGACAGTCGTAGAAATGACAGTCTGTGTACTTTTGAAAGGGGACATTGAGACCTCGTAGGCTTCTAATCCCACTTGGACATAAACGAGCTAATGGAATGAAGCTATACCAAAGCCGACAACACAGTTGTTGTAGCCACCGACACCATGAAGAACACTGTCTACATCATGGCCAAGCAAAACCCAGTGACGCCACCCGAGCTGTTCGGAGCTATTGTAGCCACTCATTTCGTCGACACGTATAAGCACATCCACGAAGCTGAGGTAAAGGTCAAGGTCCACCGGTGGACACGATTGAACGTAGACGGGAAACCCCACCCACATTCCTTCTACCGTGACGGCTCGGAGACTCGGAATGTAGAGGCCACTGCCATCGAAGGCAAAGGCATCAGTGTCCGCTCAGCGATTGCAGGCCTTTTGGTGCTCAAGAGCACAGGATCAGCCTTCCATACTTTCTACCGAGATGAGTATACTACGCTGCCTGATGTCTACGATCGCATCTTGAGCACCGAGGTCGACTGTGGATGGACATGGAACACATTCAGCGGCATTGGCGAAGTGGAGTCTGCTGTGCCGAAGTTCGACGGCGCCTGGGAAACCGCTCGAAAGATTACTCTCGATACCTTCGCAACGGAGGTTAGCCCTAGCGTCCAAAACACGCTGTATAAAATGTGCGAGCAGATTATGGCTGCCGTGCCTGAGATTGGATCGGTTGATTATTCCCTGCCAAACAAGCACTATTTCGAGATCGGTAAGTCATCATTCAGCATTTCTGAGGACGTARACTAAGATATCGAAAAGACATGAGCTGGCACAAAGGCCTCAAAAACACTGGCAAGGATGCTGAGGTATATGCGCCCCAATCTGACCCCAATGGTTTGATTCAATGCACTGTGACACGATGAATACAGTCGATGAGCTCAATGATATTAGTTTGAATGCTGGGGTATGGACACTTGGGTTTTAGCATTGGTAGAGCTTTATTTCTCATACATACGTTGGAGTCAGGATTTTACAAGAATCTCTTATGGTTAGTCCTACAATAACGCCTAATGATGCATTTAACCACAATTGCCCACAATTATATTGATTTCTTCTTCAACATCTCGGTCTTAACTTCCGGTTCTTTCTTCCGTATTCGTCCATCGAATCTGATTAGATTTTCCTTGTAAGGATGTAGTTCTCCCTCAAAGACTATACCGCGTGAAATATTAGCACACAAAACATCCATCCCACACCGCACTCTGGGAAAAGCTCACCCTTCAACCTCGCAAGCCTAGGCTTCCTCAACCTGTTCTTAGGCAACATTCCATTAACCGCTCTCTTCAGGAGCTCGCCTCCTCCCCACTTTTTCATCATCCCCTCCATGTTCAAGCTCTTCAGCGCTCCCGGTCTCGTAGTCTGCTTATAGTAAAGCTTCTGCTGCATCTTCTTGCCCGTGACAGAGACGTCTGTGCAGCCAGTAGCAACAACATAATCTCCGCAATCGGTCGAGGGATCCCAGATGGGCTTATGCTTGCCCATCAAAATGATGGCGATCTGTGAGGCGAGGCGACCCAGGGGGGGTGTGCCGGGTTCGGAGAGCGAGACGTGATGCCATACTCGTGAGTAGGCTAGACGTGTCTGTTAGGAAAGCGGCGATTAGCGGGTGTGCAGCAGGTAAAGCGGAGGGATATGTACTCTGCCCAGTGTTTGTGACATGCTGGGCTGGACGTCACCGCTGCATGGGTGTGGGATGTTGCGCGCCGGGCCCCGATTGCCTGAGAACAATAAAGCTGGTAAATCTAGTCTCGACCAGCTTTGAATGGCAGGGTAACGTTCGGCTATGAATGGTTCCAGAAAAAATATTGATGGTAGGACGGAGTGTGGCGGCGACGAGGTCGATCTCGACATCCGTCCTCGGCTCAAATAATTTTCCCGATTTCCAATCCCCCCGCTTGGCAGCAACGACCATGATGTGTACCTCTATTCTCTGCCTCTCGAGGAAGGCTTCCGTTGTTGTTCGCTTCTTTCCTCCATAGCACTATATTATGAGCAGCTTGCTACTTAGAAAAACCCTCTATACAAGCGCAGCCTGCGTCTCGACTGGAGCTCTATACTACGCCTTCAACCGCAATTCAGATACCAGGAAAATGGACACCACAAAAGCATTTCCGGCATACCAAGCCACGTTCGCCGTCCCGATGACCTGTAAAGCCTGCACCGACGATATCTCCGGCGCTCTCAGCAAGGTTCCTGGCATACAATCAACAGAGTTCTCTCTTCCTGACCAACTTGTGACCACCACTACTACCACCCCACCCTCGAATATAATTTCCGCCATACAATCTACGGGCCGTACTGCCATCATCCGCGGTACTGGCGCAGCCAATAGTGCCGCTGTTTGCATATTGGAAACGCCACCTCCGCCCACCCTACCTACGGAACCGCAACCATCACCAGTCAGAGGGCTTGCCAGACTGATACAGCTCTCTGATAGAATCACGCTACTGGATTTGACTTTGACTGGTCTTGCGAAAGGAACATATACGGCGAGTATAAGACAAGCTGGGGATATATCCGCTGGTGCGAAGAGCATGGGTGGTGTTTTCACGGGGTTCGACGTAGATAAAAAGGGAGAACTAGGGCAATTGAAGGTAGATGCGAGTGGCAGGGGTGCTTTGGTTGGGGAAGTTGACTTTAGAGTGTGGGAAATGGTGGGCAGGGGCATTGTTGTTGAAAAGGTTGAAGCAGATAAGAAGAGATGTGAGGATGATGTTGTAGTCGGTGTTATTGCGAGAAGTGCGGGTGTATGGGAGAATGAGAAGGTGGTGTGTGGCTGTAGTGGGAAGACTGTCTGGGAAGAAAGAGAGGAGATGGTTGGAAGAGGCATGTTATGAGAAAGCACACCACTTCTTATACCGAATACACTTGCATCGTCTAGGAGCCTATATCTCTAGCCATGCATTCTAGAGTTTCAATCCATATCCAGACTTAACGATAGGGAAACCTAATGTTCAAGTCTTTCTGAACCAACCCCTGATGTCGCCAGTGAAGATTGGCAGAGAACTTGGTTCATTGAGATGAGCTTATCCCTTCTGAACAGMAATGGCTAGTAATAGCAATGCGCTTTAATATGATGAGTGGCCACATGAATCCACAATTATCAGACATGTTCGAACCTGGAATGGAGTATGGATGGGATGATAGTAACGACTCCTTGAAAGGCTTTATGTGATCGGCCGATCACTATGGCCATTGCAAGATTTGTTTTCCACTTCTAATTGTGACCAAACCCCCGAATGGCCAGACACACTAAACACAATGTGAAGAGATTTGTACGAAGCATGCAGTCGGATGTGAAAAGAATAGTATCCAGAGAAAATATGGATAGTCTATATGAGCTTCAATGCAAAGCCCCCACCCACTTCTTCTTCGTCTCTATCTGCAAATATACCACTGAAGTCTGCTGCATCACCAGCAATCTTGGGTGCGTCTCCACGCTTCGGTGCACTTGGACTAGCCACCCGCCTTCTCTTCTCCTGCCCAGCCTTCGAAGGAAAGGTTGGGAATATGGCTGTAGATTTAGGCCTGGGGTCTTCCTTAAAATAGGGGTGGATGAGTACCTCGCTGGCAGTAGGTCGCTGTGCCGGATTGAGCGATAAGAGGGATGTCAGAAGGGCAGTGCCAGCATTTGTAAGAAGTGGAAATTTGGCACGTATTACAGCGCCTGTGGTTTGGTGGGTGTTTGGTAGACGCAGTGAGCGGGCGTTGGGTAGACGTTTAAAGCCGGGCCAGGTCGCTTCGGTGGGGATACCACAGAGTTCGAAGATCTGGAATGGTTAGCAAGATATTGGGTCAGTCACTATTGTTGTGGACCAATTACCTTTGCAAGCTGATCCACTTCGTTCTTGCCTTGTAACAACGGCTGCTTCGTTAGAAGCTCGCCGAATATACATCCAACACTCCACAGGTCGATCTCCGCACCGTACTTTTCCGCACCGAGGAGAAGCTCTGGAGCACGGTACCACAGCGTGACGACTAACTGAGTGAGCTTCGGTGGAGGATCCCCATAGTATCTAGCCATGCCAAAGTCTGCAACTTTCATTTGGCCTCTGTTATTCATGAGTAGATTCGAGGTCTTCAGATCTCGATGTAGGATCCAGTTACTGTGCAGATACTCGACTGCAGACGTGAGTTGTAGGAGTAAGGTCTTGATTTCCGAAGGCGAGAACCCATCGAGCATGTCTTCTTGTAGGGTTTTGAGATCGTGTTCGAGGAAGTCCATGACAAGAAAAACACTGGTCTTGAAGATCAGCTTCTGCAGATAGGTACAGAGGCTACAGAATCTGAAGACCTACTCGTCCAGCTTGTCCCCCATGACTACCTCGCGCAGTGCAACGATGTTCTCGTGTCTTGAGGCCATTAACGTCTGTATCTCTCTTAAACCTGTGACTGGAAAGCCATCAATTGCATTGTCCATCTTGAGTTTCTTCAGAGCCACAATATCTCCCGTAGCTATCTCTTTTGCCCTTGATMCCCAGCCGTAGGAGCCTTCCTCGATGTGGTTCAGCTTCTCGAAATTGTCGACATGCCGGCATGGTCCCCATTCTGGTGCCGGAAAACGTAAAGGTTTCGCTGAAGCAGGCTCGACTCTAGCTCGATCTTGCTCAGGTGAAAGCCTCCTCCGTTTAGATGGACGGCCAAGTTCTGTGTCAACTTCATCGTGCTCAGATACGCCGTCTTCGCTGGCAGCTGTGGCACGTGCGAGGTTTTTCTTTCGGAGTATTGCTTCCTCTTCGAGCTTCCGCTGCTTCTCTGCTTTAGCCTTCTTCTTTAATTCCTTCTCCCTTTTACGTTGAGCTTCTAAAGCCGCATCCTCTTCATCATCAGCCCAGCGCGACTTAGTTTGACTTGCCATGTTCGGCGTTGATGCGTCACCGAGAGTTTGGCGCAATTTATAACCTTCAGAAAATGACCGTCATGATATTTCCACCTTTACTTACAACACCATGAAGTGACACCTCCTTCACTCCATTGCCGAACTGTTCCTGATATGAACATTCGGGCTGGGGCGCGGCTAGTAGGATACTCGCGACCATTTGGGAATAACTTTCTAACAGCCAAGTCGTCAACAAGGCTGCGATGGGTGTCAAACCCAGCTCGGCAATGGTCCACACCTTTAGCCAAGACTATCGCTGAAGCTATTTCTGTGGGAATAGATCCATTCCACTGTCCGTATTATTAGCTAACAATTTTACAAGACTACAGGGCCAATATCTATAGCGGCTTATATGAGGCAATGTCTCACCTCTCCTGATGGTGGTTACTACACTTCTCGTACCGAAGGCAAGGACCAATTTGGACCGAAAGGAGATTTCATTACTTCACCAGAAATTTCCCAAGTGTTTGGGGAGCTACAAGGGATATGGCTTGTCACAGAATGGATGGCACAGGGGAAGATCAGCAGTGGAGTAGAGATCATAGAGGTTGGGCCTGGCCGAGGTACACTGATGGATGATATATTACGGGTATGGTAAGACGTGCAAAACAGAAATATGAGAGGGTTGACTGATCAGCACGACAGACTATAAGCAATTTCACATCATTGGCATCGAGCATTGAGTCCATCTACCTTGTTGAGGCGAGCCCGTCCTTACGAGATGCCCAAAAGCGATTACTGTGTGGAGACGCACCTCTGAAGAAGATTGATATTGGCTTTCAGAGTACAAGCAAATACTCACAGCTACCGATAATATGGTGTGAAGATATACGCCTTGTACCGAACGGTATGACAGGCAACGCTTTCAAAAAGAGACTCGAGCCCAAGTGTTAATTTCTTTAGAGCCTTCCAAAACACCTTTTATCTTTGCACACGAATTTTTCGATGCTCTTCCAATTCATGCGTTTCTATCGATACTACCAAATCCATATGAGGCTCCGCAGACACTAGTAACACCTACCGGACCATTGTCCGTCTCCAAACCGCCCAAAACGCCCCAATGGCGCGAGCTCGTCGTCACTCCCACTCCTCCCTCGCCTCCCAATACCCTTAGCGCCTCCTCATCCACTTCCTCGCCTCTACCCGATTTCCAGCTGTCCCCTGCGAAAGCTTCGACTCCCAACTCCCTTCTCCTCCCCAATATATCGCCGCGTTACAAAGCACTCCTCTCAACACCGGGATGCACTATCGAAATTTCGCCCGAGTCCCACTTCTACGCGTCCGACTTCGCCGTCCGTATTGGTGGCCCATCTCCCTCAAAATCTCAACCAAATCCCCGCAAACCCAATGCTACTGGGGCAGCCCTAATCTTCGACTACGGCCCCTCTACTCACCTCCCAACATCCACGCTTCGCGGCATCCGCGACCACAAGACCGTGTCTCCCTTTGCAACCCCCGGACTTGTAGATATTTCCGCCGACGTAGATTTCCTTGCCCTTACAGAAGCAGCATTGAACGCTAGTCCGGGCGTCGAAGTGCACGGGCCTTCCGAGCAAGGTTTTTGGCTGGAGAGTATGGGAATAAAGGAACGGGCGGAGATGATGTGTAAAAGCTTGGAGGATGAGGAGGCGAAAAAGAGGGTGAGGGCTTCGGTGGAGAGATTGGTGGAGCGAGGAGGGGGAGGGATGGGACGGCTGTATAAAGTTTTAGCTATTGTACCCGAGAGAGGAGGGAGGAGACCGGTCGGATTTGGTGGTACAGTGCAGCAGTGACTTTGTAGAAAATTGGGGTTCTGAATATATATCGGGTTATGGCGATTTCCATTTCAAGAATTTTTTGGTATAACATGAGCGGATGTTGTTCGAGTCATCCGTTACGCCTTTGAAGAACGTGACAGCGTTGGAGTATATAATGATGCTGATATCCCTGCGGAAAAGGGTACATAGTATGGATGAACGAGTTGTTGTTGTGAATCCCGTTAGTGCCTAAAGAGTCATTAGAAGGTCGTTGAAATTTCAACGAATTGATTATGCAATGCATTCCCAAGGTCCTGAGAAGCCGTAAGGACCAATGAATTTGACGTGAGACAACAGATCAAGGAAAGGCTTGCGGCTGGCTTGATACTTTCACAGGGTTGAGCCACATTGCAAATGCTGAGCGCAGAATTGCCACAATGTGGCAGTTTTCAAGCGAACAGAGACCGCCCACAGCGTTTGTCAAGCAAAAACGCCCGTTCGAGAGTTGAGAGAACATCTCCATCAGACGTTAACATCGACATTTGCGCGACCGAAGGAATCAAATCACAGATATTCAAGGCCCCAGATGGGAATAGCCTATAGATCCGTTCCCAATCAAGGGAGCAGGCGATACGCTTTTGCAGTAGAGAATCGTTAGATTCAAATGGAATTGGAGGAGAAGGTATTGAACTGGTGACCGTGTGTGCCGCATTCATCAATTGGAGTGGACTTCGCTCTCATCGTTCATGACTGGCTGGAATATTCGTGGGAATGAAACATAAGAAAGTCCATCGCTGATCGAGGGAGCTAGGGCAGATAAACAAGCTTATGTACTCCTTTGTGCATTACTGAAGGCGCCTGTATGCAGCGTGCGTACACTAGACCCTTTGTCCCGTTTCCCCTGACGAATGAACAGCCCTTGTCTTAGCGCTACGGTCACACGAAACCTGCTGCACACTAGGGAGTTCCTCTTCTGGTCTGCCACAATATGATCATGTTCGATACTAATGTTCCGGATATGCTTGGGGGTTTCTGCCCCTGCAGCTCATCGATTAGCATGAGCCCCCTGTTCTATTTTGGGGTTGCTGCCTTTTGCTTTTTCTTCCCCCATGAAAACATTAGAACTTGTCTTCTCTTTCCATCTTATCATCATGGAAGAGGTGTGGCGGTAGCACTCTCTATTCGCATTTTATAGCATTGTTTTGCGCTCTTGTCTATATTCAATTTCGAATCTCGTCGTTCTTCGCCATCCTTCCTCTATATATATACGCTGTTAATGGGCCAAAATGGCACAGCAACGTTACAGGGCTGGACCAGTTCTCCAAATGACCGCGGGACTATTGACATCCTCACCAGCAGCGTCTTAACCCTCATCCTCTGTACCTGGAGTGTCCTATGCCTCAATGTCTTCCCAACATCCTACAGTTGGTGGAGACGTACGTTTCGCAAAGCTCTCATGGCCGGTCTTACTTGGCTCGCACCCGAATTCGTGTTCCAACTCGCAATCGGACAATGGTGCCTCGCTCGTCAGTCTGTAAGGAAGTTTAGAAAATCGGGCTATGAGGGATGGACGATGAAACATGCTTTCTTTGCGAATCAGGGTGGCTTTGTTCTACATCCGACGGAGGAGTGGCCTCCATTCCCTTTGGATGCAAATCAGATTCACTACCTCGTCACGAACGACTACATACCTTATTCGGCAGTGGATATCGAACTGGAAGTCATTAAAGATAAGAACAAAGTCGACTCCCTCCTTCGTCTCTTGACAGTCTGCCAGATACTCTGGTATCTAACAGGACTGCTTGCTAGAGTTGTCCAACATTTAGCGATAACTATTTTGGAACTATCCACAATCGGGTTCATTTTCTGTACTCTTGGTACATATTATTCCTGGTTCAATAAGCCAATGGACGTTGGCAAGCCCTTTACCCTGCAAGCCAATGCGACGTTACGCGAGATCCTCGTTGAGGCTGGTGATCTTGTGCAACGACCTTGCCTTGAGACACCCTTAGACTTTGTCGGACGGGATGACTGGTCATTCTCCTTATGCTGGAAATATTGCTGGCGCATTGTGAATAAATTTGGGATTGTACCTGCGCCTAGGAAGTGGCCCATCGACAAGATACCTGATGACTACTTTGCCCCACAGCAATGTCATCCCACGTGGGCCATGTGGATCCTTTTCATTGTACATGTTGGGTATGCCGCAGTCCACATTGCCGGCTGGAATTTTACATTCCCCTCTCAAGTGGAGGCTATTATATGGCGCGTCACAACTGTAAGCGTAATGGCTAGCCTCTTGATCTTTTGGTTCATCCATCTTTGTTGGTGGGTATGGTTCCCAGCTCTTATGAACCTTAGAAGGAGGATGCATCAACGCGACGACCAAGTTCCAGCAGACCTGCCAACAAAGAGGGCCGGAAAATTCAAGGACCCCTACAACCCTAGATCGCAGATTCCAATGGTTGCTCTATTACCCGTCCTGTTCTGCTGCGCTGTTTATATTCCCTCTCGAGCTTACATCATCCTCGAAAGTTTCATTGATCTTCGAGCTTTGCCGCCGAGTGCATACCAGACTGTTTCCTGGTCGGCTTTCATACCTCACTTCTGATAACGATCTGCAATTGATGAATTACGATACCATGGCGGTCAAATAGAGATTAGTACGGCTCGAGATCCAGTACTTCTGAATGATCTTGGAATTCACCTGGGACAGAATTTCGCAATGTGATGCTGCCTGGAATGAGGCTAAGGCATCGTGGTTCAGCAATGGTGCTATGCACTTGCTCTGAGACTATGATAGAGTACGATAGTGTCCCTACAACACGGCTGTTCCGACGTTACGTCCCTATTTGTCTGTCTGCTGCCTGGCACCCTTTATCATCAGCTTCTACCTTAGTATTCGAAGGAGTGGTCGTAAATGCTGGCTATCATCTGGCACAGGAGAAGCTAGCCAAGTAAGGTATTAAGTACCTCTGCGGCTGGCTCTAGCGTCGTTGGTCTCTTGGCAATTGGAAGCTAATATTTGCGACGAAAACGCACCTGAGTGCCCCCGAGGGATTCTAGGATAAGGTATATAATAAAGCTGGTAGTGTGCGCCTCCTCATGTCCTTTTACGTATTTTCTCGGTTCAGCGCACTCTTAAACTACATCGTTTCATCAGTCTTGCGGGTTCAGGAGAGCAGCATTKGGTTAGATTGCATCATACCTTAGCAAGATTATATCGTACTTGGGCTCTGCTGATTTGGTCAAATTTTCGATCTTTGTCTTTTTTTGGTTATCACCTGAGATACGCACACACATATATGTATACACGAGAGCCTTTAATTAGGCATATGGGTACTCACGAAGATGCTGTGGCCTCGATTGCGGCGGAAGTTCGCGGATTTTTCGAACGCAGCGAGCCTTTCCGGGTATACCATGGGTCCACGTATAGCACACGACCTTCTGATCGCCAACTTAATAAGATGGTGGATACAAGCAAACTTGACGGTATCCTTGAAGTAGACGCTCAGGCAATGACTATTTTGGTGGAACCTAACGTATCTATGGATAAGCTTGTGGACGCAACGCTTCCTTTTGGACTTATCCCTCCAGTAGTCATGGAATTCCCCGGAATCACTGTTGGCGGAGGATTCGCCGGTACGGCAGGCGAAAGTAGCTCTTTCCGGCACGGCATGTTTGAGAAAACCATCCTCTGCATAGAAATAGTTCTAGCCAATGGTGATGTTGTTACCGCATCTAGGGAACAGAATGCAGACCTGTTCCATGGCGCATCCTCCTCGCTTGGGACTTTAGGAATCATTACTTTATTGAAAGTCGAGTTGGTTGACGCCAGAAGATACGTTGAGCTCACCTACCATCCTACTGGAGGTGTTTCCGAGGCTTTGGAGAAATTGAAAGATTTGATAAAGGATGACTCGATCGACTATCTGGATGGCATCCTTTTCTCTCCGGAGCAAGGTATCATCTGCTCAGGCCGGCTGATGGACGAGGCCAGTGGGCCGGTTCAACGCTTTACCAGGGCCACTGATCCTTGGTTCTATCAACATGCCGAAAGACTTAACTTCACCCCGCCGGATGCTGTATTCGTCGAGTCGGTTCCTCTGGTGGACTACCTGTTCCGATATGATCGCGGTGCATTTTGGACGGGAAAATATTCCTTTCGATACTTCATGGTCCCATTTAATCGCATTACGCGATGGATGCTTGACAGCTTCATGCATACGCGCGTCATGTATCATGCTCTGCATCAGAGCGGTCACTCAAATCGATATGTCCTTCAAGACATTGCTGTACCGTTTGCTGGCGCCAAAGAACTGGTGCGACACATTGAAGAATCTATCGGCTGTTACCCTCTTTGGTTGTGCCCTATAAGTCGGGGTGGAGAATCGTTACAATCAAACTTTGGCCTCTTCCCCAATAGAGCTGCGAATATCGATGAGGGGGAACCCATGGTAAGCTTCGGCGTCTGGGGACCAGGACCTCGTGACAGCCGGGCATTTATCAAGATGAATCGGGATCTCGAGCAGAAAATCCAGGAGGTTGGCGGTAGAAAGTGGCTCTATGCCGTTACTTACTACACCGAGGACGAGTTTTGGAGTATATATAATCGTAAAGAGTATGAGGCTTTGAGAGCTAAGTACCATGCAATTTATCTTCCAAGTATATACGGAAAGGTTAAATTTAAAATGGATGAGGAGCACAATGTGGTCAGAGGTACTTGGAAAGCAAAGCTAAATGGGGCATTTTGGAGCATCTGGCCCCTTAGCGGACTGTATGGAGTATGCGCAGCTGCCACTGGTGGAGAATATTTGCTACTCAAGAGTCATGGTGGGAAATTAGAAGACGAACGGAAGTTGTTTGAGAAGAGACGGGAGTTGTAAAAGTGGCGCGTCGTGAGGCTATCCTGGCCCGATGCTCTCGATGGAATCTTGTGACTGAAGGAATTACAGCGAAACCCCTCAATATATATATAAACGCGACAATTTGTACGACACTTCGACGCCTGAGTAGATGGTAAACTCTGAGAAGCTTGGAGGTATGTATTGGCCAGATAACATAGGGTAGCAAAATAGGTGGCAAACGAGGTAGATGGATGGTGTATCCCAAGGAAGAAGCTTGACGTATTATAAGTGAGACTTAATTACGTATGGCCAGGCCGAGTGAGATAGCGCGTGTAGTCCTGCAGCCTTCAACACTAAGGAGACAAGTCTGATCATACTCTGTGCGAGCTCGTCGAATTTGTAGCCACGCCGAGGCTGAAATCCGATTCATGAAGCCGCATTTGTCGCTTAGCTTGCCAATACGAAGTCAAGACTGCTCCAAAAGATGAGAATGCCGATCTCTTCTATGGCCCGCCAGCATCTTTCGGCACTWTGGGAATCACTAATCCACTCAGAATCGACTTGATACCGACGGAGACGTACGTTGAGTTGACGTATCGCCCCTTCACTGATATGACAGAGCTAGTCCAGAAGGCCAAGGCTTTGACAGAAGGTCCTACAACGGAGTACATAGACGGGATCGTGTTCTTCCTGAAGAGCGCCCTGATCTGCTCGGGTCACGTAGCAGACACTGCTGGACCTTGTGTCCGACGATTCACTCTGCCACAGATACCTGATTCTATCGCCATGCCGAGAAAATTCTCGCCAAATCGTACAGCCGTGTGGTCAATTCCATTCCAGTCGCAGACTTCTTCTGCCGCCATGATCGTGGAACTTTCTGGATAGGGTTATCCGCTATTCAGTAGTTTGTCACGCCCTTCCACTGCGTCACGCGCTATGCTCTCGACTRTTCCATGCATACCAGGGTTATGTATCATGCGCTTCACAAACGTGAATTCCACAAACGGTATATGATTTAAGACGTTGCGGTGCCTTACAAGGCAGCAGTCGATGTCCTGGAATATGTGGATCAGGCGTTCGGACATTATTCGATCAAGTAAACCCCGTCAGCCAGAGCGGGCTAGACCCCAAGAATCGCTATGGTGGGCTTCTTCAGGAGACACCAGAGTCGAAGAGTCCAGACCAGATGATAAATACTGGTGTCTGGGGGTCTGGTTCTACCAACTGCGCTGGATTTGTCGAGYAGGACCGGAACTTGGAACAAAAAATACAAGCTCTCAATGGCAGAAAGTGGATTTATGCCCATGGATATTATACCAAGGAAGAATGCTGGAAGATATACGATCGCAAGTTCCATGATGACTCACGAGCCACATATCATGCTCCCCATCTGCCAACTGTCTATGACATGGTGGATGTAGACTTCGATACGGAGCAGAGTGCTATCAAGGAGGCCTGGATCGTTTGGTTTCCTAGCCATGTTCTGGAGTATTTGGCCTCTTGGTGGCTTGAATGGAGTGTGCTATGTATTAGTAGGAGGGGATTACCTGTTGCCTCGAAAGCCACTGCGCGGCGCTCTGGTCGACAGATGAGGATAGTCTGATCTGTTCCCGAACATCTCAAATGCGTTTTCGCGATCTCTGTTCGGTTATTGAGCTGAACTTCGACCATGTTGTATAAGTCATATCCCAACGAAGCCGCCACA
This sequence comes from Cladonia macilenta KoLRI003786, assembly GCA_000444155.1. Taxonomy (NCBI): domain Eukaryota; kingdom Fungi; phylum Ascomycota; class Lecanoromycetes; order Lecanorales; family Cladoniaceae; genus Cladonia; species Cladonia macilenta. The sequence continues at coordinate 1,016,144 of KE598563.1, forward strand.
GAGACTTTTGAATGACGGCGAGAACAATACGGTGGAAAAGCTAGCGAAGCGACGAGTTGGAATAGATTTTGTAACAGTCCACGTAGAATGAGTTGCCTGGCGTTTGAGTGGAACGTCCGCACTCCTCAAACGTGAGAATGTAGATTATCAGCAACGAAAGGTTTTGACCCGAATGCTGCTCGAGATTTGTCGATCTTAAGCTCTACATCGAATCTGATTTGGAGTATGTACCTGCAGCTCTGTCCCCAACCGGGTTGTTGAAGTTTCTAGGGATATTGAGATACTTTGGGTAAGGTAAGTTTGAGCCCTAACTCACTAGCTGCATCAGTCGCTTAGCGCCGACTGAGCCACGCACGGAATTTCCTAACCACGACAATTACTTGTAGCACAGGCCTTTATTACACTGTGAACAAAACAACACCGGGCAAGAATGTCTAGATTCTTCACCCAGGGAGATAGCTCCAGCGAGAGCAGCTCTTCTGACGAAGAGGAGCTTTACAGCGATAATGAAGGCGAGCAAAAGTCCGAAGAAGAAGAAAGCGATGAGGAGGATGCATCAGAAGATGAGGCGTCCTCGTCTTCCGATGAAGGGGGAAAGTCTGGTGTCTCAAAATTCTTGCGGGATGTGGCCTCGAGCGATGAGAGTGAGGATGAGGACAAAGTCACCATCGTTAAAAGTGCGAAGGACAAGAGATTAGAGGAGCTGGAAGGCGTGGTCAAAATCATTGACAATGCTGTCAAGATTAATGACTGGAGTTCGATAGCAACAGGTAAGCTTCATTTTGTACTCTGACTGTGATGGCAGGACTAACAAGATTCTCTCTACCAGAGTTCGACAAGCTCAACAGGCAGGTTACAAAAATTACAGCGTCTGAGAAAGCGCCCAAGGTCTACATAAAGACAATTTCCGACTTAGAGGAATTTATGAATGAGGCTATTGCGAAGCAAAAGGTTTCAACAAAGAAAATGAATGCTACAAATGCGCGTGGTCTCAACGCTATGAAGCAAAAGATCAAGAGAAACAACAAAGACTATATGACTGAAATCGAGAAGTACCGAGAAGACAAGTTCGAATACATGATGTCGGAAGATGAAGAAGAGACGGTCCCAGTTGAGAAAACGAAAAAGMCAAGGGCTGTGTACACGGATGGACTGGATTTGGGAGACGACGAAGGCTTCTCGACGGTAGGCCGGGGAGGCAAGACATTACAGTACACTCCAGAGAGCATTCTCAAGCATTTGCGGTCTATTGTTGAGTCAAGAGGAAAGAAGAATACAGACCGTGCCGAACAAATCCGAATTATGGAGAAGCTGTTGGAGGTCGCCGACACACCATATCGAACCATCCGGGTCCTTCTGACACTGATCTCTACACGCTTCGATCTGACTACTGGTTCAACAGCTACGTTCATGTCGCAAGAGAATTGGAAGATGGCCGAGCATGAATTTACCGTACTCCTTGAGGAATTGGAAGCAAACCGGAACATGATTGTCCTAGAGAATGCTGAAGAGTGGGAGGACGATGAAAAACCACCTCAGCCTGCACCTGGGGAAACGCTCAAGATCCCTGGCAGTATTGTTTCTGTAGTTGAGAGACTCGATGACGAGCTTACCCGGTCACTACAACATATAGATCCTCACACCGCCGAGTATATCGACAGGCTAAAGGATGAGCAGGCTCTGTATAACAACATCSTCCGTGCTCTTCTATACGTCGAAAACTTGAAGAAGGATGCGAAGCTAGAATTGACCGATGATGGAGCAAATCGTGTCGTAATGAGGAGGTTAGAACATGTCTACTTCAAGGTATGCGAACTCTTCCGGGCCATGCATCACCATACTGATGTCTGCTATCTAGCCTGCCCAAGTGGTGCATGTTCTCGAAGAGACAGCATGGAAGTCCATTCCCGCCAAGCTCGACTCGGAAATCACCACTCGTGCCAACGATGCCGATATAGATTCCCTTGTTCAAACACTGAGCACCTATCTTTTCAAGCACAGTGCTGATATAATACGAGCCAGAGCTTACCTCTGTCAGGTATACTACTTTGCTCTGCATGATCAATACTACAAAGCGCGGGATATGCTCTTAATGTCTCATTTGCAAGAGACCATTGGCAACTTCCCCATCAATACTCAGATTCTATTCAACCGAACACTTGTGCAAGTTGGTCTCTGCGCTTTTAGGGCCAACTTAGTCTATGAATCGCAGAACACCCTGCAAGAGATCTGCGGCAGTGGCCGACAGAAAGAGCTTCTGGCTCAAGGTGTCATGATTCAGCGTTACTCTCAAGTCACACCCGAACAAGAGCGGCTAGAGAGACAACGGCAATTGCCATTCCATATGCATATCAACCTTGAGCTTCTCGAATGCGTCTACCTTACTTGCTCTATGTTATTGGAGATACCGTTATTAGCACAGACTGGCTCGTCGCCAGACATCAAAAAACGAATCATCAGCAAAACCTATCGCCGTCTCCTTGAATTCCACGAACGGCAAATATTCACTGGGCCACCCGAGAACACTCGAGACCATGTTATGCAGGCGTCAAGGGCCCTTGCTGCAGGCGAGTGGAAGAAGTCTGCAGAGCTGATTAATTCGATCAAGATCTGGGAGTTGATGGCAGAACCTGAAAAGATCAAAGCCATGCTGTCTGCCCAAATCCAAGAGGAAGGCCTTAGAACCTACCTTTTCACTTATGCTCCATTCTACGATACACTCGCAGTTAGCACCCTGGCATCAATGTTTGAGCTATCTGAAAGGAAAGTAGCTGCTGTTGTGAGCAAGATGATCTCACATGAAGAACTTGCAGCAGCTTTGGATCAAGTCAACAGCGCTATCATCTTCCGGAAAGGTGTCGAACTGTCACGGCTGCAGAGCCTGGCACTCACGCTTAGCGACAAGGCCAGCGGTCTCATCGAGGCTAATGAGAGAACTCTGGAGCAAAGGACACAGGGTACCGCTAACGCATTCGAACGACAAGGCGGTCAAGGAGGAAGGGGTGGACGCGGTGGAAGGGGCAACCGTGGCGGGCAAAGGGCTGACCGTGGTGGATCAAGAACACGCGGAGGTCAACAATTTGGTGGTGGTGCACTTGGTGGAGCGATCAAGGCCTGAGGGGTCTTTTTTCTCTTCTGATGCTACTACAACGAGCAACATGAGTGTATGTATGTACATTGACTGGTCATGGCGTCAAGTTATGCACTGCATTTGGGGTATCATCGATCAAAAATAGACAATCCTGAGCTTCCAAAACTCCGTATGCCATGCTCTTAGTCTTCAAAGTCGTTCATCAATGCTGGTGACCAGTACTCTTTTTCTGGAGCTTGGAGGTCCACCCAGACCAAAGAATCAGCCAGCAAATCCTTAATGACTGTTTCTGCTCTTGCGTTTTCCCAGCCCAGGTTGTCCTCCAACATGGAACATGTAACATATCCAAGGACTTGGATCGCTTCCAGTACAGCCGACTGATCCTTATTCAGTTCCTTTGGTATCGACCTTATCATTTGTTTGCTGCCAACATTCACGATTGAAAACCCCGAGCCCAACGGCTTGAGAGACTTCACAGCGCGAAGAATGTCATCATCACTGACATCCATTCCCCCACCGATCGCTTTCCCTCTTTTGACCGACTCCTTACATTCATCCACTCCAAGTAGTCCTCCATTCTCACCTCTACTTGCTCTACAAAGCTCCACCACTCGAACGGCGAGCTCGAAATAGAAATCGTTGACATCTCCTCCCAGCACCTTAGCCCATAAACTCCCTATGCCCTTTGCGCCTCCGCCTTTGCCCTTGACATTGCTTCCTGCTAAGGGATCTACACCGATAGCATTGCACATACGAGCAAATTCGGCGCGGAAGGTAGGATTGGACTTTATAGTATCGGCATGCTGGATGGCGAAGTTGTGAAGTAGGGATCGAAAGACTGAGAGTTGCGTCTGAAGGGATGTGAGATGCTCACTCCGGATGGAGGCACCGTGAGAGGCATAGGAGGTGGAGAGAGAGGAGCGATTTTGGAAGGCAGAGAGCCCAACGCCACGTCGGCTTGACATGATAAAGCACTGGTGCTTTGTCCTCTATCCGAACAGTAATACTGGTCATGCAAAAAGCGTGTCTTTAACGCAGCATATTGATAGGGCTGAAAGCAACTAGTCTGATTTTGAGTTTAGCGTCTAACAGCCGAGAGGATCTTAGCGCACAAATATTCGGATTGCAGACCTTTGCTACTTGACCACCACGACACAATTCGACCCAACTTCGACACCCCTCGAGCGCCAGGAAACCGTCAAGATGGCGCCAAAGAAGCACCAAGCACAAGTCAAGACGTATGCCATCCCTCAGATCCCCTACTTCTTCAATCTGTCGCCCATGGTCGTGCCATAGTTGTCCGCTTTTTGGCTGGGTTCGCCTGCCCACAACATATCGTGGCAGCACCAGCTCGATTAGTCCCGCAGCCTGCTATTCTATGATCAACCATTGATAGCAGGCAATGGGGTATTGAGGTTGAAGAACGTCTTCTCCTTAAAATCCAGTGCCGCACTCGATCTTCGACTCTCAGCTTGTACCCTGCTCGCTGCTTGTCAATGAAGCTTCGAATATGTGTGTGCAATCTTCCTAAGCTCTGCTTGGGGTCTTGTCGTTTGAGAAAACCCTTTCACCTGGCTAAAAGCACTCGCTTAGTAGCTGAAGGGGTTCTCTCATCGATTAAATTCATTCCGTCGAGTCTTGACCCAGTCCGAGAATGCCGCGCTTAGCTGCACTTCTACACTTGGCGTATCTCTTTCTTCTATACCTGCGGACAGACTATGCTGACCTCGTCTTTCGCTGGGTGTTTACAGATCAGTGCCAACTGAGGATGAGATCCTTGTCCCCGAGACACTGTTGAAGAAGCGCAAGAGCCAGGAAAAAGCGCGGGAGGAGCGCTCGGCAGAGCTTGAAAAGAAGAAGAAGGTGAGGTCTAGACTTTTCAGCAGTTTGCAATTGAAGAAACAGCTGTGGACGTGGACGATGGTGATGAAACATACCAACCTTCGCGACTAGACCTCCGGGTCGATGCTGTCGCTTACATTAACCATCTTTCGGGTCTGAATCGTCCACGAAAAGCTACACTTCTTTTGCGTTTTCTCCTATTTCAGACATACTAACGAATCATTGTTACATAGGCTCAAAAGGAGAAGCGTGGAGTGATCTTCAAGCGTGCCGAAACCTACGTTAAGGAGTACCGCGACGCAGAGCGTGAAAAGATTCGTCTATCTCGTCTCAGCAAGCAAGAAGGCACCTACTATGTTCCCGATGAGCCCAAGCTCGTCTTCGTCGTCCGCATCAAAGGGTCCGTAATCTACCCCATATGCTACGTCCAACCGCCATTCTGACATCTGTAACAGTATCAACAAAATCGCCCCCAAACCCCGCAAGATTCTTCAACTCCTTCGCCTCCTCCAAATCAACAACGGCGTCTTCGTCAAACTCACCAAAGCCACCTCCGAAATGCTCAAAGTAGTCGAGCCCTACATCGCCTACGGCTACCCCAGTATCAAAACCGTCCGCGACCTCGTCTACAAGCGCGGCTACGGAAAGGTCGACAAGCAACGTATTCCCCTCACCGATAACCAAATCATCGAGGAGCAATTGGGCAAATTCGGCATCATCTGTATGGAGGATCTGATTCATGAGATTGTTACTGTGGGGCCGAATTTCAAGCAGGCTAGTAACTTTTTGTGGCCATTCAAGTTGAGCAACCCTACTGGTGGGTTCAGGACGAGGAAGTTCAAGCATTTCGTTGAGGGAGGTGATTTGGGGAATCGGGAGGAGAAGATTAATGCTTTGATTAAGCAGATGAACTAGATTTTCAGGAGTGGATATCTGGTGTCGTATGTCATTAGAAAGAACTGAGCATGTTCGTGCTCACTGTGGCCAACATTCATGCATAAGCTATTGTGCTCGCAAAATTCAGTCAAATTTCTAGCACTTCGATTGCTTTTCACACCCTTTGAGTACATGTTTATAATGAATTTTGCTTCGCTACCCAAGTTGCTTTGCTCACCCAAGCACACACTAATCAGACAACTCTTCCACACCACTACCTCTGCAATGCAAACGCAAACAACCCATCCATCTGCACCCAAACCCTCCCACACCTCTTCAAATACCCCTCCACAACCCCCCTCACCGTCCCAAATCTTTCTCTATTATGCTCCGCCACAGCCTTTACCTTCTCCTTTTCCTCCCCACCCTCTACCTTCACCACAGACTTCCCCTCCACATCCCACAATCCCCGAAAATAAAGCAATTGATTATAGATATCCTTCTCACCCATCTCGTACCTCATGCGCCCTAGGCATCCCTCCGCACGCCCTCGAGGCCCTAAGCAGCGATGTCCATACACGCTCATTTGCCGGGTGCGGTTTCCGCAACTACTATCGTCGCAGACAAGATAGCCGTCGTAGTAGCGGGATGTCTGGAGGCGGATGGCGTGTTCTAGTTGTGCTACGATTGTGAGAGTGGGGAAGAGGCGTTTGCAGTCTGCGTTTGCGCAGATGATGCCTTGGGGTGTTATGTTGGCGATGGAAGTAGCGAGACCTTCGAATGGGAAGGCGTGTTTGCAGTAGCGGCATTTAAGAGTCAGGCGGACGCAGTCTTTGAAGCGGATGGAGTCTGGAATTTGGCTTTCGAGAGGGGAGATTTCTTGGGCTTGGTTGGAGGAAGAGGCGGAGGCGATGCTGTATTTGCGGGTATCGAGGCCGAGACATTCGGCGAGGTGGACAGCGTCTGTGCCTGGCATGGGCGCGCAGAGACGCTCGATGGGCGGGAAGATTTGCTTGTACAGGTACCATTCTACATCAGGTTTGAGCGTCGAATTGGCTGCTGTTACTTCCGCCGGTGCAAAGGCTCGTTTGGCTGCGGACTCATGAGGCCCACTAGGTGTAGCAGCGGCGGTCATGATGTAGGAAATCACGTCGTTAACGCGGACAGATTTACCTTGGGCGAGTGCCCGAAGTGCAACTTGAACTTGTGGCATGCTGTCGGGGTTGGGGTAGTCCTTCGGATGTTTACCAAGTTTCTGGAAGTGGTCAGACAGCTGCAGCGGATTGTGGGTGATGAAAGATAGAACGGCTTACTGTGAATATGATATACTTTTGGGCAGGAATCTTCTCTTCCCTCATCCTTTCCGATAGCTCCCTTAGGTATTCGTGGACCTTACCGACTACCACTTCAGGCTCCTCACCAGATAGAATAAGATTGAGTAATCGTGAGGAGGCTTCTTTGGAAAGGGCACAGTACTCCCTGCGTTTCATGTCAAGACCTTTGACCTCGAGTTTATCCACATACTTGCCATCAACTTCCAACAAGTTGATAGCAGCATATTTCTTCTTAGCATGGAGAAGGAGCCTCCGGAAAATATTGTCGATATCGATCTCTAAGAGCTTGTACTTCTCATTGACTGAACGCTTGAAGTCAACACCAATCTTAAGTGCCTCCTCGATATTATCGGCGTTGGTATTTATCATGACCGAGTCGGTGTCGCCATAAATGACGCGCAACTGGTTGCTTTCGGCCAGGTCCTTGGTACTTCTCAGGATTTCTCGTCCTTTGAAGGTTGTGAGCATAGCCAAGGGACGGGCATAAAATCTCGACTGCGTATATCCAAGACAGCCATACATGGAGTTGGCAGTGAGTTTGAGAGCCAATTGCTTGATGTCCCATGTCGCAAGCTGATCAGGGGTTGCCTTTTTATCCTTCATGAGAGACTTGACCTGTCTTCGACGGCTGACAAGTGTAGCAATGAGCTTTGGCAGAATTCCTTGGTTTTGGTCCACAGGAACGTCTGGCACTTTCTCCTCGTCTTCCAACTTTGAAAATGTTAGATTGATTGCACTCGTTATGAGATAGGAAGGAAAGAACGTACTTGGTATGACCGGTCCACCGTGGTGAAACAAATATTATACTCTTGTATAATACTGGGGTACAAGCTGTTAAAGTCCATGACAAGGACAAACTTGTCATAGAGCCCCTTTTCCGGCTCGAAGACTAGACCACCCTTGAACTTGTCCTTTTTCTTGACATCGACGCCTTCTTCCCCTTCAGGGTTCTCGTCTTCAACGAGCGCCTTACCTTTGCCGAAGATCTTGTCGGGACAGATGTACTTATTCTTGTTGAATTCATGCAACAGAATATACTCGTTGCGCTCTGCCCTGGTACCGCTCAGTGTTCTTGCCCAGGAGTTCCCGGCAAGGTTCGTGAGAACCTTGCTCAACGGCAGGATCTGGACTCGCAACGCTATGGCGGCAATAAAATACGTATCGGCCTCGCAGTGATTTACATAATTGAGAAGACCCTCTCTTGACGTCGCCCAGGTCTTAAGAGCAACATCGTTGTCGATCTCGCGTCGCACATTTCCACCGCCCAAATAAATCTCACACATTTCCGTCAAGCTCCACGACTGGCATTTAGTCATAAGTGACTGTGCTAGGTGTCAGTACATGAACCATCTATTGGTAGACCACTCATACCTTGCCCATATCATTAGCGACATCGCAGATTAGACGACCAGCTACGAGTTGTCTCTCTGCGAAGAAGCTGGCACCACCCTTGCCGATATTCTTGGGCCATTCAGACCTTCTCAGCCTTCCGATACGGTGCCAGCCGGGGGTCTTTCGCTCTCTGAACCGACTCAGCAGGATAGGGTAATCCACGTCTTGCAGTTGATGACCCAACAAGACATCGGGATCTGCTCTTTCTAGAACAGCAAGGAACTTCGCCAAGAGCATGTTCTCGGTCTTTTCTAAAGTTATGGATCCTCGCTGTTTCTTAGCAAGAGCATCGAAGCCGATTGGGAACGATCCTTCGGCAGGGCGCATGATAGTGAACGTCTTGCAAGGCATAGCCTCAGGGGGGGTTGTATCAGTAAGAGAGACATTCTCGTAAACTCTGGCACTGGCAACAAGTATTTCCTGCTTATTTTCTTTTACATTCAGTGCAGTCCTGAGTGCTATACTCATAAAAGTTAGAGGTGGTGCCTCCGTGTTGTCAGAATCTGTGAGTGCCGTAATGGCCTTCGGCGAGCCGACTTGGATTTCGAACTTGCACCAAGAAGCATTATTGAGAGGAGCAAACTCGGCATCCCCAACCTTCAGCCAACAAGGGCCCATAATGTTCTTCCACAGGACAAATTGCTCGAAAAGTGCAGTCGTGGTACCGAAGACATGAGAGAATGTGTCCCCCATCATACCAACAGGCAACGCGGGTTCTAAAATACTACCTGAGCGTGGAATCACCAGGATTGATAATGGGCTACTCACTTTCATAGGGGTACATCAGCTTCAGATAGTCCGCTTCTTTTGGTATGTCCGGCAATTCGAACGCATACTTCCTCGAACATGGCTTGATCTTATGCATTCCGACCTGGACTTTTGACATTATCTCGTCAACTTCCTGGTAGACGTCGCCCATTTCGATCTCAGTAGAAGTATCCCGACCATGCTCTGCTCTGGGTCAGCAAATTCGATGGCAGAAGTAAGCATGAAGACTTACTTTGGCGGTAAGTTCTTGGAAGGAAATAAAGCTTTCTCAAGATGTTGTCCACTTTTACAAATGCACTGACATATATGCCGGATTTCTTATCCTTTACTTTCCCAAAAAGGCACAGACTACCTTTCACCTCGGTATAATCGGTCCAAAAGAAGCGCAGACTACCATCTTCCTCAATCGCATCCTCCATCTGGAGCTTGCCGAAGCTCGCTGTATCAGGTCCTTGGCTGCTTAGGACATTAAGTTTCGAAGTAACGTCGTTCCACGCAGATGCGTCAACGACCTCAGCTGGTGGGCGAGTAGGCGAAGAGCTTGCTGGGGATGGATAGGCAGGAGGTTTTGCAACCTTGGGAGCTGGACGAGACCCAGACATGTTCACACTGGCAGACTTGACTTTATGGTCCCCAATTGCTTGAGCCACTTCCATGTCCTCATCGTCTTCTTCCAGCTTGATACTTTGCTGACCTTTGCGATCTATCGCATTGGTGATGGGTGAAGACGGCACCGGATCACTAGGTGGAAAGACGTCGTCCTCCATGCCGCCCATGTAATTATCGTTGTCCCCATATGCCGGCTCCAGAGGGGGAGTGTTTAGCAGATGAGTATTATTGTTCTTGTCTCCTGGCTTGTGGTGGGATAGCTTATTTTCCCGAGATACTGGAGGGGACAGGACGCGGGTTTTGTGTCGGGAAGCTGTTCTGATTGTCTTGAGAGGCAGACGCGGAGCTACGTTGACGTCAACTTCACCCAGAAGGTCGGCCATGAAGGCGGCATCTTCGACAGTAGCAACAGGCTGTATCCAAATCAGTATCATTCCGAGATGGCGGATCTGAGATAATTACTTTGGGCTTTGGAGCAGCGGCAACAGGACCATTATTGAAATACTTGTTGATGCTGTTGTTTATCCTCTCAGTCTTTTCCTTGTCTTCTTCACGCTTCCTTTTTGCTGTGGCAGTACATTAGTTACCTGTTTAGATATTTCGCCTTAACATGCTAACCGGCTTTGCCCTTCAATGGCAATTCTACATCGCTCTCGCTGACACTGTCGTATCTCCTCTCGCCCATCCATTCTTCCCGTCCATCATCTGCATATCCTTCTCCATTGTCGTCGATAACAAAGTCATCCTGATCCAACCGAGCTCGTACGACCTTCTTGTAGCCTTCTTCGTCTACTTCTTCGTAGAGGTTCTCCTCCTCTTCAACTTTGTAGGTGGAAAGACGTGTTTTGCCGGACTCGCGGAGAGCTCGTAGCTCTGCAAGACGAGAGGCTCTCGACATGGCCAATTTTGGTTCTTAGCATTGGCCAGTTTTGGCTCTTGACATTGGCTACAGTATGCACTATGCTGTGGTTGTATTGAATTAATATGCAGCAACAAGTATTGCGGGTCCAAAGTACGGCAACACGTCGCGTAATCAACGCGACCTTGGGCACGCGATAAGGCTGAGCACGTTAGTTTTAGCTTATCATGTCAGCCTTATGAGGCTGAACAACTACTTCGGTCTTTGCTATAGACTCAGTTTTTTATTCCACAGGCTTGGATCTCATGCATGATCGCGGCCCGGCAGTCGGTTCACCTGACGTAGAAGTTGTATCCTTGGTAAAGAATTGTTTCTGGTGTGTCGCCGCCCAATCGGAATCAGTAACGCTCTGTAAAGCTGTTGTCAGAATTTGGCGCAATCACATCTGGTCACATCCTGCGTTGCGACCAATCATATCCCAATTGGGTATCGCCCTTCTTCTTCCTCCTGCATCCGTCTACTGAAACAACCAAAAGCATGGGGGCGGCGAAGAATCTGACACCGCATTCCACTTTCCACATGATTATCAAAAACTACAACATCAATCCATTACTGAGATGGGACAGAGCACTTATTGCAGATCTTACACCATTATACCTCCCTGTGGAACAGATGTGGAACAGGTTCTGGCAAACTCAACCACGCTCATAACACCCTTGATCAACCCTCAAAGTTGAAATCCGTAAACCCTAGCCTGGCTAACCACGTTCCTAGCTCCACAGTCTCACAATACGCCTCTCAAAGAGACCAACACTTTCCTGGCGCAGTCGGGGAATCCAGGCTACAGCTTGCCCACGCTGATCTGGGTTTTGCTGTCAGCTATGTAACCTAAATCCTATAGGAATATTAATTCTTCTCGATCAAGCATGGCTCGCGGTTTCAGCCGCTGTCTATAAAGTAAGTCCTTTCTTTCCATATCAGTTCCGAGCAGTTTCGTTAGCCAAGCAAGTGGTCGTGTGATGATGATAGATCAGTGTAATCTGTTTTCGGGCTATCACAGGTCTTTAGTCTGTGCCCGGTGCACTTTTTGAAAGATTCAAGACGTGTATACTACGCTCAATGGCTGTGGTGATTCTACTCAAGGCTTGTTGGAATCCTATGAGCTTGTCTCCCTTTGAAGATATACATCGAATGGTAAATTCGGGGGCAAAGCCTGCAACCTCAGGGTCCTTGCGTTCTGTCTCATGTAAAGCCACACCCGTTGGCAAAAGCTCCATGATCCTCTGTTATGGTGATTAGATGTATGGTTTAACCTGCCAATGCCATGGTCCTAGTGGCTGACTTTGTACTGGTGCTTATGGGCATGATCCTGTGAACAATTCAAGCTTTTGCTTTGGTCGTCTGTCACGCGTTGTTGGTTCGGAGCAATCCTATGCTGGAAAGGAACATAGTCCCTCTGAAACTTTGGCTTAATCCTGCAAGCTGGGCAGTTTGTTGATATCGAGACCCACAAAGTAGCCATTTTGCTATTCTGTCATTACTGCTATATTAGGTTTTCCATGAAATTGTGGCCTGCGTAATCCTAGGTTTCCAATTGTTTTGCTCTGGAATTTATCTTATGGATCGAGAGCTCCCGCCCCTGCCAATTCAAGATGTTGAGGCCCACACCACTCCTCCCGTCCGTGGTGCAAGCTCCTCGACGGTGGTTCAAGCTGACGAGCTTCAGCCACAAGATAGTGGTAAAGGGGCCTATGTATTTTTGATCGGCGCTTGCATAGTTGAGGGTGTGAGTTGGGGTCAGTATGTGCCGATACCCTTAGTCTGACCTCGTTGACCCCATCTTCAGCACTCCCATATTCATGGGGTGTCTTTGGGGCATACAGTGGCATTCAATCTGTCTCCGCGACGGGTGTAATCGCAAATGTTGGCATGTTTTCCTTTGAAATTCGCAGCTATGCTGATGTCTATTAGGGTTTCCAGCAGATAATCATGCCATTCCTAATTTACTTTTTCAGACACTACCCTAGAAGTAAGAAGACAATGATGTGGTTGGGCATGCTCATATGTGCAGTTGCCCTTAATGCTGGAGCGCATGCAAAAGCAGTAGGCCCGCACCAGTTATACCATGTAAAATATCGAAGTTAATGACCAGAGCGAATTAGCCGATCCCGCTCATTATTTGCTTGGGACCTCTTTACGGGCTGGGAGCTGCTATACTTTGGGTTCCAATAGTCGGCTACATATCCGAGTGGTTCGTTAAAAGGAGGAGTATTGCATTTGGTATCATGTCAGCACATTTTCCACGTCCCTAAAAGCTTCCAGCTAAAGCTCGATCTTTAGAACCGGTATGGACGGTTTGGTCAGCTCGGCTCTCACGCCTGTGTTTACAATATGTCTGAACAACTTCGGCTACACCACAACGCTGCTGGGCTGGGCTGTTGGATTTACTACGCTCTCTATTATCGGAATACTATGTATTAAACCAAGACTTCCAGTTGCCGAAGCTCTACCAGCACTCCCGAAGGCTCGCGATTTCGTCTTTGTCCATAAGCCACTACTCTGGATCCTCTTGACAGCGACTATGGTCCAGGCACTCGCACAATTTGCTCCAAGTGCCTATATACCATATTATTGCCTTGACATTGGTTTCTCACCAACCTTGGCTTCGCTGTCACTAACTTTGTTAAACCTCGGCGAAGCCATAGGCCAGCCACTTCTCGGTGTGCTAGCGTAAGCATTTCAATAGTCTTTCTTCCGATGAGTGATTGCTCATCATATCACAGCGATTATAAAAACATCACCTATTCGCCGATGGTGCTAAGCACTATTGGTGCCTGTCTCGAGACCTTCCTGATATGGGGTTACAGCCGTCAGCTGTGGTCTCTGATCGCATTCGTCCTACTGTATGGAAGCACCGCCGGTGGCTTTTCGACATTACGCGTTCGCTTCGCTACCGCCATCGTGAATGATGACACAGACACAGAGCAAGAGTTGCTAGTGTTCGGAGTGCTGACAGCGATGCGGGGGGTTGCAATCGTCGTTTCTGGTTTCATCTGGTCGTCGATGCTTGAGGGAAATGCGAAGATCACCTCTGACTATGGGGCAGGAAAATGGTCTAAACTCATCCTTTATGTCGGTTTTATGATGCTCGGGGCTAGTCTCGGGGCGTGCGGAGCGTTGATTAGGACTCATAAGGCCGTCGTGCACGAGGTATCCCTGGAAAGTCTGGCAAACGAGACAAGCGGCCACACAGAGAATGCTCGGTATGGAGTTGGGTTGATCATAAGCATGTATGATGAGCATCGAAGCGAAGAGATGCCCAAGTTGATAATAACAAAGGACCGAATTCCATCATAACAAATGTTTTATGTAAGTTATTGGATATCATATAGTAATGAGAATTGATTATTTGGATACATCATGAAGTTCTATAAACCAGTTTGTGCGGGGTTGGTGTGCTGCAGCGAATAGAACAGGATAATATCATTGAGGATTGCAAGACAGAACACCTTTTCAGTCCTGTCTCTCTTCAGCTGGAAGTGGTGAAGTCAGATCATGCCTTTCGGAGATTCCAAGCTGTTCCTCGAAAACGTTAGAGACGCTCACAGGTACCCGCATAAATTTGCAGTCAGTGGCCGGCTTTACAATCTACATAGCTACCAATACTCGGTGCAGGAGACTTGTGCTGATCGAGAGGGCTGCTGATTGGGGCAATACAACAAGACTACACCGTATCCAAATATTCATTGCGTTGCATCAAGATATATAATGACGCCAAGAGTGCAGTGCAATCGAGACTGGAACCCCTTAAACCCTTCTTGGCATCAAGAGTCACGTGCGCTTGGATACGCTAGGACCCATCCGTGTTAGCTTATCCCGTGTAATTCACCCCTCACCAAAATATATATTTCAACTGCCACGAGCGGTACCACAACGGAGCCGAGCCCGCATTGGACGGCCACCTGTTCTGCGCATGCCATGGAGCTGGGCCAGCATAGGAGGCTGATGCGACTAATCGGTATGGGTGCTGCAACGTTAGCTCCAAGTTGGAACGGCTTCTGCCCGGCTCTGATGGGACCTGAATGTTATGATGGCGCGATGCTATCGACTTCAGGCACCAACGAGAGGAAAGCCAGAGCTCACTAGCACCATGCTGCGCTGTTATTGTGGGAGCAGTCATGCAACGAGTGTGAGATTGGGCTCGCACGCCTTTCAGTGCTGCTCCTCTGCAACTATAAAAATACTGGTGGCGTTCGGCTTCATTTTTGTTTTTGAAGCGATTAGTACAGTATGCTAACACCCGATGCTTAGATAGCTGTGTCACGCCCACCTAGTATTGGTGTAGTCGGCTAATACTATCGACACATGAACTGGGCGAAGGTGAAGATATTGGTATAGAGGAGAACAGCTTCTATCCAACGGAAAGCGACACTCAAACGCTGCGAATAACAACCACTCGGAACTGCAAGGAACGTCCTGATCTTCTCTCCGAGCTCCTGCATTCCCTTAAATAAAAAACAAACATGCAAATGATGAGGGGATAGTAAAAAACATCAACAGCCGTTAAGAAGCCACACATATACAGAAAAGCTCTTTCTGACAAGGGAATATAAAGAGAATATAATGTCTGTCCTCTCCACCTCATGCCATGCCTTGGAACACTCCGGCCTTTACCCATCCACACCTAAGACAAAACCACCGTCGAAATGTGCCAGCCTGGCCCTTGTTAAACGCCACGGCACCTGTGCTCCTTATCATTGAATCATCATATGTTGTTTTCTAGGCGCTCTGGCCGTTGATACCAATAGCTTCCGACGCACTTCCTCCAGAGCCGCTTTCGTCGTTACTGACGGCCATTTGAGGAGATATGGATGTAGAAACATCTAACGGCATGGAGCATTGATGGCTTTGGGGCGACGGGTGAGGACGGGCCCGGGGGCTCAGTGCACGATGGCTGGGGTCATAGATGGGCTGCGGAGGATGGATGTTTGGGGTGTCGCTCAGGTCCGTATCGACCGTCAACGTAATCGTACTATCAGATATGAGGTCGTCCAGGCTAAGGTCCACATTGGCGGATGCTGCAGCTAAAGCACGACCAACAGCAGCGTTAGCAGAAAACACACAAGTTCTTTACAGCAATGGAAGGAATAGGTATTACCAGCGACCCAAGGAACGAGATTGACCAGAGACAATCTCTGTATCACTGGCCGCGTCCATTGATACAAGCTTCGAAACAGATAGGTCACGCCCACAATGACAAGAATTCGAGTGGTGGTGAGAATGTATACGTTGTTTTCCCAATCGGATTGTTGCTGAAGTGCAAGTACTGGCATAATGTATCGCTGGAATTTAATTTAATCAAGATATCAGATATAAATCCTAAAGTTCGAGTTGAATACAGATGAATGCAATCCTTCTGTCGAGGTTTTTTTCGGCTGTGTCATCAGGCTTCTGGTTTCAAAAGAAACTCTCTGGGGAAGACATGAGCACGGAAATGGCAGCCACGAAAATCCCACTATTGTGGACCACGAAACCGTAACCGGGACGAGCAAATTTCGGTGAGAGCTACCCAAATAGAGAACATTGTCTGAATTAAACGGCGGAACTAGTATTCCTCTGCCCAAAATATGCCGCCAGATCTTCGATTGTGATCGCTCAAGAAAGGCCGAGGCTCAGCCTTGTACGCCAAGAGGATGACCAGTGCCACTGCGCAGGACTTGATTGTCAGCTCAGACAACGCATGCATCTTGCACATCAGTTGCATTCTCAATTGGTTTGGATGGTGTTGCACTAAAAAAGGCAACGCGCGCCGCCATATTTGGGTTTATATATTGCGACAGATGGTGTGTGTGCTTTAGCGAAGGCATCGATCCCAGCAGCTTTGGTAAGGGTGATATTATTGGTATAATCAAGGTTGGGTGGTTGAAAGGGAATTATGTAGTGAGCGAATTAGGTACTGTAGGAGTACTTAAGGACAGTGGCATAGGAACCTCCAAGTGAAGGCGGTCAACTACCGCAGTAGATACGGTAAATTCTCCTTTCGGTACCAACTGATACATCCTCACCCCATGAACCATACCACCACAGCAAAAGTAAAAGCTTGTAACCGGCACAGAAGCAGTCGCGAACATCGTCTATAATGGCCCTAGATTTGGAATGAGATGTTTTCGTCGTATAGTTTGAGGAACAAAGTTTACGCAGAGGCGGAAGGCTGTAAAATACGCGTTCATTTCATGGGAAAAGACTGGATGCGCACTAGTGCTAAAGGTATTAAAAGTTACGCCTCCTTAAGCCCTCCCACATTTTTCCCCCTCTCGAGTTGTGGCTACTTTCGAATTCGTTTTTAATAACGATTCTTGGGTGTCCCCATCGACCCCACCAAAACAACCCCTAAGGTGAGTGCGCCCGAGCCAGAGTTGCCCTAAGAAACCAGCAACGGCCGACCTGAGGATGGTTATCAAAAACGACGGCGAAAGTATTTCGCCTTAGTGTGATTGGACGGGGCCAACAGAAAGACCGCCTTTCTATTCCGACCACCGATTGCGCTAGTGAAACCCTGCGCAGCTTGCATACCTAAAGGTATGCGCAACGATTTGCAGGATTCATCCCCATGCTATCCTCCTCCCCAGCCACACCCTTTCAAAGTATCTGGAGCCTGGTAGCTTGCATAAGCGTAGTCGCCTATTGTCATCCTACTGTGTAAGAGTACTTTAGGCCCAGGTGAATCTGCATGTCGATAAGTAGCTGACCCACCATAGGCCCATCCGAACCTATGTGATCGCCCCGAGCTCAGCTAAGTACTCGGGAGGCATACTGTGTACATGACCTTGGCTCTGACTACCTGGATCACTGCCTTCATGACTACGCATGGATTGCGAGCAGGGTGGGGCACACTACCATAAGGAGCAAGGTCTGTCTACCATACCTCATACAAATCGAGCAAGGCAGCAAAAGGTTCGATGGCATAGCGAACACAGAGAGAGAGAGAGAGTGATTGTGCTTGCTATACGATATGAGGTTAACGCGGCACAATTTCGTATTCCCTGACAAAATCTTAAACTACTAAGGAAACAACCCCATCGTTGCCGACGCGAGCCTTTCATTAACTCGACATACTATCTTTAAGTCCATGCAAAGCCTCTGCAAATCAGGGTATTCAGCGTGCCTTAAAGGCTCCGCTACGCTTCTTTTAAATCCTTGTGATCACACTCAGAGCTGTGTCTCGCGACCGCCATTGGACTCGATATTGACCGCCCGGCGGGTGTAGTCGCCACAAGGTTCCTAGTCCCTCGGGGTTGGTGTCCGCGTGACTGTTGGTGTGGGTGAGCTTGAGGTCTCAGTGGGCGTTGTGATGTTTGGTAACTGGGCGCTGGTGGGTCGAGAGCCCTATCGACGTCGATCTTGAGTGTCGATGCGCTCGGGTCACCAAGTCCGAGACTTTCGAGGTCCAGATCAGCACCTGTTGCCAGCGTAGCTTCTACGAAGCAGCATTTATTAGCGAAGGGTTCTCCGGGATTCATTTGACGCTAGGAGATCAAACGAAAGCATACCAGCAATGGGATTTACATCGCGGGTTAACCGCAGCCTCGTGACATATTGATACACGCTTCGGATGAGGTAGGTTGCGCCCACGACTACCAGTATGCGAGTGACTGTGACGACGTAAATATTACTGTCCCAGTCATTAGACTGCTGCTGTGATGGAAGCACTGGCATTGTTCGATCGATGTGCACTTTCACAGTGATAGCGGTGATAAATAATGCTTCTTGACGAAGGTTTCAACACGATTAGGGCAAATAAAAATCCTGGCCTGCAATATCTTTTGAGAAATGAGAAACATCATGAGAAGCACAAGCCGTGCCCAAATAATAAGCTGAGACCCCCATTATCTGATTGTTGCCAAGAATCCGAAAGTTTTGTGCCAAGACTTTTATCAGATCATCCTCAGCCTCGTGCTAACGCTACAGCCCCACAGATGTCATCCGCCGGGACGTCAGATCAGATGGATGCTAACGGCAAGAGGCCTTGGACATGAACATTTTGCTTTCTTTGGCCCTTCGCTCCTCATGAACAATTTAAAGCACCTCTTGGCTTGGTAAATAATATACGCTCGCCCCATATATCAAGCCTTTGTTGATACCTGATCCTGTAATCGTTGGCCGAACATTTGATGCATTGATGGGTATAAATTGATTCTCTGGGTCCTATGGCATAAATCGTTCGTCCTCAAGTACGTTGGTGTGTTGGAGAGAGAGGGGAGATGCTTTGTACCGCTTTCGTGGATTCGGTGACTCCTGTGGGGTTAAAGTAGAGGCATACTATCGGGGTTTCTGGTGTTAGGCTTTAGTCTGTATTGGTGGTAAAAGGAAATCAGGAAAGAGAAATACATACATTGTATGACGTAGTATGGAATCATTGCCTATGCAACGTATTTCAGTGGCCTGCATATTCAAATGTAGATAAGTACATGTGACGATTGACGATAAAACAAGCTGAAACCTAGTTCTTCACTTCTGATAACTCATTTTCGTTATCCTTTCGCCCATGAAATACTTAAGACGGGGGAAGTATGAAGGATTAAGATCACCACATGACTTAAAAACGCCGTAGCACAGATTTGTAGTCACGATAGATATACAAATTAGATTTGTCTAGAGGCAGGACATCAGTTTGGTTGGTTCATGACGAGGACAGGGCCGACGAGACTGCACCCACGGGACGGTGGTCAATTACTACGGGCTAGGACAGGACGAAGTTCTGATATTGGAAGCCATCGTGCTTGGTCCTTTCCATTGCTTCACCATTCATGATGCCATGTACATAAGCCTCTGCTAAGAAATGCCATTCGCCGTTCTCCTTTGGACGCAAAACGAAGGGCGTGTCGCCGCCTAGTAGTATACAGACGCAGTCGCCATCAGTGGGTACGCCCATGACGACGCCCATATATGAATCTGGGCCATCTTCGGCAATGAAGAACTCGCGGTTCGACATTACTTTTGTAACATAGATGTCGTGTTCCTGGAGCACTTCAATTGGTGCTGGGCTTGGGAAGCCGGCGTACTGCCAAGCAGTATAGGCTGGAAACCCTTCCTTGCTCTCTTTTTCAGTCAGGCGCGTGCTACTTGGCCTTGGGAGAAGGTCGGCAGTTATTGTTCGGCGGTATGCCATCTCAACAGTCTCGTCGTTGCTAAGCGAGTCACTGATTGTTCGTTCCCACACTGAAGCTGTGATATTGTCGGCTTGCTCGTGCTGCTTCAAAGACGAGGCCGGGAATTGGATTTTACTGGCCGCGTCACTGTACATTTCCTTCCACTCCTGGATCTCGAACCTCTTTTCTGGAAATCTTCGATGTCCCATTCGGTAGATGCCAAAGTCCAGCCACCTTCTTACCTCAGAGAACCTGGTAAGTTTAGCTATTACAAAACCCCTTAATATCAACTTTTTCGGGTCCGTGTCGTCAATGATGTAGGGCAGTTCTAAGTTCGATGCATTGTAGAATTTGGTACCGTCTAATCTTCGCATACTAAGGTCCACTTCCACAGACGTCCTGAAGCGCCAATCTGGTACCCAAGATGGCATTTCGCGGCTGCTTTCTTCGGTCCTTCTGTACTCCACGGAACCAAGAACTGTTAGACACATATCCTGCTTGATGCATACCCTAGCGGCTTTAGCATAGGTGTCGCCCAGTCGTTCTTGGTAGTCAACTTCAATACTGACGGCCACCTGCTTATCAATGACAGCACGTAGTCCATACACCATGTCTTTCGGCTCACTTGACTCTCGTTTCCTATTCGCTTCCAATAAAGCCCGTAGAGAAGATCTCTTTCCCTCTCGAAGCCTAAGCCTTTGCACCTGAATGGTTCCAACAGGCCCTTGAGCTTGGTCAAGGAATATGTCAAAGCTGCCAATGCTGATGGCCTTGCATGCATCCGAGAGATCGAGCCACTGCATCGAGTACGTGCCGCAATGGACTGTACAATCATGGCTCATAACTACTTCTTGGAACGTCCACATTCGAGAAAACCACGCCCTGTTAAAGAAACGCTTGACAGCCTCCCATTGCGGTGCAGAGCCTGGAGGTAATTGCGGGAGTCTTCTGGATGTCGTCGCCTTCGCTTGTGGCTGAGCGTTCTGGTCCGTAGATTGAGGTCGGGTGGCATATACTGTTGTAGGAAATCCCTGCTCGGCCAGCGCAAGATGGTAGGTCTCATGAGCTTCGAAGTCCCGCAGCTTAGCTACCTCATACAATAAATTCCACACCAAGGCTGTCTCATCATCATGAGAACCAAGCCAGACAAGTACTCGTTCTGCTTTACTGTAGATCTCCCCCATCATGGAGACTTGTTGACTTCGCTCTCGAGGGTCTTCCTGGTTGATGCAGAGCTGATCAATCCAGAGAACATGATGCTCGGTCCCTCGCCGAAGTCGAAGCAACGCCATATATAAATTAGGCGTGACATCAATGACGTCGCCATTGCACTGGATCGGTTTCTTGTCCAAAGTCGAACCCCAGACATAGGATAGCGCATCATAGGCCGGTGGAACACGTGGTGCGTCGAGCGTAGCTGTGCAAAGTGTAGTGGCGATGGGTTCGTCGGACTTTCCAGCTAGTATCTTGAGAAGTCGAATGTCCTTGGCTTCTCTCAGTACTGGATAATGCATTTTTGGACAATTTCCTTGGTACATACGGAGACATCACCTATTCGACCTGATCCGTAGCGACCTTGACAATTTAGTTCTCCGGTATTGGTTGGGCAATTACATGATGCGAGTGGCTTTCTCCACTCCAGCTAGAAAATTGAAGATCCATTCAGATTATAGGAGCATCTCTCACTAGGGAATCAGGTACTGTAATTAGTTGGCACGCCTTTCCTCAGGTCCAGCTTTTGACCGGACGAAAGGCAACCCACACGTAGAGAGACTTTCAACCTATGGTACAAAAGACAAGCCATCTAGACATAACATCTTCACCAGAGCCATAAACAGTCACACTAATGGGACAGGATGACCTCTCATATCCTCAATATAATTGTAGTCGGCACCAATCCCCTCTCAACGGGAATCCTCCGCGCTCTCTCTCACGCTAGCCCCACCCCCAAACCACACGACCAAAACCACGCCACTCCGACCCACTACACCATTACTCTTCTCACCCGTCCCGATCAATTCCCACCACACATCCACAATGTCCACCACCATACCTCGGATTACACACTACGGTCCCTTACAATCGCGCTCCAAAACCAACACCTCATAATCTCCACCCATGCACCCGCCGACACTCACTTCCAGAAACTCCTAATCGACGCCGCCGTCATCGCCAAGGTGCCCTACTTCATCCCTTGCGAATTCAGCTATGATACGCAGAGCGCCAAGATCTGTGATGCTTTCCCTCCATGCGCCGCGAGAGCGGAGGTATTGAGCTATCTGAGGGAGAAGAGTCAGGAAAATGAGCAATTTCAATGGACAGGAATGGCGACGGGGTGTATGCTTGAGAATGGCCTAGTGGATGGATTACTGGGTTTTGATTTCGTGTGGAAAGGTGCGACTATATATGGAGATGGCGCTCAAGTATTCCCCTGTAGTACGATTGATGGAGTTGGGAGGGCTGTGCTGGATGTTGTGAAAGGGTTGGGAGAGGGGAGGTATGCGAGGGAGTATGTGTATAGAAGTGAATTCGTGACGAGTCAAAATGCGATCCTGATGATTCTAGAGAAGGGAGGGAAGTGGGATGTAAGCAGGGCGAATGTCGAGGAATGTGTTATGGAGGCAGAGAGGAGGATGGAGAAAGGGTTCTTCGAAGGGGCGATGATGTTGTTGGAACGGAATGTTCTGTTTGGGGGAGTTGGGGAGCTGGAGCGCTGGGGGAATAATGGAGAACAGTTTGAGCTTGAGAGAGTTGTGAAGGGGGTGTGTGAGAGGCTGACGAGGGATTGGAAGGCGGATTGCGGGTGCTGATGACTGGCCTTGCTCTAGGGTGCCGCTGGACTTTTGTATTTGATAACTCATCACACAAGACTTCACATAGCTTCGGGTGGTAACAGTCAACACGGAAGAGGATATGAAGACCGTGAGATATTTAATTTGCGAGATGATCGCCTTAATGATGTATGAAAGGCAATAAATGGGGGCCCTCTTGCAAGCAATGCAGTTGTTCAACGAAATTGCACAGACTCCGATCCGGACTTAAGATTTGAGGGTAGGAATCGTACGCTTTGCAAAACATGACTTGTTGGGGGGTTGTATGCCGGAGAAGATGCGATTTTTGGTAAAGTATCATACAAAAATATTGGCTGTTGGACTTCGACAGGAAAGGGAGCAAAGACTTGTTTGCCGTTGATCACTTGGGGAAAGATCAAGCGAAGAGATATGGATCCCGGCCAAAAGTTAGCCCGAGATCCGGGTAGCGCTTTCGGCGTAATACCGCGGATCATGAATGTTTCAGGCACGACAGATGCGTTGACACACGTTTGTATACACTTCTTTCAGACCCTTTTAGCGACACGCAACATCCCCTTCTGTACAAGGAAGGTTCAGAGTGTTCCACTATGTCTGGTCTGGAGAAGGTAAATCAAATCACGAGGAAGCAATGATACGGATCGTGCTGACGCTATACAGTCACTGTTCAACCTCAAGGTGTGCTACCCTGCTCTCCGCTTTAGGGAGCACAAGAGGAGAAATCACATTTACTRATGTACAATGTTGGTTCATCCTAGTTCACCGCAAAACAACTGAATCGACAAGCTGCCAAAGCTGGTAAAGATGAAACAGCAGAGAAGAACAAGCTGAAGAAGGTCCGTCTTCGTCCCCTAGTCGCACTATAGTGATCTGCTACCAATCGCCACAGTAGCATTATTGCTCCAGACATAATAGCTAACGTCGCTCTTGTTKCAGGCTATACAACAAGGTCACCCGGACATTGCCAAGATATACGCACAGAACGCAATAAGGAAGCAGAATGAGAAGCTCAACCTCTTGAGGCTAGGCTCGAGGATCGATGCAGTGGCTAGCAGAGTACAAACCGCAGTGACGATGCGGCAGGTCACAGGTAGCATGGCGGGCGTGGTACGAGGTATGGAGGGCGCTATGAAAGCTATGGACTTAGAAAAGGTCAATACACCTATCTCTCCACGCACACAAAACTGCTCATTGATCGCATACTTATTGTGCTACGGTTTTAGATCTCAGCAGTCATGGATAAATTCGAAACCCAGTTCGAAGACCTGGACGTCGCAACTGGCTATTACGAGAACGCAACATCCCAGGCTACCGCTGTGGGCACACCGCAGGACGATGTGGATAAGTTGATGCATATGGTTGCCGATGAGGCGGGTGTGGAATTGGGGGCGGAGATGAAGGCTCCGGAGACGGGGGTGCCGGCCTCGAAGGTTGGGGCGGAGGAGGAGAGGGAGGAGGGCTTGGGAGAGAGACTGAGGGCTTTGAGGAATTAATCCCGAAATTTTGGGAATGATGGAAATGAATGGGATTGGTAGAGTCGGGCTGGCATGGCGTAGGGAGTCGAGATCGTACTGCTGGTCCTGGGATTTTGTCTAGGCGGTCGAACATCACGCGGAATCGAGGTTTTTTGCTATAGCTTGTAGATTTGACTTTGATCAGGATATAGATCAATATTTCTCATGAATAAACGATATGGATATATCGTGCATTTGACTAATAATTTGGTAGGTGTTCACTCTATATGCAAAATCTCGCTCCATTCCGTTAGTCTAATTCCCAAAGCAAGAAATTGCATAGTCAAGGTTTGCCCATTCATAACTTCTAGAGTATGCAAGCGTAGCTGCATCATTCGGAACCAGCATCAGAGTCACGGCATCGTCCAAAATGCACCATTACCAACATCTACTTCCCCAGTACCTTCGTGTCTCCGTCCTTGATCTTCCCAGCATCCACAAGCCTCTTCACCTCCTCGCCCCAGATGCTACCGACCTCATCGGCAACCTTCAAACCATTAAGCTTGCTAGCCAACAAGGCCATCTCCTCGGGTTCGATCTTAGCCATCACGGCTTCCACATCGTTCAGTACATCGTCGACCCTTTTAGCTCCTGCTTCTTCTCCGGCGGGAAGTAGATAGTTGGCATCTTTAACGCTACCCTTCAGTACCCTCTTGTTCTTCTTTACCGCATTCTTAGCAGCTTCCTTTGCTTTCTTACCCTCGGCCCTCTCAGCCTTTGCGGCCTCTTCGGCCTCCTTTCGTAGCCTTTCTTGCTCCTCGGCCGCCTTGATCTTATCTTCTTTCTCTTTCTTCTCGGCTGCTTCACGCTCAAGACGCTTTTTGTTTTTCCCAGCCTGCTGTTCTTTCTTAAATCTCTTGATTCGCTCGTCCCCTTGCATGCAATTGTCCACCAATGCCCTCAGCCTCGCTGTATCCTCCGTCTTCTTCTTTTTCCTTGCATTATTGTTTTTCCTCTCAACGTGACGTTTTTGATCCCGGTTCTCATTGTCGTCTGGAACGTCTTCGTCTTGGTACTCGAAGGAGCGCCAGCTGTCGAAATTATACCAGAAATTGTAGAATTCTTCAACCTCCTCTTTCGTGCTATTGTCGTCACCCAGCTTCGGAACAGGCTGGTCTTTGCTGAACCGACCTTCGGCTTCAAAGACAGGGCTCCAAGACTTGAAGAAGCCTTGCTTTTGCGCTTGTTTCTTGGAAGGAGGTTCAACATCCGCAGCCTCGTCAACGGAGTCGAATTGACGGCGTTTCACTGGGTCAAGAAGAATTTCGGTAGCTTTCTGGATGCATTTGAAGAATGAGTCATCTTCGGAGGACCCAGCAGCGGCCTTTTTGTCAGGATGATGACGGAGAACCTTCTTGCGATGAGCACGTTTGATTTGGGATTCGGTAGCTTTGTATCGATATTTGGAAAGACCGAGAACGGCGTAATGGTCTTGTCCCTACAGACAGAGTCATTGACAATGAACAGCCCCAAATTCAAAACACTCTACTGGAGTAAGCCTATACCTTCCAATCCTTTGCATCACGCTGTAGCATTAATGGATCTTCTGGTTCGCTGATATCTCCCGCATCATCATCTTCAACCTTCTTGACATTCTCTTGGGCTTGAATGCGCTCATCTTCGGAAAATGTGCGGTGATGGCGTTTCTGGAAGCGCTATCAGTCCACTGCCACTCCAAAGTACCTCCATTAGCAGAGGAAATTTCATGACATACTCTTCTTGCATGGGCGAGGAAGTGAGGTCCCACGGGCTCAATATTTCGCTGTGTAGCAGATGAGAGCTGGCCGATGGGCTTGAAGTCTTTCTCCTCCGACCAGCCTTGAGGCAGGACGGGTAACGGCAAGGATACTTGAACAGCAGCCATGATTAAGATTGTGATTACTCGTACGCTAAGCCTCGAATAAATGCCTTCAACTTTTTGGACGCTAGGCAGATCTCCGGCTAAACTTTTTGTACAGAGTAACTCTACATTAAACCCTTCCTTGAGAATTTCCATACGATTGAGCGTAGCCTTCTTTGGATTCCGCTTTCTCTATATTGATGGCATTAGCAGCGTATCGCCATGTCCTACGGTCGACTCGTATCGCCTTCCAAGGTACGTAACCCCACCCACACGCTCCAACATTGTAACGGTTCTGAAGACTTGACGCGTTCTTCCGCAACAGATGACGCCCGGATGCTCTATGCCGCCAGGGTAGAAGCTCGCTCCAAATTTAATAACAACCRGTCACTACCTGTCGAGAGCATGGRTACTCAGCAAAAGATCAACGAAGCGGAAGAAGTGGCAAGGATATTGAGGCAAAATGTCGTCCAGGGCCAGAAGGTAGAAGGTACTGGGGTCGAGGACAGAAGATATCGTACGTATGATCTTTACCCCGAGACTCTGGTGCAACAAGGCTACTACAATGGTTGGATGGAACATGAGTGAAGAAATATTGCTAAGTCCTAGGAAATTTGCAGGACTTCGGATCCACAACGAGACTGAAAAAGGTGACAATGAGACCATCAAGAAGGGAACAGGCGTGGCCCCCTCGGGCAATGCGTGCTGTGGCGGCGCGTCTGAGCTCGCCCATCGCTAAGCAGCTCCTTGCGCATGCGAGGAAATCGAAAGGTTCGAAAACAATGGACATACGTTGTCTCTTGCTCGATCCGTGTTCAGATGCTGCTACGTACTGCCCGTTCGATGAGTCCACTGGAGGCGATTCTAAATCGTCTGGACAGGTAAGGACTACCGGCAGAGACGGCGAGCAAGCCGTGTGAGAGTCTTCCTGTGTATGGACCTATCACAATCACAGAATCAAAGCCAATTGCCACCAAAGTCTAGTTGCTATGACACGCCAAAAGAAGGTCCGAACCCTTCATCCATTACCTCGGTTACTACCTAATTCTCTGCGACTCTACCTCTTTGACTCGCGATGACCTCAAATTGAATTGCAGCCAAGATTGGCCGATACGACTGTGGACGCAGCAGTGGTGACACTTTCAGCCTTTTCCAGGGCTGACAAAAATACTTGAAACATCGATACGGCGAATCGATGGAGTCAAKTGTGTAGGAGAAGGCTCTTGTAAGCTTACCCACTGCTTGCAGCTTCCGTACCATCAATTACGAGTCTCAAGGTAGACCAAGTCAAACAGTATGCGTTTCAAGATCTTCTAGCGGTCGATTGGCAACTATGACGGGTCGCGTTTTCAGGACCACGGTGTATTGGTGTGAGCTGGGGCCCGGTTTCCGGGCCCGGTTTCATTCATGCACGGCCGCGAAGCAAATAGGCTAATTGGCCTGGGGCCGAGAGCGTTGTTACTGAGCATCAAATATAGCCTAACGACTTGMATATTGCATTGCTGTATGTGGCTTGGGGGTTGCTGGCTTTTCGGGGCCTACCAGATCCCCCTGATTATTAATAATTTGGGGATTCAATGTAACAAGCGCGAGACGTTTAAGTCAAGTCGCGCTCGCTTTAGTCTATGTCGTACGTACTTATGCGACGAACCTTGTGTTGCGATTTGGGCCTCTTGATTGGAGGTCGCTACAAGATTCAACTCTTGTTCGTTTGGGATGTGTAGAAAATCTGGTCGAGAAAAGCTGGCTTCAGGTCATCATAGTAACACTCACAGCCATCACAACGGAAAGATTAGAGCAGTCTTCAAGCGCGAAGGAGTACGCATGAGAGCATGGTCTCTGCAAGGTCTCTGCAAGCAAGGTCTATCATCAGCTCGGAAACCGAGAAAAACAGGACAGCTGCAGGCTTACCTGAACGTTGATGGCTTATATGGCTGGTGTTCATGCTTTCTTTCGAGTAACTTCATCTAGAGAGTTGTTATTATAGTGAAACTTCAACCTCACATGGATTCCGACCGTCTGTAAGTTCACATAGTTTTGATACTTTGTCAAAACTGCTAGATGACTTGACTGCTGTTTGAACTTGGGCATTCCGATACCTATGAGGCTAGGAGAAGTGCTTTGCACGCACGGCCCCCTCTCATTGGCTTTGTTGAACATGTCTTGGTCAATGGCGTCGACTGGAAGCCAGATTGCTTTTGGCATCCTTGCCATTGGCATTAGCATCATCACTATTTGGCAAGGCCATCGATTTTGGAAAGTATGGAAGAAGCATTATAGTCAGCTCGGGGTCTCCGCAGGTATCTGTTGCCGCAAGATTGTAGAATGGGCGAGTTTGACAATGTTTTAGATATTGAGCTTGGTATATCACCCTCACACTCGCTTTGTCACGATCATGATCTAGCTCAGAATGCTATATCTTTCGCCGCTATCACACATGCAAGGCCATATCCGCCTCTCTCGAACAGCCGGACTGCCTGCCCTCCGATCAAACTTATTGCGCAATCTGGAGAACCTGTCTCGCCTCTAGACCTTGATGATCGTAAAGAAAGCCTGGCGGACTTGGCAGATCTTTTCGAGGCCTATGTGATGAAATCACGAATACGACCGCCTTCTACATGCTTAGATCTCGATCTAAGTCCACACTCAAAGCCTGTATTGTCAAAAGCCTCAAGAAACCTCGAGGGCATTCGAATCGCGACTCCTTCAACCGAATTTCACAAATACGAGCATGTTCACATCGACTATCTCAACATTGGTAAAGCTGCGACAGCAATTTGAGCTACCATTATAGAATCAAGATCCTCCTGTTACCCGTCTCGTTCGCACGGGAATCTCTCCACGGCAAATGTCTTTTATGCCGATGTCATTTCCAATCTTAGTGGCTGCTGGGCTGGTCTGGATCAATTCCTTGCTTTGCGAAACAACGAAGCGCCATTTGATATACGTGGGATTTTCAGAGGGTTTCTTATAACTATCTATTCCCCCAGAAATTGTCTGCTATTGTCGCCTTTGGGAAGCTT
The DNA here is from genome assembly GCA_000444155.1 of Cladonia macilenta KoLRI003786. Classification (NCBI taxonomy): domain Eukaryota; kingdom Fungi; phylum Ascomycota; class Lecanoromycetes; order Lecanorales; family Cladoniaceae; genus Cladonia; species Cladonia macilenta. The sequence continues at coordinate 1,045,251 of KE598563.1, forward strand.
ATGCTAGTTTAAGTATATCATAGCTAAGGCCGTTCTAAGCTGAACATGAGTCCTGTTGTTCAGCGATGCTGAAAGCTGACAGTGATGATCGAAGAGAAGCAACTCCCGCTAAGTTGTGCACATCCCGCTTTAAGCAAAGGCTTTTTCGTATCATCTCAGCCCTTGATTATAGAATTTCAACATCAAGTCAAGCTCCGCAGAAATCACTCAGAGCAAACTGACCTTTTCGTAGCCAGAGACCCTATAAGCCCGCAAGAATCGACGCACGGCACGCTCGTATTGCAAGTACCGATATGCATAGATCTACCGATATGCATGGAGCGGCAGAAATGGCCCCCACTAGCTCAGAGCAGCGACTCAATATTGCATAATCATGAGTCATGGTGCGAAGACGTCGAAAACAGATTAATCAATGAGTTTCTTGGGAGCAACAGCAATGCTTTGCGATCAGATGTGGGATCTATAACTTCAATGATCTATAACTTCAATCAACGGTAGCACATTATGAATGTCATCTCGTCCGAGATCCGGATGGAAGGCTTCGCAGAATAATATTCCAGACGATCGACTATATTGGGCTTCACACCGTACATTTCGAGTGGCCGGTCTGAAAATGTCCAACTGGCTTAGGCCCCGCGATTTTGCATCTCCATACCATTACCACATGGAATAAATGGGATACTTACTTCGGGCACAGACTAGCCGCTAGACGTTTGCGAGAGGCTATAAGCCGCTCTACGTGACGAACAGAGACATAGGTATGTCGTGCTGCTACGCAGCTTTTGTTTCAATGTGAATGATCGTTACCTACGTCCACAATTTTTTTTAGGAACAACGTCGTTTTGTCGACCCAAGGGGCATACTCTTACCAGATGCTCATTCAGCCAGACATGTAGCTTGCCATGCTTCCAACTTCATCAAATGCCTCCAGCTCCACGMAGACCATCGTCACTATCGTTTCTGGCGTTGTAGCTAGCGCCATAAGCAGCGTCGCAACATGGAAAGACACTATACTTTAGCAAACCAACTCAAAAATCTCAGAGAAGGCGTCATACACATATACACCTCAAATTCTATCATCGCTGCCTTGGTATAGGACTGACTGCTGTGCACTCTAGGCTTGGAGTACGGTCTTGGTACCCGTCCCTCTACGCTAGAAGGCTGGGCAGTCAGATCAGCATTCCCATCGATGGGCCCCACAGACCCTTTCCTGAACAAGTCGAGTCACTTGCTATTCGGCAATTCAAAACATCGATCGTCGAGTCGGCTTTTGATCCGAGCTCTAACCAAGGGGTTCGCCCGACTGGAATGCCCTTGCAATGGGTAACGTCGAGAGTTTGACCAGTCATGGTACATATCTCCGTGGCCCAAGCATTCCAATATTAGCAGACACTGCCTCCTCCGTTACGACCGCTCCTMATGGACAGCTGGCCTAACGATTTCCTACAACATTCGCTGGATACCTCACCTAGAGTTGACGACATCTTCCGTTCCAGGAAACTCAACAATCAAGGGGATGCAAGAGATATTATAATCTCTCAAAAGAGTCTGGCACGATTAAACAGTCATTGTCTGCGATATAATACGCTGCAGTAGAAACATACGCAATGAGGGATATCGAATTGCACGTCGAGGTGCCACCTGGGAGCATAACGATGAGACAGGACATCGCTGGCGACATCGCCGCCAACATAGAATACGGTTGGGTGAAAGAGTTGCAAGAGACTGCATTACCTATCCCAAGGACCTAGGATCTATGGAATGCAACTCCTAATATACATGATGGCATCAACGCTCATGGGTATCAAACAACAGTGATGCAAGACGCTAAAACGCCAAACTGCATACTGATGCGGATTGTCCAAAAACAAATCAACTCCCTCCAATCACTTTTAGGGACAACGCCACATAAGTCCGCCCAGAGTGGCAAGAGGTTGGAGCACAAGCCGTTTGTATGGGGCGAACATCTGCTGGCTGCATCATAGTATCAATTGAGAACCGAATTAGGACTTGAGATTGTCATCACTGGGCTTTCGTACTTCATGAATCTTTTACTGGACAATACTATATATCTCTAGCCCTGTTACACCAATATGTTGTCAGCACAGTACCTATAGCCTAGCCTATGAAACTTTCGGCCTATTCCTCCGCTTGAGGATAGCTTTCAGTTCAAAAAAAAAACGCGGGCTCGGCTATAAGTTACTCCCACACCACTCTCCGCCTGCGCATGCCCCTCATTTGTGGAATGTCGGTTCTCCAAGCGTAGTATTTCTGCGCCTATCGCTTCACTATACGGCCCGCACGGGAACATCAGCTAATAGCAAAACCTGTGATGAGTCTTAAGGCAACAAATTAATTGGAGATCTGAGGAATACAGTGCATGGCTCTAGAATTGTGACTTCGAGGTAGCACTCCTAATCGTCTCGCGGATACAATACAGGTGGGAAAAGGATTACCACGTGTAGCAAGCTACGGACTATTGGGATTATAGAACCTCTTTACAACGCGTGCTATGACGAAAATGTCCGCGATAACATGATGAGGTTAGCAAGAGAGATAAAGTTAGGAATGCACAACGAGGGATATGACATACATAGTCATGTAAGCACAAGGTAAGTTCTTAGATTATTTGCTAACCGTCCTGTCTTTTAAGTTGTACGACAGAAAGTACCTGCTTACTGATAATACATCGTCAAATCCTCCACGTTAAGGCTTCAAGTTATCCATACCGAGGTGTTATATAAAAGCAGCACGTATTAATCGCCTATATGGATAACTGGAGCCAACAGTCTTTTATATCATTACAGTCGTGAGTCCATTATATTGTGTGTATGAAATCCGAGACGAGGGAATCATTCCATGTGAAAGATATCATACCGTTATAAAAGATTCAACTTTCATAACGACAAAGGTTTGGGTACTCTACTTGTAAGTGGTGACTTTCCGTAGCATCCTGAAAGACGTCGCCATCAGAATCGCTCGTATCAGAGTACGCCCAACAAGATTCCATCAGGCTCAAGGTATCGCTATGGCCGGTCGAGGTCGGTCCACGCTTGATGATATCTAATAACCCATCATAGGCAAGTATGAGCTTGTCCGTCACATCTGGCAGCTCAATCAAGCGGCTCATGACATAGCCGAGGGCGTGAGTCTTGTTTTAGATGGAAATGATTTGTGTCTATTACGAGGGCATTCGCTGTATTCAAACTGACCATCTGGAATCAGTCTCGAAATTCTGTGACTGTTGTAGAGAACTGCAGTTGTCAGGACTGTTTAGCCAGCTGTTAATACGGCGTTGATGTTTGCACCATACTTGAGCAAGAGAGTGGCGAAGCTTACGTTGTCTTTGCGTCGGGCAGAGATAAAAGCTGTCATACCGTCGATTCCATATAAGTCAACGCTGACGCCGACATCCAGAGGCGTCTTCAGGACCGAGGAATTGGAGTATTCTGAGCAGCAACGTTCAGCGGCCTTCCGACTCTAAGGCCATGTGCCGAAGCAATTTCCAGGTCCGCACCAGCTTCGAGCAGCAAGCGAACGTAGATAACGTAGTTGCTATCTACGGCGCGCTTCACGACACCAGACTGCTTTAGGTCCACTTTATCGGCATCCGCAACATGAATAACTAGTTGTCCTCGGCGTGCGGCCCAAGCCAGTGGTGCGCGGGGTATCACATCTGTGGTGTTGACGTCCTCCGGATGGAGACGATTTTCTTTCTCGAGGTCTACCCGAGTCCCAAAATGAACATTAGACGCACTGCGCGGAGTCCAAAATCTTCGTAATGTGCTCAGCTCAAACTGGGGCCCATCTGAGCTTGACACATCAATTGGAGACGCATGATCTCAGACCAAGCACAAACAAGCGAAATCCAATATTCGGCACAGATAGAAGCAGCTTGTTTTGTTACCCTTGAGTCGGTATCACATGAGCACTGGCGGAGGAGAGACCTGTATACCAACAACTAACTGTCCGAAAATGGGGTCAACAAGACTGGGTATTGAGGATCCGGACTGTAAGTGGGGATTGCAAGAAGACCCTGGCCGGCATGCACCACGTTAGGTAAATCGCATCTCAACACCTTCGTGACTCCCAGAAGACAGATGCTGCATGTGCTTTCGGACTGGCGGTGATGCTCCTGATAAGAAAATCGATGTCCGTAGGAGTTACCCAACTGATTGAGGTAATTAGCTTGCATTTGAGGGGCTTGTGCTACGAGCAATTCGCCGACGTCACTGATCCTCTGGTCAACCTGCATATCTATATGTATTGAGCAATCAGTCAAGCTGTCTTAGTGCGGAATGAGGCCAGTGTACAGATCTTGCTCCCTGTTGAGTTCAAAACTGCGGCGAATTAAAGGCCGTAGGAGATGTTGTTGGAGTAAGGTTGCATTCCGCCAGTCACATCCCAGCAGCGTCTAATTCTATAGATAGGAATTTGATTCACACCTGACAAAGCTAAGCGCCGATTTAATCACTTTCTCATGTTGTCGGGATTCACTAAATGCTACGGACGTCACCAACAGATATGCTCATACTCTTTAGAGGAATCGCTGGGCTCATCCAAGTTGCTTCGAGCAAGGTTGAATAGATCGAGCCAATGAGCTGATCAGCTTTCAGAGACCGCCACTTCGCCACAAACTTTGCTTAGGACAGGACGCGAGGGATTGCGGATATTTGACTTGCTCCCTTCACTGGCAGCGCGCCACTCCAACCGTGAGGACACAAAAAGGTTCTTCATCCGACCAGGAGGGTGCTCTTTGACTTTACGGATTGTACGTATTGCCAGTATACTACTCTCAATATGACGACACTAAAAGGCGACACAGGCGTCATAGACTTATCAGCAATGTCTATCCTGTACCTTGCAGCGCAAGACGGCCATGAAGATAGTGTAAAAGCGATTCTAGCATCTGCTACTATGAGGAAAGATCTATTGAACAAAGCAGAGTGGTCCAACGGCTGGACACCATTATTCATTGCTTGTATCAACGGGCACTTACCCATTGTGAGACTTCTTATCGAGGCAGAGGCGAATCAAGCTCTTCTCGATTTTGCCGAATGGACCGCGAAAGAGCATGCTGTTTTCAGAGGTTATTTCAACGTGGCGAAAATTCTTGCAACTCAGGCAGTTGGAGAGCACAGCGGCGCTTTAGCTCGGCTGCAGCCGCTGGCAAGCTGCCCGGTAGAACACCGAAGACTAAGTAGTAGCAGTCAGATATTTGTCTACCTTGGTCCTTCTCACACGAGGAGCTACCTGGAGCCTGTCAAACTGGATGTTCATTCTCTTAATCACACAATGGATGCCAGCGGTACAAAAAACATAGGTGTGATGATTAAAGCTCAAGGGACGAGTAGCGACTTATCATACAGCATCCAACTTCCAATACTGGAGAATATGGTCAACAAACCTGTATCATTCTCTACTGATGACCCTGAAAAGGTCACTTTGATATTTGAGCTTTTCCGCAGCACTTCCGCCAGCGATAAGAGTGTCAAGGTCATTGGCACTGGGATTGCTCTTCTTCAAAGCCTCCGGCAAGGTCTTGCATCGAAACGCGAAAGCCTTATTAGACACTATACAATTCCCATTATCCAGAATGGCGTGATGACCTGCATAGGTGCAGTGACATTCAGCGTACTGGTCATCACCCCTTTTCAGCTCGGAAACCCTCTCCCAGAACCATCGCTTGGCTTTTGGAAAAAGAGGGGTTCTTACCCAGTCGTTGGACATAGGGGATCTGGTGCAAATTCAACTCTGCGCACCGAACTTCAAGTTGGAGAGAATACATTCCAGTCCTTCCTCACAGCAGTCAACAGGGGCGCTTGTGGTGTAGAGTTTGATGTGCAATTGACCAAGGACTACCATCCGGTCATTCACCATGACTTCCTCATGAAGGAAACAGGTGGGGATATACCTATCCATGGGCTTACATTTGATCAATTTGAGCATTTCAGTCGATCGCAAGCACCCAGGAGTGATCTTCTCAGCTCAGCCGAATTGAGGTATCTGGAAACAAGCAATCCCGACGGAGCGCTCCCCCCAAAGCCACGTTCGCACTCTGTCAACAAGTACGACGATTACCGAAGTCGAGACCTCCTTGAAAGGATCAAATACACAGAAGAGGGGTTGCGCGGAGATTCTAAGGGCAACCTCAGAGGTTGCTCCATCCAAGAACCCTCAACGACCTTGGAGCAACTTCTTACCGACTTACCCGAGTCCGTTGCATTCGACCTCGAAATCAAGTACCCCATGCTCTGGGAGGCTGAAGACCGCAACATGGAATTCTTTGCGATAGAGCTCAATCTCTACGTCGACGAAATCCTGACCATGATTTTCCGCCACTGCGGTAATCGGAACATCACTCTGTCGTCGTTCAGTCCCGAGGTCTGCATCGCACTGGCATGCAAACAACAAACCTTTCCCATTCTCATGATCAACAAAGCTGGTACCGTACCTGTCAGCGATATCAGAGCAGGCAGCTTACAGGGCGCTATTGAATTCGCAACAGCTTGGGACTTGACTGGGGTCGTCGTGATCTCGGATCCATTCGTCATGTGCCCGCGGCTTTTAACATACACAAAGGACTCGGGGCTAGTAGTTTGCTCGTACGGGGACCTCAATAATGATCCGGACTGTGCTTTGGTAAGCGCTCACTCACATCAAAGACAAAATTGAAAGAGGGAGCAAGAACCATGCTAATTCGTGATTGGCGTGTACGTACAGATTCAGGTAGAGGCAGGTCTGGATGCTATCATCACCGACAAAGTATATCTGATCTCGAAGGCTATTGCAGAGGCAAAGCGCTAAGATTCTGAGCGTATGCGTTCAGCAGTGTGAGCCAAGTTTCGTGTTGGTGCGCTGTCATCCAGATAGCTATACCTTACTCTCCACGATATACTATTCGGAGAGAAGATTGTGAGTGCTAGCTCGTGACCACAATTCTAAAGTGACCCGCCTTGCTCCTTAGATCTATGGCTATTTTCTTGACTCAGTGCCAATCACGAAGTTTGCTATCAAAGTGCATTATTCAATCATCTTGAATACGAGCCATTGAAGTTAGCCTCAAATTTTTCCTCTTGGATCGAACAATCTTCAACCTGGGCATAAGCCCCTCCTTCATGGTAGAGCGGCACATCGAAGTGAAGATTGGCTTTGCGCCGGCTCCCATTCGCAGTACTGGTATAGGCAATAAGTTTGTCTTCTTGCACTGTTGGAATATTGATACCTCTTGCTACGTTTGAGGAATGGTGGAGCGTCGACACGCTCAAATTCTTCCCATCCGTCAGAGGCTTGAAGCAAGTCTGAAGTGTCCCTGTGAGTTTTTGGTGGTCTAACGAGCGTTGCTCATCTGGAAGAATTCTTCGAGATTAGGCAATCCTATGCAACTAACTTGGCAGTTAACCAGTAGCCCAGCTCTGTGAGTAGAGGCGATTGAATTGTACGAAGACAATTTTAGATATCTTTAAGACAGCACCATTTCTTTGCAGCGAATTTAAAAATGTTTTGATTGGCTCATGGTCAGCCCAGCCTTGTGATTTCGAAGTCGGGAGACGTGGCCAAGGATTCCTACCCTCGCTCAGGGATTAGGGGCCGATGCAAATCATGAAGGATCCGCACCTCTACTACGTTGACGTAGAGAAGATACCACCAATTCCACTGGCTGGACTTTGCGCGATATTTCAAGCGAAAGATGGTTTGTTCTTCAGAAGTCTAAGTGGTTATGGTGACGCACACGCCATGCGGGAGTGCGCTGAACGCACGCTAGGTGTGTAGGTAAGGATCCTGAATCTGATACGAGTTACATCACGAACACCAACCGTGAAACAAGAACTGCAGGTCTGTCCAATCATCCTGAATCATCCGCCAATAACCTGCACTTGCTGACTCCTCTCTGCAGTACATTAGAGTGCACCGAACCCACAGTCAAGGAGCACTAACACACATCAAGGAGCACTAACGCACATCAGTTGGTAGGATGAGCCGTGGACGACACCAAAACCCACGCCAACATTCGGCCGCGTGCCCGGGTGATGGTGAAAGATTATCTAGCGCAGCGCCATGAAACGCTAATATTTTTTACAGGCTACTAGATGTATCTATTGCTCAGAGTAGAGAAGTGGATACAGACAATGCCAGAGCATCAGGTTTCATTGCAAGGCCTAGCAATGATTACATAACGCTGTATCGCCGGGGTTAGCGGGCTACTAAATCTTAGAATGAGATGATAATTGGTCTGCTATTTAAGCGGCCGTGCTGAAATGATAAGCAAAAATGGTAACGCTAAAGCCGAATGACAGGTAACGCTAAAGCCTCGCTCCAAAGTTGAGCCTCGCTCAATAACTAAGGTACAAAGAGTGACAAAATAAGTCTTGACCTGTGCTAGTATAGGATGCCACACAACGCTATGTTTTTAGCCCCATAAGCTAGCCCCGAGCCCTAGAGACACCCCCAAGTGGCCTAACAGCCGATGCTGTAAGGGCAAGCTTCGTGGCATGGCATCATGGACGGCGCCCTGCACAGTATGCCACGGGGTCAAGGCTCGTCTCGTCACTCTTTGTACTACGGTATGCGTTCTCCGAAAGTCTGAATGGCATGCATTCATATTTCCTCAGCTATGCTCTCACCCACAAGGCAACATAAAAGGAGCTCTGTCCCAGGTACAATGGCTCGCTCATCAGCAGGACTTCCCTTAGTCTCATTCATACCTCCATACTCCAACCATAACAAAAACTCGACCAGGCTCCCTCACCTAAGCAATGCCTCTCGATATCTCTTCGAACTCGGCTGAGATCCTAATGACCGCCATCTACGGTACCGCTGCAACAATCATAGGGGTTGTTGGTATCTATCAAGGCCGCCGTGCATGGATGACATGGTATGCGCACCATCACGGCCAAGCAAGCCATGCTGCAGGTAGATAGCCTTGTCGTCTTTTGACTCTTCAGTTGTATGCTGACTCTGATTGAGACATTGAGCTCGGTCAACCTTCGTCCCAACCTAACACGCTGCCCTCCGAAAGCACTGAACGTGGTGTCACGATAGACTCGTCCCACAGTATATATGAAGAGCATCCAGTGGCCGTATCTATACTTGCCCAGGCTGCTGAAGGTGACCATGTCATTGATAGCCAAGAMCAWGCACGTACTCYTKCTSCTCGGYGAGAAGCATCGTCAACTCAGTCACCAAGCTCTCTGCCACATATCATGATTGAGAGCCATAAGGTCGCAGTTTAGCCGGATGTAAGCTTGAGAAAAGATGATACACCAAAGGAATAGAATTCATGCTTGTGTATGTGTAAAGCCGTTGAATGGCAACTTTCTTACCAGGATTTTATGGGCACTTTCATTCATAATTTATTGGCCTGATATAGACTATTGGTAGGAAATTTAGCGGAATATTTGACTGGAGACTTGATATACTGTCTCTTTGACGTGTGGAATTCTTGTCAAGGCCAGTGATTCATTATAGCAGGGTCTTTCATGTTATCACCTCGACTAAAGACTCGGGTGCAGCCCTTCTGGGAGCAATGAATTCGCGGATTATGTTTGGACTCATGTCGAGCAAGGTCCTTCTTTGATGAAAAACCACCCTCCCTCGACTGAGGGCTTTCGGCCGCTGTTATTTGCAGTTGTAGAACGCCAAAGCTTCCAGTTACCGACATCAGAAACCTTTGCTTTCCCGGATAGCTCTACCTTCGAGCATGTGGAAGGAGGTAAAAATAGTACGATCACCAATCTGAGGATTAACGGTGCTTGAAAATGCCGTGTGCGCCTGATAGGATCTTAGATATGCGAGGTTCAAGCCGCGACTAGAGTTCAAGATGCCGACTAGATAGCTGTCACAAGTTGTTAGTGTGCGGACCCTGTACATACTTTCGGGAAGGCCTAGAGCACAGACAGTTTGGTGTATGTCTAGAGGCTGTCAGAAGTCGTACTATAGTGCCTGTTCAATTGTAATTGGTGGGGTTGTGAGAGGAATTGCCGACTGAGGGCTTGCGCACTAATTGGTGCTTAAGTCCAGATCCTGGGAACATAGGCAATGATGCGCCAACTTAATTTCCCCGCCAGGCTGCGCTTCTCCCTTTCCTCATTCGTGCTCTACCACTGCGTGCAGCAATCAGCTTCAATTGTCGTCATTCTGCTATCTTCTGTTAGATCAGAATCTTTATAAATTCAGGCACAACCCAAGTATGATGGCCATAATCACTTCAGCATTCTGCTTCTCCATCTCATCGAGACATCATTCCTTTGAAACCTGTCCCCTCAGTCCTTCATCGTCAAGCAATGCCGCTGGACATCTCCTCGAGTACGGCTGAGAGCCTTATTACAGCTATATATGGCTCCGCTGCAACGATCATAGGCGTCATTACTGTGTACCAAGGACGTAGAGCTTGGTTGATGTGGTATAATTCCCATCACACAGGATCAGGCCATGCAGTCGGTGCGTTTCCAAGTGCTCTCCCTCCCCGCAGCCTCGTCATCATCGCTGACTTGAAATGAGATCTTGAACTGGGAACGACGGCATCTTGCGGTATTCCAGAAGGAATCGAGAACCTTCAACACGCAGACATCAACGTAGTTGAAGCTCCTAGTCATGAGAGCACCGTCTCTGGCCCAAGGCCCACGCTTATACAGCCTCATTAAGCTGTCCTTCTGAAATGTCCACGTTGTTACGACACGCATTGACACACTCCGTTGATACTGTCTCACATTTCTGCGATACGCACCATGGAGCTTGGGACCCGGTAGCTCTATGACGCTGATGTCTACGCCGACAGACATCAAACGTGGGCTCTTGGTTGACGAAAAATTTAACCAACATATTCTTGTTGCGGCGGCAGATTTTGTTGAACCTCAATTTTGCATAATGAAAAGAGATGTGGAATTGGGCGAGGTTGAAATAAGTTATAGCAATGGCACCGGCGCCCGCTCACCAGCGCTCATTGGCGCGCGGGAGCGTAAACATACCTTCCGCTGGCGAGCTAGCTTGGAGTTAATCTAGTAGATTTAGATGTATATTTGCATCTCTTTTGCTCAATTTTTATACGAAGGTCAATTGATGCTTGTGGATTTACGTCCCAATAACACAAATATGACATCATCATGTACATGCATGTTGATATGTACAAGCTATTCTACCGAAATTCTTCTAGTACTTTACCATCATGCTAAATAATAGATTTTGACCTGCCCTAGAAGAATTTATATCAATAACCACCCAATCATTTCCAAGACGGAATCATAAACTAACCTCTAAACCCACTACCACTACCTCACACCCACCCCGAAAATCAATGACACAACTCACCACCCCCACCACACCACCCTCCCCACCCACCACCACCACCTCCCCCTCATCCGTCGACATCCTCATCCTCGGCGCCGGCTGGACATCCACCTTCCTCATCCCCCTCCTCACAACACAAAACATTACCTTCGCAGCCACAACCCGCAACGGCCACAACAACACCATCCCCTTCACCTTCACCCCCAACTCCACCTTCCCAGCACCCTACACCCTCCTTCCCCCCGCAAAAACCATCCTAATAACTTTCCCCCTCAAAGGCCCCAACCAAAGCAGACTCCTAACAACGCTCTATGCTGAAACACATCCATTAGCAACCGCGCAGGTGCGCTGGATACAATTAGGGTCGACAGGGATTTTTAAGGGGGAGGGGTGGAGTGATGAGGGTTCGGAGTATGATAGGGGGAATGGGAGGGCGGTGGCGGAGGATGAGTTGTTGGGTTTGTGGGGGGGGAGGGCGTGTGTGCTGGATTTGGCGGGGTTGTATGGGGGTGAGAGACAGCCTAGAACGTGGGTGGGGCGGGTGGCGAGGACGAAGGAGGAGGTGAGGGGGAAGGGGGGGGTGCATTTGATTCATGGGAGGGATGTGGCGAGGGGGATTGTTTTGGTGCTTGGGGGGTTTAAGGGCGTGGGAGGGAGGAGGTGGATTGTTTGTGATTTGAGGGTTTATGATTGGTGGGAATTGATTTTGAGTTGGGGGAGGGATTGCAGTATGAGAAGTGGGTGCTGGAGTTGATGGAGGAGGAGGGGGTGAGGGCTTTGCCTAGGGATAGTGAAAGATTGGGGAGGAAATTGGATGGGAGGGGGTTTTGGAAGGCTGTTGGGGGGTGGCCGGAGAGTGGAAGACTCAGCTAGAGGGGAGTGCAATGATAGTGAGATTGGAATGACATAGTAAGGTGGAGTTGTTAATGTCTAAAAAAATTGGTGGGTACTGGGACCGTTATATTTCTTAGAATACGTGGAGGTTGTTGAGATGAATTTGTAGAAAATGTCGGACTGTATTACGGAGTATGCGGAAAAGCATTGTATATGGTTCCCTGGAGGTCATTGATTTCCTGAAATAGGGGTGGCTGATTGTGTTCGCCGTCAATGCAGGAGCAGCCGGTGAGATGAGCAACTCGTACGAGAGTATCCCCTTAGTATTCAAGGGTAGTGCACCCGTGCAGGTCTATCGCATTGCCCTAGGCACACATCAAACACAAACTACGCCTCTGTACTTCTACGATCGGAGGCGTACTTATATGTACGTCGAATGTGTAAAGTTATCTGGGTGAGTATAAATCTGTTGATGATATATATAGATGGAAGTACAAGGCTAGTATAAAAGAATAACTATAAATGTCGGTATAACGTCATTGAGATGGGTGTAAACTTAGTGATGACATATATAGACACGATTGCACCTTGTGTGCACCTTGCAAAGGTATAGTATAGGTACAGGTACAGGTRTAAGTRTAAGTACGGATGTACAGGTGTAAGTATACCTTAGGTACAGGAGCAGTCGCAAATACATATATAAGTTCATTTAGACGAGTGTAAATCCGTTGGCGATACATGTAGAAATAATTACACTTTAAGTGCACCTTGCAAAGGTATGGTATAGGTATAGGCACAGATGTAAGTACAGGTGCTGGTGTAAGTACACAGTATACCTTAGGTACAGGAGCACTCCCAAATGCGAGTTTAAGCTTATCTAGATGGGTGTGAATCCGCTGACGATACACATAGAAATAATTACACTTCATGTACACTCTACAGAGGTAGGGATGCGGACGCAAGTATAGGTATAAATAAACTTGGAATATAAACAGGTACAGAAGATGTACCCGAGGTGCGCCCGAGGTGCGCCCGAGGTACGCCCGTGATAGATACCTATCTCTGCCTAGAAATCCACCTCCACGAACGCAGTATACCTCTGCGAGGTGCGGATCTAGTGTAAACGATCTTTTATATACAGCTAATATGATTACACCTCTCGTTATACTTATACACCTCCTGTAGCTATGTGGATATATACCTAGGGAGGCTGCTTCTACCTACTTAGAACTACGCTTTTACTTGTACCACATAGAAGGGTTCACCTATCAACCGTATACACCCCTCAACCGTATAGCCCTATAAGGCTGATGCCTGAAGCCCCCTGAAGCGGGTCCCCTAAAAAACAAAATCTGGGCTAGGAAACCCGTGATTTTGGGGCTAATACTGTCGCCTAGGCGACCCAGCTTTAGGGCAGCTCTAGGGGGCCATACGGTTGAGGGGTGTATACGGTTGATAGGTGAACCCTTCTACTATACCTTTACAGGGTACAGATGTAGTGCAAACTATCTTTTATATATAGCTAATATAATTACACCTCCTGTAGCTATGTGGATGTATATTATGTTATATTAAATACATTTTAGTTGACTACTTCTACTTAGAACTACATCTCTACTTGCACCACATATTATACCTTTACGAGGTGTGGATCAGGTGTAAACTATTCTTTATATATAGCTAATATATTTACACCTCTCCATAGAAATCGTCCGGGCTGCCCTAACAGGTGCGGGCGTACCTTGCTCGGGCTACCCCCCTGGTAGGCCTCGAAGTAACACGCGGAGACCCTACAGCGGCCCTGCGGCGCACCCTAAAAATCGTCCAGGCTGCCCTGGAGCTTCTGTAGGCGTCTGGGGCTTGGGCCCTGGAGCTCGAGTGCGAGCTGCTTAAGGGGGGTGTTTGTCGCAGTGGTAGGGCGGCCCACTTGGCTCTAGCCGGCCCTTACAATTGTATCATCTCAGCAGGCTACCTTAACCAGAAAATATGCCTCCACTTGCACCACGTACTATGCGAAGTACGGCTAAGGTGTAAACCAGTTCTTGTGTACAGCTAATGTGAGTACACCTGTCCTTACGTCTTTTTACCTATGCCTGTACCTGTATAGAGTATAGATATATTACATTGTCCCGGGCGCACCTCGGCAGGTTATCTTCCATGCCTGTCCGTACCTATAAAGAGGCCTTCACTTACACCACGTACTATGCGAAGTACGGACAAGGTGTAAACTATCTTTTATATAGAGCTGATGTGATTACACCTCTCCTAATGTTTTTTTATCTATACCTGCACCTGTACTCTGTATAGGTTTGTCGCATTGTCCCGGGCGCACCTCGGCAGGCTCCTTTTTTACTGTCCGTACCTAGGTACCCACAAACAGACCTTCACTTGCCCCGTAGTGTATATAAGGTGTAAACCAGTTTTCATATACAGCTAATATGATTACACCTGTCCTTCCACTTGTCACTATAGCTGCACCCGTAAAGGTAAGTGTATCGTATTATCCTAGGCGCATCTCAGGCATGGAATACCTACCTTGACAGACTACTTTCTCTACCCTACACAGCGTACTATATGAAGTGCAGATAAGGTGTAAACCATCTTTTATACACAGCTAATCTAATTACACCCGTCCTTATCCTAGGGCGCACCTTGGGCGTACCTTAACTACACCTTAACAGGCTACTTTCTATACCTGTCTATACCCCTTTACTCATATCATATACCATACCTTTATGAGGTGCGGATGCGGTGTAAACTAGTATTTATATATAGCTAATATAATTACACTTGTCCTTATACTCTATCACTATACCTGCACTTGTATAGGTGTATCGCATTATACTAGACATACCTTAGTAAGCTACTAACAGTACATATAAAACCCCACCTTACCTTTACCTACCAGACTCTAACTCCTAATCCGTAAAGCAGTGAACTCATTCTACTCTATCATATCACATCGCATCACATCGCATCACATCGCATCCCTGCTTCTTAATTCACTAATTAACCCATTCATTGACACCATGAACCGAGGAAATTGAAAATGAAATTGTGAGGCAACCTTTCAAAAGAATCGTATTTGAATTGTTACAGCATGAAGCGTCATGAGGCCGTGGCTCATTTCTCGCTAGGGTCAAAGGTAGCTAATAATACATGGCCAAAGCCCTTTGCTAAACCACACCACCAATCGACCAAYCAACCATACGCCCCAAACGCCTGGAATTTCACCTATTTTCCTTGTTTTGCCGATCCAGTTTACCCGATGATATTGATGATGCATTGTTATTAGCTCCTCGTTGTCTGCTCCTACCACTCCTACGACTAAGACCAGCTTGCGAACCATATTGGCGAAGTACACTGTGGATTCTCATTCTTAAAACTCCGTTCCTACCGCTCGTCATGCTGCCGGTCTTGAGTCGCGAAGCCCGACCCGTCGCTGCCCTAAGGGGGCGCGCCAAGGAAGGGCTGCTGAGCAGAAGACGTGCTAGCATTCTGAGACGGAGGATGGGAGTTCGAGAAGGAGTGGCCAATAGCGTAGACGTCGCTGTAGTGGGCGAGGTCCTCGTTGTTTTCGTCGTTGTTGTGGGTGTTCTCCTGATTTGTTGAGTGGGATGTGGATGAGGCAGGAGGTTGGCAGGCGTCGAGATCAACCATCGAATCAAAGGTAAAGCCATTGGCATCGATGTCATCATTCCCGTCCGGAGCGGCGAACCCGTCTTTAAAGAAGTGAATATCATCTTCAATGGACGCATCAGCTGCAAATAGACTTGTGAAATCAACGTCAGACAGAGTAGATTGGCCGTATATAATTGGATCGCAGCTGCGTGGCGAATCGTAGGCTGAATCGACGCATGACATGCTTCCTTGGACTGACACTGCAGGTCGCACAACATCGCAGCAGGATGTTGTGTCATGTCCGGGGAAGCTGTCAAGGCGTCGAGACCTAAACTGATTGTCGCTGGCGTTGAGGATTCCGAGTAAGTGGCTGTTGAGGGAGATGAGAATGAGGTGGATGAGGCGCGAAGGGAGGTTTGGGGTGTTGGTAGGGCGAATTGGTAGTCGTCATACTCCTTTTTGATTATTTGATCATGTTCGAGGAGGTCTGGTTCGTGAGGTGGGGTAGATATATCGGGTGTCGACGACCCTCTTTTGATGGCTTCCATCTGGGCGGTCATCTTGGCGACTTGTTGACGAAGGAGCCATTTCTCATGCTCGACAGTCATTAATTGCTGCTTGAGAGCTGCATTCTGCTGTTCTATCGACTGCTTCTCGCCTTCAAGCTTCTCAACCTCTTGTCGCTTACGCTCACGTGATGATTGGGCTGCTTGACGGTTGCGCAGGACTCGCTCAATGCGACGCTGCTCCTTTTCATCTTCCGTCTTTGCTCGTTTTCTAATGATATCGTTAGTAGATGCGCGAGCGTTAAGCATGATTGCATTGTCATACCGTGGTGGGAGGTTTGTCTTTGGTGTGGGTAGTTCTTGACCCCATGACTTCCTCTTCTTTGTTGGTTTCCTAGGCTCTCCATCCTCGCCTTGCTCCTCCTTGACATTGTAACAAGACTCTGGTGACGTAGGACCAGGAGTCATTAGATTGGTATCCGATAGAGAGACGGTCGCTTGAGGAGGGTATGACAAATCTCGTTGGCCGAAAGCCATTGCTGGTGAGAGAGTATTGGCCACGACGTAGTAAACGTCCTTTGAAGAGTACTTCCAAAATCAGTATTGGTGACGATTATGATCCGGCCAATGATGAAGGATCTAGAATCAATTCACAGCCACAACAGTATCCAAGGCTGAAGTTTGTTTCGACTCGATGTGTGCGAAACGTTGGTCGAGAAGGGCGTAGGGTTACTGTTATGGAGTTCGTTGCCTGACAAAGCCGCTAACAAAGAGGACACATCGCCTTTTCGCTCTTCCGCCGGGAGTGTCCGGCCGCCGTCAGTTAGGCAGAAGTATTTGTCCCTCGTATCCCCGTTGATGCTTGATGATGATCCCTGATGATGATGATAATGATGATGAATTCACAAGACGTTGTAATGACTGGATGGAGAATAGGGTGGAATGATGGAGAGAGGAAGGGACACCCGGGGTTTATGTAGCTGAGAGGAAGGAAAATTCAGGGGTCTCATGGRATTGGTGGGAATTTGACTAAGCCGTGCTGATACTTAGCCCCAACTTTTCCGATCATCCGCTAAGCCATCTCGAGTTAGCTCATTCCAAAAATGGCAGCAATCCGAAACGGCTGTTTAGCCCGCCACCTTTCGCATTACTTTCCGATCATGCATGCGCAGTCATCCTCCACAGAGATGAACACTTGCCTACGTAACGCACAGAAGATTAAATGCAATGCAGCTGCCCCATAGGGCGTCCTTCTACCGCGAGGCTATGGCTGTCATAAACCGTTATGGCCCCCACCAATGGTCGTACGAGTACGAATCATCCTGTCCACCAAGCAACAAGACAGCGACAATGGGCGTGTGAACCTATGTTTCATTGGAGCGGCACAATTAAATACTAGGAAACGGTGGGAGGCCTCAAACAGAATCCAGCATTGGTGTGGTGACTTCTTTCATTCCTTCGTGAATACCTGTGGGTGTTTATGGCTCATCGTGATCGAGAGCGGTGAATCAGTTCATGGCCTAAGGCCCAAGGAAATTGTTTCAGCTCGCTATCTTCCGTTCACGGGTCCGAGTACTGCGTCTGACTGCGCCAGCAACTCTAGTTAATAACCAAGCGTTCCATGCGTAATCATGCTGCCCCCACCATTCTACCTGTCACTTGGGAGTCATGACTCTGGACATAGATGCTTTATTTCAAAAGAGAATTTCCATAAAAGGTTTAGGGTATCCTGTTGACTAGTTTCACTTATTTGCGCACTCGTGAATTTCTTCCACTGAGCCTTATTGTCTATGCGACACTTCGCCGTGCGTTTAGCCAGGGAAAGCGCAAATCCTCGATGAGAAAGGTAATACCACCAGTTCTTGCCTTCATCTGTGCAGAAATGGCCCATGCCTTTAGCTGCGACCTCCCTCAGGACCCTAATATGAAGTCGAAGGACCCAACTTGAGAACGTCGGCACATCCGGCCTTGATGAATCTTTGAATAGCTCACTCTGTTATCTGCTAGACTTTCAGGCGACCTGCGTTCTCGCCGCACTGCCAGGCAATTAATTATTTGATTCCAGTGCAACACATTACTAACAGGCTTAGACATCTTAATCTCGCACGATGTGATCGATTCTCTAGCGTACTCAGAATGTTGGATCAGAAATGTTGATAAGTGCATTTGGCGGCGACTTGTTGCTCTTCTGTACGAAATCGTTCTTAACAGTTGTGATTGAACTGTGAAGTTGGGCACTGCTCCCCCTAGACTTACTAAAACATACTTGGTCATGCTAAAACATGACGCATGAGGCGTAGGCACTCGGCTGCGCGCAATTGAGGTCTTTGGACTCCCGGTAGCCAATGATTAGTAATTGAATATCAAATAGTTGCGCATGCAAGTAGACCGTTTGGACCCCATTCCGATCTCGGATATTGTTCTTCTCGACTTCACATCGGAGGGCCGAAACTCCTCAACTGCATGCACAAAGAAGATCCTTTGTATTGCACAGTCAAAAATGGAGTGCCAAGTCAAGCTGCATTCTTGGAGTGCTGGTACTGCTTGTGGTTCTGGTACTGTGGCGGCGTTGAAGGCTGTTAAGCTTCGAGACTCTAGACTCACATGTTATGGGTGGTGTCGTGAAAGTGAAACGCGATGCACCCAAGCAAGATAAATCTGTCTATTGGCTCACGCAGCGTCTAGCATGGTATCATCGCCTTCCATGTCCTGGGGTTCTTCGACGGGCACACCTCTCCCTCTGCCCTCAAGCAGCTCTCTTCGTATTTCAGGACCGATATCTTTATGGCCTCTTACTAATAATAGATCTAGTAAGGCTGCTCGCTGATCCTCCGTAATATCATTCCTGTAACGCTGTGCAAAGGCAAGGAGACATTGATGCCATATCACTGGTAATTTGGCATCCCTTGCAGCTAGGTTAGATGTGTCAGAAACTCCGTTCATGCCCTCGGCCGGTGGCGTGGCACGGAATCGAAGGAAATGAAATACTAAGCCATCAATGACTTTGCTTTTCGTTTGTCAGCGACATGTAAGTGGGTGGAGTGGGCAACTTACTATGGCAGTGCATATTTCTTCTCCAAAAGTACTCGAATAAAAACATTCGTAGCTCCTGCTGCCTCGCTTGACATTGATGACGTTTGCTCTGCTGCTATTTCTGTCAAGCGCAGAAGAGCAGCCGCTGAATGGAGCACGGGTATTGAAACCCGAACGAGAACACCAGATACGATATGAGCCTCTCTGAGAGTACATTGACTATCAACCAAGGGAAATAGCAATCCTTTGAACCACGCACTTGGTTTGTAGAGAGCCTTCTTCAGTGCGTTGAAAAGATGTACATTGAGCCTCTTATTTTCATGAATATCTTCCCTGACTCGTTCAAGGATTACCGTTCGAAGAAAGATCTGGGTGATATAAGGCTTGGTAGAAACGAAGATTCTGGTGGCTTCATAGCATGCGTTGGGTGTCCAGGAGTCAGGCCTCGTGATGGCGAGGAGATCCTCCCACTGCGGAAGGGTGGGTATGATTTTGAATGGTTTTGGTAGACTCCCTGACTTGTAGCGGCTTAGTATTAAACCGATCCTACGAAACATGCATTAGCATATCCTGGAAAGATTGAGGAATTGTAGGAGGCCTTACTTAGAGTACACCTCAACGACCTTCGCCGGCAGCTCCACCGCATCCTCTGGCAAGCCTCCCCCCTGAACGACCGGCTGCCCATCCTGCACAGCTTCATGAGCCGCGATTTTTTGCAATATTAGATCAGCTAGATTCGTCCCTTGTTCTTCGGCTTGGTCATTCTGGGTAGGTTGAAAGACAGGGTCGCTTGTGTCAGAGGGCATGAACTTGTTGAAGAGATTGAGATCGTTCGAATCCACTTCCTGAATTCCAGCATGGTTAGAGAGAGTTCTCTAATAGCGGATCCTGAGACATACGACTTCCTCTACCACTTCATCCGCTTCGTCAACCCACGCTTCCTCCTCACTATTTTCTGCAGCACCATCCTCGGAGCCACTCTCCGCCCCGAATCGCGACTCGAAAGTGAACGCAGGATTTGGTGCCGAGGCCAGAGTCTCCTGATGCTCTTCATCGACTAAGTCTTGCCCAATCTTTAGGATCTTGCGCGAGGATCTGGAGTCGACGTATCCTTGATCTTCGGCCTCTGGCCTCGCTTTTCTCTTTTTCGATCTAGCTCTCAAAGGAGCGGTAGCTGTAAGGTCTTGTTCTAATGGAGCATGCCGTCTTTGAGATCTTGATCTTGAAATGGGCGCCATTGTTGCTGAATGAGCTGAAATGGCTTTACCTGAGTTCGAAAATTCGGTCCAATAGTGTTCAGTGCGGGAGACGAATGTTATCTTATCTTAGCGTCTCTCTGCCAGGCCGACGTATCCCTATAAGTTTGATATGGGAAGGACCGCCTCAATGCAGCCCCCATCAGCCACTCTTTGCCGCCTTAGCGCTGGGCTTAGGGGCAGGGCCTACTTCTAGCTCCGGGAAACCGGGTATGACGATCCCTCCACACACCGAGTACCACTCTGTTTCTCTTACCTTTCATAGCGGTTGTGAATCACTTTCCTCGCTCGCCGCCTTCATCAACCTTGAAATACTAGTGCTTACTATTCCCTATACGTTTGTATGCGATATGTTTTCAGTACTTGCCTGCACCGCACGATATTTCGTGGACTCTGCGGCTTTGCGGGGTTAAAAACATACCGCCTGACCCAACGGACATGGAAAAGTTTCAAGCAGTCACAAATCCATGTTGCATAAAGATCACTGCAAAGTGACTTGATCATGTCGAATCTGGGAAGATCCATGCAAGAACTGGGTAAATGTGGGCGCCGGCCCCTCCCCAGCATTCCAAGATTCAGAGGACTGGTTCGAGATTGCTTATCAAGACTGGTTGGCTTGGGCTTCAAGTGTGAGAACGAGACCAGGCTGAGGTCTCTACAGTCTCCATACCAGCTTATGTCCCCTGTGGTGTGTGATACCTGCTGCCGGTTTTGTTGCCTGGCGCTTTTGGACTGTCTAATTGCCCATCAGGAAATTTAATGACACCCTCTGCCAATGACTAATTCTGAGTCCGGTTCCGGATTGCCATAGGGCTCGTCCATTGTGCATAGATCAGGATACGAAAGACGTAGATGGCATTGGCCGCAAGGTCGTCTATTGCACAACAGCCAAAGGCTTAATATATGACCTGGACTTGATGCGCGATGGTGTTCATGTATGCGCTTCGCCTGAAAATGCCACGCTTAAGCGCTGATTGGAGGAGCCTAATTGGCAGCGAAAGATAAGGCTGAGAGGCGTCAATAAGTTGCATCTGGGGGACGACATTGTCCACAATCTTTGTGATGGAGAGGGCTAACTAATATAGGGGATGTTTCCAATACGCAGGAAGAGCGCCATTTCGTAAAAATAGGACGTTTTCATTGTTACACTAACCCATCGGGACTGTCCTAACCAATTTTATGCGCTAATTTGACCAATGAAAGAGCAGTTCCTTGTCGCCAGCAAATCGCAGATACCGAATTTGCCAAATTTCGCCACTTTATCGTCTTGCGCTGAATCGTGAGAAAACCTAACCCCAAATCAGATAAATCTGAACTCGAGTATTTGATCAAATATCTTAGATGCTACTAATGCTGTATCTTCTAGGTAGCAGCTCGTAATGAAGGAAATTCGCTTAAAATCCTGCTTGAGCATGGAGCCGATCCTAAAATCGCGGACATTCGAGGTTCAATACCTCTTCATCACGCCGGAGATCTGGCATGCGGCAAGACCTTTCTTGACTATGGCGCAAGCACTGGCTTCTACGATCTGCGAAGACGATCGAGCTGATGGCGTTTTAGCCACCTCTCATCTATCTGGCTTTCGCAACAAAATAAACCTAGGAACATGCATAGACTGCCAAGTCCAGGAATTCTCATTTCCAGCGAGTCTATCTTTCCAAAACAAGCGTACTAATAAGGCCAACAGCGCCGTCTGACCAAATCCATCTGTTCCATCATATACCCATCGTGCTATTTCTCATACTTATCGACCATTATCTATTCCTCACACCTCTCATCTACCGTCTCATTCTCCGGTGTCCCCGGCGGCGCCCAAGTCCCCTCTCCGCAACCATCCCCATCTCCCTCGCCCTCTCCGTCGCTCGAATCCGAATCTGTGGAAAACCTGGAAATAACACCCAGACTCAAATCGGATATTCCTTCATCCCCCAGTACGCATGGCTTAATCGTACCATCCTTGGGGTGCAAAGCCTCTATATGATCAGGAGGGATGGTAAATGTTTGATCGAGTGCTCGTAGTGATGAGGATGAGGATGGGGAGGGAGTGCATTGCCATTCTGATGGAGATGGAGTGGGTAGGCAGATGGATGTGGATGAGTTTTGGTGCTCGATATCTTCAGGTTTCGGATCAGGTCAGCACTAATCATTACAATAACCTGATTTGATTTGATTTTGACAGAGAGGGAATGAAAGCGCACCTAAATCGCGATTCTCCTTGCGTTGATGATGGTATTTCACCCAGATACTGTGCACTTGATACATAGTAACAGCGCCTAGCACCAGTGAGATTATCCCAAAGAAAGCGGTCATGAGGATTCCGGGTAGGGGCGAGGAGGGGGAGTTGTCATGACCCATTGTCTTCTTTTCTGTTCTTGTTGCTGGTTGTTTTGGAAAATGAATGGGAAATATAATAAGCGATTTGATCGTAGCAGCAGATGAAAACTTGAATACCAATATCGGAATCCGAAACGAAGAATTATAGAGGGAGATCTTCATTGCCATCGTGATGCATCGGCCTTTCTCCCCCTTTATATATCCCCCATCCCCAGCCCCATCCCCCATCTCCCATCTCCCATCATGTGCAATCAGCCCCGCGCCTGCGAATCCCACCACAGCGGAACCTTTTGATCAATGCGAGAACCTTTTCACCAATAAACGCGATAGTACACATACTCATACCTTCACCTCCAAACCAGCAAAATGGATTCGAGTATTTGAGTTGTTTTCGAACATTTTCCAGGCTGCTGGTTCAGCCGTTCATATGAACAATGAGAAAACTTTAGACTAAGACATTTTGGGCAGCGGGGCCGGGAAGTTGGATACAAGTGTAGGTTTGGGTTTGGGTTTGGGTTTGTTATCATGGTACCATAGATTGAGGTGCGCTCCGGGGCTAATGGCTAGGGTATCTTGAGGGAGGGTGGGAGGGAGGGGAATGAAGGCGAGAGTTGCTGTGGATTTTGATGTTGGTAGGAGGTTGTTTATGGAATGGGAGAGGAGTAAGATAAGGGGTACCATGGTTCACGGTAGAGTTTTAAGACGGAGCAGGATCCTGCTCCGCTCCGTCAGCCGGAAGTTTGAGTCGTTTGCGGGGGTTTCAGGGGTCATGAGAACAGAGGAGAAGGAGGAGGGATCAATAGTTCGGTTACCTTATCATTAGGTATGATGGTGAAGCTGGCTTTATGCCTATGGTATGAAATAGTGATATGACTCTCGCTCGGGCCTGTAATCCTTCCTTATAGAAGACATGGCGGATAAACAGTAGTGATGGACTTGACAGCGGCCGGAAATTCACGGTTTAGATAGCGGTCTATGCCCGCTCGGCCATACCCTCATCCACAGGACCATTAAAGCAGAAGGGTATTAGATCATGCGATTTCTAGGAAACTTTGGAGGGGTTTGTTTTGGATTACGGTATGATTAGGCCTGATCATCCCCTCTTTGAACCATGGAACGGTAAAAGCAAAAAGTTGGGGGAAAGTAAGAATATAAGCAACTTGTGTTTAGCTGTAGACGCCCTCAGAACTATGATATTTGCGATAGAATGCCGGTATATGCGTAAGTTATGCCTTATTCTCTTGTAGGTGGAGAGCCTATTATTGTTCATGAGCAGAGGCCGGCCATGATAGAATCTTTGAAGGAACGTCGTAATCGTAAGTACATTACATCGTTAATAATATGAAGAGATCGTCTATCTACATGAAGTCATTACAATAGATTATGACGGCGTTTATGTAGCTTAGTGAGGTCGACATGGCATAGATGAGTATCGGTAGAGGGAGGTGCAGACATTTCATGACCGGTTGGGTGACTGATGCGTGCTCATTCATTGTGCTGGGGAATGCAATGCGTCTCTCCGTTTCCGTTTGGGGTGGATGGTGATGGAGACGGATCGGGTGATAATGGATGCGATGTTGGCCTTGGCTAGTACTTGGTAACGGAACAGTCCTTGCAGGGAGATAATGTAAGACCACTGTCTTTGTTGGCAACATCTTAGGACCCATCAGAGCAGTGTCCGGGCGAGTCTAAACTTGCTGGGAATCCTGGAGGATGCAAATCAGGGTAGGAAGTAGACGCATCCTCCGCATAGACCACGGTCTGAGGTGATGCGGTGTCCTGCGGAGGTGATGTGGTGTCCTGTAGAGATGATGTGGTGTCCTGGAGTGGTGATGCAGTGTCTTGGATAGGTGATGTGGTGTCCTGAACTGGCACAACATCGAGTTCTGGCGTTTGTAAGGGCCGCAACGGTAGAGCAAAGGCAGCATCAGGGTTGAGGCTTGGACTGGGGGTAGCGTGTGACTCGTTCCTGATTTCGACAGGCTCAAGATCAATTGTTGAGCTGTTTGAGGGACCTAGCTGGTGAGAAAATGGTGCAACAACTTCATTGGCGATATATTGAAGATGGTTGACGTTATGGACAGGTGCTCCATTAGTACTTGTTGTGTTTGAAGGCTCTTGTCGAACGACTCGACCAGATCCTAAAGCGAGCTCGACGTCTGTATAAAGGAGTAAGCAAAGGTTATCATTTGATCCAATGGTGACAATGTGGGCGGCACACCTTGAGATGACTGGCGCGAGTTGTGATGATGCTCGTGCCACAACCGCCAAGCCACATAAGACTGATAGATAGTGACGACGCCAATGATTGTTCCAGCGGTGCCATAGATGATCGTGGTGACGATATCAGCTGAGATGGAAGGCATTGTTCGGGTATTGGATAGGATGGGTGGGGATCAAAAAATCAGCTTTCTCCACTACTGAGAGTTGTAAGGAAGGTATATGACCAGAAAGGTAGGAAAGCGCCGCTTCTTGTATTCTTAGGACTGAAAGCTATAGGGAAGGGATCTGATCAGAACAGTGGGAGAGCGGCGCTTCTTATATTCCATCTTTGGACAAGGCTGAACACTACCGGGCGGTATCACAATGAGAAGATTGAGCTCAAATCGTAGGGTTACAGGGTCTTGAGTCTTGTGAGAGAAAAGCGTTCTGTTGGAAAGTGAGAATCGACGTAATGGTAGGTGGATGCAGATCACGACAGTCCAGCCGCAGCCTCCTGTCAAGATTGGGGGAAGTGGACCTGAACCCTGTATCCCACATGGTACCTCACCGCCTTCCATGGCAATTATTTCATCGCTATTGGAAGAGGCCGGATGGAACTGAGGATAAATGTGCTTAGTTTGGTGGACGAATGTGTCTTAATTGCACCTTCCGGGGATGAGCGTGTTCGGCTGACGAAGCGAGCATTGCGTGGCGTGGAGATATTATTGAGGAGGAGCGAACCTGCGCGGCGGAGCAAGACTTTGATAGGTTGAGGGGATGGATGAATAGCTTTGATATGCATTAAAAGTTATAGGGTTGCGGTGCCAACATGATATGACAAGGGTGCGCATAGACAGTCTACCCCCTTGAGGCAATCCTGATTCCATCAAAGATTTTCGGATAACCTTCTAGAAGCTGGACCGCATAGACACTAGCCTGATTCCGTTCATGGATTGCGTGAGATTTACAAGGTCGGTAGGCTGAGGGCTGCTGCCAAGGGAGCCTACAGCGCAATACGTGAGGCTTTGAGGCAGGTGCCGGTGCCCCCCTTCCATTGATGAGCAACACGAGGCGGCCCGACCAGTAAGCGCAATGCCTGCAGATGCACGGTGCACATCAGGGACCCGTGCGCCGCTACAATGAGCACTCAAATGACGCCCGTTTTTCGTCTGTAAAACCCCCCTGGTAGAAGAACGGGGTAGCCATGCCTACCCCCAACCACACAGCACTACAAGCTCAAAGGGGTCTAATCCTAAATTGTAGCTTTTTAGGACCTACTAAGTTTTCCAACCCTCTCTCTGCCAACCTCCCTTCCCTCCCCGTCCCCCGTCCCCATCCATCCATCCACACCCGCCCAACACTACCCATCCCCTACCCCCAATCGCGTTACGCATATCCGAATCCCTAATGCACCCCTCTACACGTCACTCTTGCCTGCCTACCACCCTCTGCCCTTTGTGATTCGGTATGCCCCTCAACACCACCACCAGTCCCTTTCCAACTGCTCATCCTTCCTGCATCTTACCATATCCCTTCTCAAACTGCTCGACCTTGATGCACCTATCCTAGTCCTCCTCGAAAGAACAGCGTATCGGGATGCCAGCAGCTGAGCACTATAGAACCCCCATCCTTTCTGCGCCTTACCCGTTCCTCGCTCGCCACCGCTAGTGCCGCACACCTGTTGCCCACTCAACGCTTTGGGCACACAACTCCTGCGCACACAAGCCCTGCACCCGCAAACTCCCACGCGCAAAACACCCCACCATTGAATGCTGACGCGCATTGTTGGACACAGGCTGCAGATCGAGAAACAAGGTAGATCTAAGATCTGACCCAACATTGTGCACAATGCATAATCCTACTTTCCCGGCAACCCCCATTATCAACTGTAAATTGTGTTTCTTCAGGGAATCTGCCTCGAACCAGCGAGACCCACAGTCAACATCAAGGCGCAGGCTGGACCTTGCGCTGACCATTGAATCGGGGAGAGGTAGGAATGGCGGTTGAGCAAAAGTAAGGTTTTAGGTCGTAACCCGGTGGCGGAGAAGACCCGGTGGCCTTGACCGTTTGTGGCTGTTTTGTGTGATGTGTCACCCTCCTTACTTATATCCCTCTTACTTGTCACCCTTTTTATTCTAGTCTCTAAGTAATGATCCCCTAGACTCTACCTATCCACGTTATGCCCATCCACATTCTGCTGCACGGAAGGAACAACATTTTGCGCACCACGAAAAGTACTTTAAAGGCGTTTCACGTCTCAGACCTGGCGATTATCAATGTTCTGCTCATACCTATTCTGCTTACCCATGTCCCGGCCTTCCCTTACCTATCTATACATCCGTGCTTTGCTCAAAGTTCTCTGATCAGGCTTATTCTGCTCGTTCAAGTCCTGCCTATCAATGTCATGCTGTCCAAGTTCTGCTCATCGATAGCTGCCTAGCTCTGCTCAGGCCCGACTATTCTTCGCCTTTGAACCCCTCCGACCCCGCCTCTTCGTGTTCTGCCCGGGCATACCTTTTGCCTACCTCCTTGTCTCATCGACCCAGTAAGGAACATAGAAATCGACCCCGTGAAGCTTATACCTCAAACATGACGTTCAATCAACAAATGGAAGCCTGTCCAATCAATAACAGCTTATCCCTAGATAAAGAATAACGTGAAATGTATAATCTTGACAGTCCTGGCTTTTCGGGCATGATGCCCGAAAAGCAGTCTCCTTTCCGAGTTGTAGCTGCCCAAAGTACTCACACCCTCCGGACAGACTGTTCTACTGTTGTTATTCAACCCTTACTAGATGGAATGCGTGAGTCAACCAATTGGTGGAAGAAACTTGACCATCTCTCGATATTCGATGAGGCGGCACGTCAGGAAGATGTGGTGCAGTAGGCAAGAGTAAGTAGAGTCCGGAAGAGAAAGCGCACCAACTTATCGTGCAATGCTCTTCTCAAGCAGAGTAGGCATGTGTTCTGAAACAACAGAAAAACAAGTTCTGATGGCGTTGCTTGTAAGACTGACACACGTCTTCGACGCTAGCGTACCAGCCCCGCCAGTCGTACTATTAGTTAGCGAAGATCTCATCATATGCCAGAAATTGAACCAACTCCGACTGCTCAATAGATACTAGCAGCAATCCTCTCAATACGTGATGCAGAAAGAATGTTTCCAAAAGAAAGTCCTCTATTCAACCTAGTACTTTTCCTACCAAGAATGTACCTCGTTGAGATAAAAGGCTAAATGGGTATCATGTTGAAGGCCGGATGTTGAAGAAGGCCGGTCCAATGCAATCCATCTAAGACTCCAATCGTATGCTAATGTCCGAAATCACTGGCGGTCTCCCATCACGTCGGTACAGGTGCTGCCGCCCCAGTCATGCCGTCTATAGAGTCCACAGGCGCACAGGAACAGAAGAGATTCATATCGCCGTAAGCTATTGTAGTATTAGCAG
Organism: Cladonia macilenta KoLRI003786; assembly: GCA_000444155.1. NCBI lineage: Eukaryota > Fungi > Ascomycota > Lecanoromycetes > Lecanorales > Cladoniaceae > Cladonia > Cladonia macilenta. The sequence goes on from KE598563.1 coordinate 1,073,768, forward strand.
AAGGAAATCTGGTCTGGTGATATAGTTGACGTACCATCGTCAACCCTAGTAACACTGGGCCAGAACTTCTTCTCCTTCAACCAGGGCAGTGGATAGGCAGCTTTTTCTTTTCCGTAGCTTCTATTCCACTTCTCGCCTACAAGCAGATCCTGCAGCGAGTGCGGTGCCATCTTCAGAACATTTTCTTCTTTCGGCTGCTCCCCCTTCTCCACGTCTGCAATCTCTTTGCGTATCTCAATCAAGGCGTCACAGAAGCGGTCGATTTCAGCCAGATCCTCACTTTCTGTCGGCTCAATCATCAGCGTATTTGCTACTGGCCAGGACATGGTCGGGGCGTGGAAGCCATAGTCCTGTAGACGCTTGGCAACGTCGATGGCTTCGATGTTAGCTGTGTCATGAAATGGGCGGACGTCGAGAATAAACTCGTGTGCGCAGCGGCCGGCAGCGTTGGTGTAAAGGATCTTGTAGTGAGGTTTCAGGCGGGACATGATATAGTTGGCGTTGAGTATGGAGATTTTCGTTGCGTGAGTGAGTCCCCGGCCGCCCATCATCTTGATGTATGCCCAGCTGATGGGAAGTATACTTGCAGAACCCCACGGGGCTCCACTTACAGGGGCAATGCTCTTGTCGCCGCCAGTCTTAATAAGCGGGTGGCCAGGTAGGAAAGGTGCGAGGTGAGACTTGACGCCTATGGGACCGACGCCAGGCCCACCGCCACCGTGCGGAATGCAGAAGGTCTTGTGAAGGTTCAAATGACACACATCGGCACCAATTTCGCCAGGCGAACATAGCCCAATCTGAGCGTTCATGTTCGCTCCATCCATGTAGACTTGCCCACCATGAGCATGCACCATTTCGCAGACCGCTTTGACTTCTGGCTCAAAGACCCCATAGGTACTTGGATATGTGATCATGATTGCCCCAAGCTCATCGCTGTATTTCTCGCATTTCGCTTTCAGGTCTTCCATGTCCAGATTGCCGGTTATCTTGTCGCACTTGATCGTCACTACACGCATGCCACACATAGCAGCGCTTGCAGGGTTGGTGCCATGTGCGGAGACCGGTATGATGCATATATCTCTCTTCTTCCCGGGCTGCTCTTCTAGGTACTTGCGAATTACCCGCAGACCAGTGAACTCACCTTGAGCGCCAGAATTAGGCTGGAGGGACACTGCATCAAAGCCGGTGACTTCGGCTAGGTTGCTTTCGAGCTCGTTTATGAGAGTTGTGTAGCCTTTCGCTTGGTCCACTGGAACGAAAGGATGGATCGAAGAGAATTCCGGCCAAGAAACAGGTATCATTTCAGTGGTTGCGTTGAGCTTCATTGTACATGAGCCCAGCGGAATCATTGAATGAGTTAACGATAGATCCTTGGATTGGAGATGATGAATGTAGCGGAGGAGTTCGGTTTCGGAGTGATGAGTGTTGAAGACAGGATGCTCAAGGTAAGCAGAGTCACGCTTCAGAGAGTTAGGTATCCCGGAGACCGTCGATAAAGACAGCGAAAGATCTGTGGCGATCTCCGTCACAGAGGGGGATTCCTGTCCCGACGAGAAATGAGCGAATACCGCCAGAATATCCTCTAGATCCTTTTTCTCCACAGTTTCGTCCAGAGTCACTCCAAGTCTGTCAGCGTCGAGAATCCGGAAATTGATACCCCTGGCCTCCGCAGCCCATGCAGCAATTTCTGGTGCTTTCCCAGTTCCTACATCTATGGCTACGGTGTCGAAAAGTGATCTGCCATCTCCGCCTCTGCCTTTTGAAGTGGTACTGTAACCCAGCTGTCGAACGCCTTCTTCAACGATACGTGCACTATTGACTGCTTTTTGGGCTATGGCCCGGAGTCCCTCAGGTCCGTGGTAGACTGCATAAAACGCACTCATGTTTGCAAGCAATGCCTGAGCAGTGCAAATATTACTAGTAGCCTTCTCCCGTCGGATGTGCTGTTCACGAGTCTGTAGTGTTAGCCTCATGGCCCTATTTCCAAGCCTATCCTTTGAGACCCCAATCAATCGACCAGGAATCTTCCTCTGATATTTCTCTCCACAAGCAAAGAAGGCAGCATGTGGTCCACCATATCCAAAAGGCACTCCGAGACGCTGGGCATTTCCAAAAGCAATGTCTGCACCGAATTCCCCAGGTGGTTTGAGCAATGTCAAAGCTAGTAGATCTGTAGCCACACACATTGTGGCGCMCTGGGAATGCACAACATCCGAAAGACCTTGAAAATCCTCCACACCACCTTCTGTATCAGGATATTGTACCAAAACACCGATCAGATCATCTCCCGTATCTTTTACCCGCTTGCAACCATTCTCCAATATGTCTGCCACCACAATCTTGATGCCGAATCCATCTGCCCGCGACTGTAGTACGGCAATTGTTTGGGGATGGCATAGATGGGAGACCAGAAAAGACTTATCCGGCCGTTTTTGACGAGATGCAGGTAAAGCGTTCATCGAAAGTGTCATAGCTTCTGCGGCAGCAGTGGGCTCGTCCAAAACTGAGGCATTCGCTATCGATAGTGCCGTCAGGTCGGTCACAACAGTCTGGAAGTTTAGTAACGATTCCAGCCGCCCTTGACTTATCTCCGGCTGATATGGTGTGTAACTTGTGTACCATCCTGGCCCTTCAAGTACATTTCTCTTTATGACCTCTGGTACTTTTGTCCCAGCATATCCACAGCCAATGTAGCTTCTCATGACCTTATTCCCACTTGCAATCTGGCGAAGGCGTGCTATCAATTCGGTCTCTGAGTACCCTTCCGGTCTCGAGTCGAAGGCCGGGCCATTGATGTCGATGTCTTTCGTGCTCACTATGTTCTTAGGCAGTACCTGATCTATAAATTCATCCAGTGATCCAATTGGAGGGTCCAAGGTCTTGAGTATTTGTTCTGCGTCGCTTGAGGATGGGCCGATGTGCCGCCGTGAGAAAGTATCCAAAGGGTCAAGCACCGAATTGCTTTGTGAGGTAGGCTTTGTCCCATTAGTATTACCGGTCGTAGCATTAGTGTAGAAAGGCCTTTGCAAAGGTTTGAGAGCAGACCGCGTGGCTCGAAGGCATTCCGAGCACGTCGTTGATGGCGAAACTCGCCGGGGCAAATTGCTCGCGTGCAAAAGGGACATCCGCAATACTGGCCGCATAGCTGCGAATTTTGCTGTGCTGTTAGATGCTTGGGACTTTGTGCGGTCAGTCCTGCTCCATTGGAGTGAAATAGGTCCCACCACCACCGTACTTGCGATCTTGCGAGCTCGTGTGGTCGGCTGGAGCGTCAATCGGGAGAATGCGGGGATAAGAGACTTTTTCAACGATACCCGCGTTATGATGTAATAAAACAATTATTGTTATCGCCAACGGCAGTAGAATGGAATGCCCATATACGATAAGATCCCCATACTGGGGAAGGCTTTAAACGTCTCGCATAGTATAAGGATCTGTTCGAGTTTTCGGACGTTTAATTATTGGAATATTCTATGATTCTACTTTGTGTGCTTGCCCGACTAAGTCCTCGGTAGTGTTGACTAATATTTCAAACGCTTTTTGCAAGTGTTCCTCGTCTGCTTTCTCATTTGCGGAGACAACTCGAATAGCGTATACACCATTTACGACACTGCTAGTCAGAAAGATCTCCCCAGAAGCATTGATCCTCTCGTAAACGCTTTTCGTGAGAGAATTTGTGTGATCCAACTCAGCAGTGGAGTTATGTGGCATGATATCAGAAGTTGCAAGACCTTCACTGACCTTTGTCTCCGTGTGATCGTTCAGAAGCCCCCAATCTATAAGCTTAGGGGTTGCCACGGTGAATACAGTCAATGCAAATGCTGGTGGTGCAATGATTCGGAACAAGTCTTTTCTGCCCCGTATCCAGTTGGCGAACTTCTCGCCTAGGGTGATATGCCGCCGTATATGAGCCTTTAGTCCATTGACACCATATGTGCGGAGGACGAACCAGATCTTCAGGGCTCGGAAACGGCGACCCAGTGGTATCTGCCAATCTCGATAGTCGGTGACTAGGCCAGTATCTGAGAATGGGTTCCGAAGATAAGAAGGGGTGACACTTAGAGCGGATGTCAGATCTTTACGGTTGCGGACAAACAAGCAACTTGCGTCAAAGTTGGTCAATAGCCATTTGTGCATGTTCATATCGAAGCTGTCGACGGCCACGAAATCTTTTGCTATGTGGGCGTACTCCTCGCACACAAGAGCTGCGCCAGCATATGCAGCATCAACGTGGATCCAAATATTCCCCGGTGAGCGAGTCTTCCTTATTACAGTTATGATCTCGTCGAATCGATCTACCGCGCAGGTCGATGTTGTGCCAAGGGTGGTGAGAAGAAAGAACGGCTCGAGACCTTCGGATTTACATTGGTCCAATGCAGCTTGAACGTCAGCACCTGTCAATGCGAGATCACTCTCTGAACTGCAGGGTACGGACTTGTACCGGACACCAGCGATCAAAGCCGCCTTGGCTAAGCTGCTGTGGCTTTGGTCGCTGCCAAGAACGACCAGACGACTCATTGTTTGGTCCCTCTTGTCTTCTCTGTCTTTCCCTTCAAGTCCCTCACAGGCCGTAGTCAAGTATCTTTCTCTTGCAGCTACTACGACCGTAGCAGTCGCTTCACTAGCACTTCCTTGTATGACCCCACCACCTTCGCCTTCGCTTAGAAAACAATTCGGTAGATGTAGTGTCTGAGCAAGCCAGTCAAGGACCACGGTCTCGAGTTCGGTGACAGCGGGGGAGCAGATCCAATTGAAGGAAGGGGCCGTAAAAGCTGCCGAGTATAGCTCACCAAGCATAGATGGATATGTTGCGTTTGCAGGGAAAAACGCCATGAAGTTGGGGGATTGCCTTGGTCCTAGTCAGCTTGATATCAGATACCTGATGTCCGATTGCGCAGCTTACCAATGGGTTAGACCAGGCATTATCTTCGCTTCGATGTCTTTCTGTATGTCCGCCCATTGTTCCCCTTCTTCAGGTGGTGAGGACGGGAGAAGCTTGCGTAAGTAGCCTGGTTCGACATTTGAGACCACACGACGGTTTTGGATAGTGTCATAGTAGTCGATGACTATATGTGCAACTGTTAGCTCTGCGTTTGGAAAAGTTGGGTGTCTGGGTAGATTATACCCTCATCGATCGCTGCGTGGGCCGCCTTGCGGAATTCTTCTGCATTCATGTCCACCGTCAGTAAAGGGAAAGGATTGTTGAAGACGGGATAGTACACACTCTGTACAAGCTTGACTCATTGGTGTATGATGTGAGAGGATATCCCATGAAGTGAAGCTACCGTAGCCCGCGGGAACACAAATTTAGACCGGCACCGGTTATCTTTCCCCAGCGAGGCTAGGTTACATCGAACGCGGAATTTGGCCCGCTCTTGGCGTGCTCAGGATGAGCATCTGGACTATCTGACCCCAACTGCAACAGGCGACAATCAAGCTGTTTGACATTAACGTGCAAAATACCAACGAAAAACTGGGTTGCTAGGTCCTATGATGGAAAGAGCACCTTTGCTACTCTGCTCGGAGCGTGGCGTATGAGATATCGATCACAGCTATTGCTAGGGGCCTCCAGCCGTGCAGGTACCTATATACTCGCATGATAAAGCTTGAGAAGTATGAGTTGCGATGATTGACCCCTCGAAGCTCTGAGCTTGCGTAATACTGTGGAAAAGCATGACCGATGCAACGAAAGTATCGTATGCACACCTCTTATCGAGAGAACGAAAAGATGGGCATAATTCGCTACCTGAACTGAAACATTGGAGCGAGATCTACGAAGTATTGCACAAGACAGCTGGCCGACGCTCATTTCGATATTCTTTGTATTAATACATCGCCTACATTCCTAGACCCTTACATGAAGTGATATCGGGGAAATCTAGGCCTGGCCTAGTGCACCACATTCACGTTGGTGGACTCCTTAATACTTGGAAATTCTCCATTCCGCCATTGCGTTCCGCCGCAACCTGAATTCACGAGAAGCAATATAGACGGTCAGGTTCCAATAATGCTGGCCGTTGTAACGCTGTCGAGTATCTGTCTTTTCCAGGACACGTCAAATCATCTTTGGAAAGAGGTTCGGATCCGAGGTCCTGGATAATTTAACTCCTGGGTGGGAAAGATATGCCCGTGACTGCTGGAGCTTTACCGAAGCTGGACCCGGAATACTGAAGACTACAGATATTGTATCCGCGGACCGCACCCGAGCACGCCTTACTATCATACAGAATTGAGGCTACTCGTTCGCCGTCGCATATGAAATCCGGACTGGCGCATTTGCTGCCTTAGACTTTTAGTCAAAGATCACTCAGTGGGTTGCTGACCCTGTTCAAAAGAATATAGGGTGCTTTAGATCCGCAAACCAGAAAAACAATAACACAGAACAAAAAATTTCTCCCATTTCGATGTTCATGTGCCTTGATATGGATTCGAAAGCGCACCGAAAGAGTTCAAATTGATTTTTTCGAGATGAATCTCCTTACTCACAGAGACTGGAATGGAATTTTGAATCCGAACCACAATTTTTCACTACTCCAGAAGACGCCCAAACAAGGACACTTTGGGCAGAGCTATCTCTTGTGTCAGTAGTAATCGTGAAGAAGACGCAAGGACCGTCAAGATTTAGGAATGTTGAYATGAAAGGCCTTGATGTACGGAGGGGTTTTCTGTGGTGCACTTGACGATTAACGGCGATACACCCAGCCAATAAGGCCGACTGCAACTGGTGACTCCTTCTATAAGATTGATTATCCTGGTCTGTGAATCGATGAGATTAGGTGTACTTTCCTCTTTAAAGCGTGATTCCATCAAAATCCGAAGTGTAAACCCAAGAACGGAGGGAACAAATTGACTTCGTGGGGCGCGGGAACTGCGGGGTTGATTCCTCATCAAATARGGCGGGCATCATGTAGTGCATAAGCAGTTATTTTGGTCTGAAGACATAAGAACATCGCGCTCCTGCACATGCCAGATCCCATTCGACTACACTCTTGATTGCCTTTAGAAGAAAGATCCAAAAATCCGGTCACATACATACACCCAAAATGCCTCACGCAACCGCTACGTTCAACGGCAAAGTCATTGCCGAAGCTGACAAATGGGAATTCGTTGAAGGAAACGTTTACGCGACTATACCATTGGCAGTGAATTAATACTCCAGGCTGACAGAAGCAGTTCCCTCCAGACAAAGTCGACAAGTCGGTCTTGAGCGACTCCTCTTTGACTACCTTTTGCCCTTGGAAGGGTACGGCTTCATACTACAACATTAGCGTGGACGGTAGGAGTTCAGTAACTGATTCTGCACACAAAAATTGACACGGAAAATGATAGGACAAGAAGCCAAGGACGCTGCTTGGTATTATCCAAGCCCGAAGACGGACAAAGCTTCGCCTCTCAAGGATCACGTTGCCTTTTGTAGGTGAAGTATGATCCAAATCAGACATCATTGCTGACACTCTACTAGACAAGACCAAGGTCGACGTCAAATCGGAGTAAGATGCACGCTGTTTGCTTGGGGATCTTGTGGATCTGACTTTGCAAATGCAAAGCCAAGAGACAGGCAGGATGCATTCTTTGTTGAGTGGAGATAGGCTCTAGCCTTCATGGACAGAAGCTACTGCGTCCCTTTTTGAGCGAGCTGTCCAGATCGTAAAACATAGAACAAGATTGAGCAATGGAAGTAGGTCCTAAGAACTTGCCTCCCAAGCCTGTTAAGGTGACTGGCTATTGGACTCCGTCTACCCCTCTTTGCCTTGTTGTATAGCATTGTAATTACTCGTATGAGGGAGAGAGCCAGAGTAATGTGATCAGCTCAAGGGATGCGACATTGTCGGGTTGCAGCTAAGAATGATGGTGCTTCCACAAGACGAACTCCGGGAGTAATCAGCTAAACYAAAAATACTCCTAGCGGATAACTTAGCGTTATATGAACTGACGAATTGACGCGACGCGTCTACAGAGTAGGTCAAGTTCAACTTGGGCCTCTTCGTAGTGCTCCGAGTATCATCTACTTTGGGGAATAGCCGACATGGCTGGGTACGAGGAGAGTCAATACAACGACAGCAACCGTGCCTTTCTGCAAGCTTTCATTGCCAGGAATCCGCTCACATTTGAAGATGCCAAACCCATCCTCGCATCTATCTTCTCAGCTCATGGTAAGTACATGTCCAGATATAGCTATGAGATAGCTTCGCACTGACGAATAGCAGAAAGGCGAGAGRTCCTTGCCGAAGACGTGACTCAATCTGACTTCAACTCCTACATTTCTGCTGCAAACAACGCAATCTCTCCATTTGATCTGGAAATAAGAAGTAGCTACCACCAGATCAGCCGAACCCGCATATTTGCTCTCGTCAATTCCACCAGCGATCCMATCACTCAACTGGCTACAACTCATGCAGCGGATGAGATCAGCTTCCTCAAACGAGTTCTAGATGCCATGTTCGAAACCTACAACACCCAGCGCCATGAGATCATGGCAATTACATCAATGCAAGCCATCCAATTAGCCAAAGCACCTACGGAGGATAGAAGGCAAACCCAGAATGGGATTGAGACACAGGGAAGCACAGGACAGAGCCTTACGCAGGTACAGGCGGAGAAGATGATGAACACCCTGGTTGAGGAAGGTTGGTTCGAGAAGAGTCAGAAAGGCTTCTATAGCCTGAGCCCAAGAGCACTGATGGAGCTGAGAGGATGGCTTTGGGAGACCTACAATGATATTGACGATGAAGAAGATGAAGATGACGAGGAAGCGAGCGTGTCAAAGAAGATCAAACTGTGCTTTGCGTGCAAAGAGATCATCACTACGGTGGGTGCGCAAAGGCAGATTGGTATGGTATTCAGGCTGAAACATGTTTAGGGTCAACGATGTCCGAAGAAGACATGCCCATGCCGACTACACGATATATGTACACAGAGGTTCTTCAGAACGCAGCAGTCGAAAAAATGCCCACTTTGCAAGACAGACTGGACCGGCAACGACTTTGTTGGGGAGAGAGCAGCCGTTGCACTCAAGCCTAAGAGGAGGAGCTTGGGTGGGGCAGTTGCCAGGAGGCAGAGTCCGGTAGCCATGGAGGAGGAGGTTCATGAAGAGGAAGAGGAAGAGGAAGAGGGCTAAGACTGCATCAAAGGATATGTCCGTCAACGGTTACCGACAATACCCATTATTTCCGGGTCTAGAGTTACCGCGGTTAAATGTCGACCTTGCCAATGTTAATGGCAGCAGGTCATGGCGCATCACGTGGGCTCAATACCTAATTGTCGTCATCAGGGTATGTCGCACAGTGGAGAGATGGAAGCATGAGCATGGCGTCAAGCCTGGTTGGTGTTCCCTTTCGCTAGGCATTGCCCATCCGGGCCAAGCCGAGAATCAGTCTAGGCGATCTTCAGCCTCGCTAAATGTGGCTAAATCTAGGTACCCCACTTTGCAGCGGGGAAATCCCCGCCCTTCGCGTGGCTTGACGCCTAAACATTCCCGAGATCCTTTCCCACCTGCCAATCAAGGCCAACTACGACGTAATCCCCCAATTAAAGGCCGGCTGACGAGCTCTCGGAAGCTCTCAAGCTTTCAAGCTCTGGTTCCTGGCGTTATTTGACATCATACTGTTTATCATGCTTCTACCGTGCATTTACTGCTTGCTGTACATATTCTTCCGCTCGCCCCACAATCTACAAACATGTACCCTCAGCAGCTCCCTATCTGAAGCCTTGCCGCTGAATCGCTGTCATTCTGCAGGCCATATTCTGCTATTTACCTCACCAATTGACATGATGCATTGCGTGCGCTCCTTGCTGCTTTCTGCTCTCGGCTTCTTTCTGTTCGGCATTTACACTGATGCACAAGCTCTGAACTCCACCACTTCCAATTCCATATACAATACGCGTTTTGAGAATGTGACATGGGACAACGCTGCATGGGAAGTCCGCACCACCAACTTGGATCAAGGCCATTTCCAGTCCCGTCTAAGCATAGCTAATGGATACCTGGGCATCAACGTCGCTGCAGTCGGACCTTTTTTCGAATTTGACACTCCAGTCGACGGTGACGACATCAATGGCTGGCCTCTGTTCGACCGAAGACAGACTTTTGTGACCATTGCCGGSTTTTTCGACGAACAGCCAACCACCAACGGCACGAATTTCCCATGGCTCAATCAATATGGAGGTGAAAGCGTCATTAGTGGTATACCTCATTGGAGTGGTATAGTGGTGGATCTTGGTGCCGATGTATATTTGGATGCTACTGTCGATAACACAACCATCTCGAATTTCAGCTCTACATTGAATGCGAAGCAGGGTATCGCGACCTGGTCATACACATGGGCTCCAGCCAACATGAGCACTTCGTTCGATATCAGCTATACTATGTTCGCTCATAAGCTTTACATCAACCAGGCATTCGTGCAGCTACAAATCACGCCTTCCGCAGATACCAATTGTACCATTGTCAACGTGATGGATGGCACAAGCGCCCTTCGAACAAACTTTACAAGTAGTGGTATGGAGGGGTCTCAGATCTACTCGGCTGTTACACCCTACAATGTTCCCAACGTGACAGCTTACATTTACTCCACTATGGAAGGATCTGCTGAAGTGGACATGTCATCACTTGCAATCGTGACAGACAAACTGTACATTGTGGTGAATGCTTCCAGTATTGCACAAGGAGCGAGTGCGGCGTTGAAAGCTGGACAGACAACGACGGTGACAAAATACATTGGTGGAGCTTCATCGGATGGCTTTCTAGATCCTCAAAGCACCGCTTCAGGCGAATGCATGCAAGCTATGCAAAATGGGTTTCAGCAATCTATGGCAACGCATGTGCAAGAATGGGCTGTCGTCTTCCCTGACGATTCCGTCGATAACTACACATACCCTGAGAACGGAACACTTCCAGCTGATCAGTACATTATTGAGTCAGCAATCACTGCAGTACTAAACCCGTACTATTTGCTACAGAATACTATCAGTGCCAATGCTCTTTCCAACGCCAGCTATGCTCCGATCGATACTTGGAGTATCAGCGTTGGAGGTCTGACCTCTGATTCGTATGCCGGATTGGTCTTTTGGGATGCCGAAATCTGGATGCAACCTGGTCTAGCAGTTGCACATCCCCAAGCAGTAAAGCAAATTGCCAATTACCGAATTCAGCGGTATGGACAGGCAAAGGCTAATGCTCAGACTGCGTACCAGTCTTCAAAAAATACCACTACCTTTTCAAGTGATGCTGCTGTCTTCTCTTGGACTAGTGGAAGGTATGGCAATTGTACTGGAACTGGTCCTTGCTTCGGTGAGTACAATGAATTGTTTATAGAAGATCTATAACGCTAATATCTTATGCAGACTACGAATATCACATCAACGGCGACATCGCTCAGGAATTCGCGAACTACTGGGTTGTATCAGGTGATACAGAATTTTTCAACTCATCGATATACCCTGTTTATCATTCAATTGCCACGTTCTACTCCGAATTAGTCACCAAGAATGGTTCGTCATACGTGTTAACCAATATGACGGATCCGGATGAGTATGCCAACGCAGTCGACAATGGAGGCTATACAATGCCACTGATTGCAGACACCTTGACCAATGCCAATACTTTCGCCGGGTTCCTTGGATTGACGCCTAACTCAACATTCACCGACATTGCATCTAATATCTTTATCTCTCGGGATGCAAGTGCTGGTATCATCGACGAATACACAGGCATGAACGGCAGCATCTCCGTCAAACAAGCAGACGTAGTCTTGGATACCTTCCCCTTGAACTACCAAGTAAACTACACAGCGCAAGATTCTCTTAACGATCTCAACTACTACGCTGGCAAGCAATCCCTCAACGGCCCCGGCATGACCTACGCCATCTTCAGCATCGTCGCCAGCGAAGTCGAACCTTACGGCTGTGCCTCCTACACCTACCAGCAATACTCCGAACAACCCTACGCCCGCGGCCCCTGGTTCCAGCTCTCAGAACAACTCATCGACGACTACAACCTCAACGGCGGCACCAACCCCGCATACCCCTTCCTCACCGGCCACGGCGGCGCCAACCAAGTCACCATCTTCGGCTACCTCGGCCTCCGCCTCAACCCCTCCTTCACCCTCAGCATCAACCCCTCCCTCCCCCCCCAAATCCCCCACCTCAAATACCGCACCTTCTACTGGCAAGGCTGGCCCATCTCCGCCACCGCAAACCAATCTTCCACAACCCTAACCCGCCTCCCAAACCCCTACCTCACCGCAAACATGTCCTTCGCCACAACCCCCATCCCCATCCAAATCGCCAACTCCAACACAACATCCTATATGCTCCCTCCCAACGGCACCATCACAATCCCAAACCGTAACATCGCAAATATCACCGCCGTAAAGGGAAATATAGCTCAATGCCTCCCCATCACCTCCCCCGACGATTTCCAACCGGGTCAATTCCCCATCTCAGCCGTCGACGGCGCTTCCGCTACGAAATGGCAACCGAATTACTCGAACATCACTCAATCCCTCACCCTAACTCTCTCGTCTCAACCCTACCAACCCATCTCGGCTTTCTTCTTCGACTGGGCGCAAAATCCCCCTTCGAACTTCACAGTACTTTTCCATAACACCTCCCTCCCCACGGATCCGGGCGCTGTAATCGCCACCACGGTCTCGGAAGTTGAGATCAGTATCCCATATAATGCCTCCACCGTTGCTCTCATAACGCCATATACGAGTAATACGACGAATGTGACGCTAAATCCGCCGGTTTGGAGCGGTAATTACGCCACCCTTGAAATCTTTGGGAATCAAGTTAGCAATTTGACTAATAGTACGGGAGCGACGGTGGCGGAGTGGGCGATTATTGGGAGTGAGGGGCAGGTGTTGCCGGTGGGTGGTGCGAGGTAGTTGATGGGGAAAGTGTTGTATAAGAGTGAAAAGCGGATACAAGTGGGCAAAAGCGGGTATGATATTTTTCTGAGATATGAATCATCTCGAACGATTTGTATATAGCGTATTGAGAGTGTGGTTTGGATATACAGAGAGGGATATGAGGTATGATATATATGGGAAGATGATGTAAGTAATGTGTATATAGATGAGGTAATGGAATGTGAATGGAATCGAATGGATTGGATATATCAAGCTAGTTTTTGGAACTGTGAGGAGAGGAATTGTGCTGCGGGAGGTGGGGGATAGGGGTGGGACTGAGGAGGTGGGTTTTGGAGAGTAGCAATGTGGGATATACTTGACATAATTGTTTTTAGGATTTGAAGAAGGAATGTAAACCTCCAGCATCTCACCTGCTCGCCTGATGTGCTGTTAGTGAGCCTTCTTCCATTGTAAAACAATCCCTATATCCTGTTACATTATCCTAAACCCTTCATTAACCATGGCATAAATAAATGGGTCTTGTCTAAGCCTAAGAGCCTGACACGATGATGGTAAAAAATAACCATTAGCTTAATGCGTACTGTCACGCGTAAATATACACTAAGTTATCACGCTGGTCATTACAAGAGTTTACCCCCTTGCTGTCAAAAGCCCTTCACTGTATATATAGTCTTACAAGACTGTACCTAGAGTAAGTGAAGCAGGCCCTAAAAGACCCCCTAAAAGCGATCAGCTCTGGGGCTCAATTTTATTGCTTAGGTAGCTAGCTCTAGGTGCCTGCCGGGTACTGTTCGTTAGCTTTAGGTCCAGCGCCAGAAGGTTATATACTTAGAATTCTATAGAATTAGGGGGTTTAAGGTAAGGGGGATGATCCTTCTACTTCTACTTCTACTTCCAATCAAAGCTGTTACCAACCCTGGTGTAAAATAACCCTGTCTGKCCTCTCAAAAAATTACTGTGTTTTTTTCTTTGTTTCGTTGGTAGGCCAAGCATGTGGCTATTAGGCCTCATGGCTGTGCGTACGCTCGGAATAGAAGGTCTGACTTCGAAGCACTCAGCCAATGGGCAGCCGTACTCACTAGCTACAACGATGGTTAGTTGTAAAGACCCTATCCCAGCGTGGTAAAACACACTGCTTAATGAAACTTGGTTCGAGTAAGCAATAGATAGTTGTCTCAATATGAATTCGTGTTCATACTATTTCGATAGTGTGTAGGGAAGAAACATCTATGTTCTTATCATGATGTGAGTCTACAGGAAGTAATCCAATGGAACCAGAAAGAAAACCATCTTCAAGCCCATGCAGCTCTAGCAACCCGGATCGACGGTATTGGACACCGTTACCAGTCTTTTCTAGCAGTAGGCCAATCAAATCAACGTCGAGAGGTTTATAGTCGTCAATCTTACTGAGCATTGGTAGAAAACAAAATGAGTCCTTAGTGGAAGGTGCCAAACGCGTACACAAATGTTTATCCAAGCTACCCCTGCTCGACCTGTGGGTCAAGAAGGGGCTTTGCGTTAAAGCCGCCTTCCATTCGCGGGAAGGGTAGTCCGAAGAAGCATCTTGGCTGGAGGCGAGTTCGACATTGAACAGTGAGCCTCGGATGATAAGGAAACCACCATTAACAGGACCATATCCATCACCTCGGGGAAAGGTTTTTGCTTCGACTATATCGGCGTAAACACCAGGTTGATTCATGTTGTAATCAATTGACGAAGGGTACCAGATAGGGCCATCGACAGAGGCCCATGACCATGATGGCGCGATGTACTGAGATATATGATCGTTGCAAATTACTTTAACTTCTTTTGTGGGCGGAAATATTTCCCACAGGAGCTCAGTCATAAGCTCTGGTCTCCAGAGTCCGGCAACATAATCTTCATTCGGGCTTTTCAACACTTTATGGACCATACGGGCAATTCCAGCGAACGCGATAAGTTTATCAGTCGCGACAGTCAAGTGCTTCTCCGAGTAATCTTCCTTAATTCGCCTCCAAAGGGTCGACGCGTTTTCGGATTTGAGTAGCTTGATGACACTTTTAGTCGGTAGCCCGTGGAAATCTAGGTCGTCGTCTTTTAGACCTTCAGGGTAGACTTCAGAGGCAGCCAAACAATGACATTCCCAGCGGACTTGATCTTTTGAGAGATGAATTGTTCGCTTTGACAATAGCCATTCTTGAAAAGCCCAACCGCGGGTACTGAGCGGTTCGAGTGCTCCCTCTTCTGCCCACCCGGGCCTGTTTATAACGAGCTTATCAACTGGGAAACAGTCCCATTGTGCTGTGATGCGACAGGGCCATACTGATAGGGGGCTTCTAGAATGATACAAGCCCCCATCGGAATCGGAAGAGCCGGTCGCTGATATGGTGAGAGATGAATTCGCATAGAAGTCACCCATGAGCGATGCTTGATGACTCCAGTCCTGATATGAGTCTTGCACAATGCATAAAGCATCGATMCATAGATAGCGAATACCTAGCTTTCTGGTCAAGAGCACAGCTTCTCGAAATGTTCTAGGAAGAGTATTCAAGTGAATGCCGGTTTGAAATTTAGCAAGGCTGCTCGTTGTCAATGAGGTCTTGCAATGCCCACCCCAGCAATGGCTCAGAGTCGCATACACCGTATGAACTGGGAGTGGCTCAGTATATTCCAGTTTGATTAGATCTGGGTGCAAAGCTGAGGCCAAGTCAAGCAGTCTAAGGGGGAGTATGTCTCGTGTCGCAGTGACGGTCTGAATGTCAAAGCATTTGCTATGAGAAGTCAGGCACTCCCCCATCCATTGTGCAATCTGCAGGAGAGTTGCATCTGAACAATTTAGATAGGAACTTGAACGCTCTTCATTAGTATAATCCTGTTCTTTCAGGTTAATATCGAGCTCAGCAATTTTTGACCAAGCTTGCTGCTTTATCTGGTCGAAATCATCAAAATAACCAGATTGTGAGGATGTATAACGCCTCCAAGCATTGACTTGCAACTTATAAGAATCTTCTGTTCGAGAAATCAAAATCCCTATTTGTCGGCAGGACGAAACAAAAGCTTCGTCAAGGTCTTTACGCATCATCTCAAGTCCTGGTAGGTCGATTTGACTCAATATCAGATTACACAGATGGCAACCTGCATCTGCCGATCTCTCCAATGTTCGTATATCATGATGGAAGCGGTAAGGACGGTCATCGACACCTGTATCGGTGCGATCTACCACCCATGCGGCTTCGCTATCAAATAGCTTGCTGCATAGCTCGCATAGTCTGTCGAACGAAGTATTTCCGCCCAAGTTCTGATCAGGAGTATAACATGAAAGTGACATTATCAGTAAAGAGTGATCCTAATTTGTTCGCGTATAAGAAGGTTTCCAGCTGGCGATAGGTCGTTGACAAAATAGCACCGGAGAAAAGCTTTCAGAGAGGAACGAATTCCTAGGACGATCGACAGCCTTGTGAAAGGAGTATAGCTGCCCTTCAATCACATAGATAGTCTGCTTTGGAAAGTGACTGATACTCTACAAGATAATTTTGTGAAAGAAGTTGCAGCTTCAGTCGACGGCAAGAGCGGGGAACGTCCGGTAGCCCAAGATAGCCCTAGCACGTGACCGGTGAGAGGTGCTTAATAGCCTTACAGGGCTGGACCCAAAGCTGCTGAAGCGGGTTCGAAAAGAACCCCCAAAGACCCCCTTGGAACAGTCCACGAGCGTCTTAGCTTTAGGGTATCGTTGGGGGCAGTTTCGCCAGCTTTAGATATCAGGAAGACCCAATATAAAAATGCGATTGCGCAGGCAAAACCAGTATTCCGCGCTCTTCTCAACCAATCTGTGGCTCAGCGCTACTGACTTTAAAGATGTCGCCAAAAGTCGTCGTTCCTGCAGCTCTGAACTTTGAGTAAGATGCCTCCTAAGATGGGTACGGCCCCACACAGATGTCTTCGGCTGCCACGTTTCTTATCACCGTCTCTGTCGTTGCACCGACAGCAGTAGCCTCTAGAGTATTGGTGGCCATGAAAAACCAGGTTGGCTCCGTTATGTTCAGCCCTTTCGGCTGACACAGCAGAATCCAAAGCCATGGTCCCACATCACCTGCTCGATTCGCTAGATTTGCCGCTGCGATTTGAGGTACATTGACCTCCAAGGCGAAGTCAAATGGTTCGCTATCTTGCCTTTTGTATTCCAATAGGCGGCCCCAGGAAAAAGGCCAAGTACCCCACTCTTCCCCACCACCACCTTCATAAAAGCCAACGAGTTCATAAAGTTGGAAATTAGTGAAGTGGATGTCGAGCTCGATGGTTTTGAAGTCCCACCAGTTACTAGAGGGACGTAGCGTGACGTCCACTGAGTTCCAGACCCTGACTAGTCGCATTTGTTCATAGTGGGCTTGGAATCTTGATGCGGCTGCAAGTCCTCGTATTACGTTTTCTTCGAGAGAGGGAATTCTTCTTGGGTCAGCGCAACTTGTCAAGTAGATGAACATGACAATCAAACAAAAGGATTTAGCTATCAGCCGGGCGTGCATGTTGAAATGGGAGGTAGGAAAAATTCGAAGACCCGTCATGCGCAGTCGCCTTCTGTGTATTTATTCTGCTCTTAGAGCGCCTATCGCCAGTCGTCTCGAGACATATCCCACTGAACTAGTGGTAGTCCCTCTAGCCAGCTGAGATCCTCCGAGATCAGACCTGACCCAATAATCTGATTGACTGCCGCCTTTGTCATTGAGTAATTTTTCGACAGATGACGATTGTAGGACAATATTTCGCACTGGTCACGAATTAGTTGCAAATTACCGTTGGCGACTACTCCTTGCAATAGGAACAGCATGACAATTCACTCCGGCGGAGACTGATCCTCTGGCATCAATCTCTGAATACGCTACGGTCTGGATCATTGAGAATTGGGCAAACCAAAGGCCTGAGCTGTGGTAACATCATAACATACAGCCATCTACGATCAACAACCATGCAAATGCAATCAAAAGATTGTTCGTCGATGAATCAGAAGAAAAGTCCACTCAGAAGATGTGCACTAAAGCCCCTCGGCTAAACCTTCCCTCCCGCCTCCAATACCCTCATCATCTTCACCATCATCCTTCCCACCCACCAAGCTCCCCCCACCACAATAACACCCTTAATCATGTACCTCACCCTCCCTCCCCTATCCCTCCTTCTCACCCTCCTCCTCCCCCTCCCCGCCCTCACAGCAACTTCCCCCCCTC